>JAJPUD010000309.1:26076-52958 GCA_023553655.1 Myrmecobius fasciatus
TTTTAATAGAAATAGGTGCTGAGTTTTGTCAAAAGCTTTTTCAGCATCTTTTGAGATAATCATATGATTTCTGTTGGTTTTGATATTGATATGTTCAATTATGTTAATAACTTTCCAAATATTGAACCAACCCTGCACTCCTGATATAAATCCCTCATGGGATTTATGACTTATGACTAGTGTATAATCCTTCTGTTAAATTGCTATAATCATCTCGTTACTATTTTGTTCAGAATTTTTACATCAATTTTCATTAGGGAAATAGCTGTATAATTTTCTTTCTCTTCCTCATTTAGGTATCAGTACCATATTTGTGTGATAAAAGGAGTTTGGTAAGACTCCTTCTTGCTTTTTTTTTCCAAATAGGGGTTAATCGTTTTTTGAATGTTTGGTAGAATTCACTTATGAACTCATCTGCCCCCACAGACTTTTTCCTAGGAAGTTAATTAATGGTTTATTCATTACTTTTGCTAAGACAAGGTTATCTTTTATATTTTTGTAAATATTCATTGATTTTGCTTACAGTATCAGATTTATCATTATAAAATTAGACAAAATATTTCCTAATGATTACTTTAATTTCTTCTTCATTGGTGGTGATTTTACCCATTTCATTTTTTATATGGGATAATTGGTTTTCTTCTTTCTTTTTTTAAAAACAAATTCACCAGTGACATAGCTATCTTATTGGGGTTTTTTAGTATCTTTTCTTTTTTTAACTTTCTATCTCACCTTTGGTTTTCAGAATTTTCGATTTGATGCTCAATTGAGGATTGTTAGTATGTTCTTTTTCTAGTATTTTTTACTTATATACCCAACTTATTGATCTGTTCTTTTCCATTTTATTGATGGAAAAATTTAGAGAAATAATTTCCCCATAAGTTCTACTATGGGATGTTGTCTCATTGATGTTATTCTCGTTAATGAAATTGTTAGTTATTTCTATGAATTGTTCAGTAACTTTCCTTCCCTCCATCCCCTCCCCTAGATGACAGGTGGTCCAACAGATGTTAAATATGTTAAAATATATGATGAATCCAATATATGTATACATACTGATACAGTTATCTTGCTGCACAAGAAAAATTGGATCAAGAAGGAAAAAAAACTGAAAAAGAAAACAAAATGCAAACAAACATCAACAAAAAGAGTGAAAATGCTATGTTGTGGTCCACACTAAGTTTTCACAATGCTGTCTCAGGGTGTGGATGGCACTTTTCAGCACTGAGCAAGTGGAACTGGTTTGAATCATTTCATTGTTGAGGACAGCCAGGTCCATCAGAATTGATCATCATATAGTATTGTTGTTGCTGTGTATAATGATCTATCTCCTCATTCTCTTCATTTCACTCAGCATCAGTTCATGCAAGTCTCTCCAGGCCTCTCTGAAATCATCTTGTTGGTCATTTATTACAGAACAATAATATTTCATAACATTCATATACCATAATTTATTCAGCCACTCTCCAACTGATGGTCATTCATTCAGTTTCCAGTTTCTAGTCACTACAAAAAGGGCTGCCACAAAAATTTTTGCACATGTAGGTCCCTTTCCCTTGCTAAGATCTCTTTGGGATATAGGCCCAGTAGAAACACTGCTGGGTCAAAGGGTATGCACAATTTGATAACTTTTTGAGCATAGTTCCAAATTTGTTCTTCAGAATGGTTGGATCTGTTCACAGTTCCACCAACAATGTATCAGTGTCCCAGTTTTCCCACATCCCCTCCAACATTCATCATTATCTTTTCCGGTCATTTTAGCCAATCTGAAGGTGTGTAATGGTATCTCAGAGTTGTCTTAATTTGCATTTCTCTGATCAATAGTGATTTGGAGCACCTTTTCATATTACTAGAAATAGTTTCAATTTCTTCATCTGAAAACTGTCTGCTCACATCTTTTGACCATTTATCGATTAGAGAATGTCTTGAATTCTTATAAATTTGAGTCAATTCTCTATATATTTTAGAAATGAGGCCTTTATCAGAGTCCTTAAATGTAAAACTAATTTTCCAATTTATTACTTCCTTTCTGATTTTGTCTGTATTAATTTTGTCTGTATAAAAACTTTTTAACTTAATATTATCAAAATTATCTATCTGGTGTTCAGTTATGAGTTCCAGTTCTTTTTCAGACACAAATTCCTTCCTTCTCCACAGCTCTGAGAGTTAAACTATACTATGTTCCTCTAATTTGCTTACAGTATCACTCTTTATATCCAGATCATGAACCCATTTATATCTTATCTGGTATGTGGTGTTAGATGTGGGTCAAGCCCTAATTTCTTCCACACTAGTTTCCAATTTTCCCAAAAGTTTTTGTCAAATAGTGAGTTCTTATCCCAAAAACTGGGATCTTTGAGTTTGTCAAACACAAGATTGCTATAGTTATTGCCTATTTTGTCTGTGATTCTATTCTATTCCACTGATCGACTACTCTATTTCTTAGCTAGTACCAAATGGCTAAGATGATTTCAATGACATAAGAAACTACTGGAAGAGGACATTCTAACCAAACAGAGTGGATCCTACTCTTGAACATATGTCTAGAACATTGTGGGGTTAAACAATTTACCCAAAAATACATGGTCAATATGGACACATCAGAGGAAGGACTTGAGCCCAGATCTCCCTGGCTCCAAGTTCAGCTTTCTAAAAATTAATGCATACTATATATTGACTTCTTAAGGCCAGTTCAGTGGTGATTGTCTAAAAGAAGTAAGCATGTTTTTACCTGGAGAAGAAAATACTTAGTGAAGGCATGACAACTAACTTTAAGTATTCAAAGTGTTGTCACATGGAAGGATAAATAGATTTGTTTTCTTAGGCAAGAAGAAATGAGAGTCAAATTTAAGCTTCATGTCCAGAAAACCTCTTATAATCAGATCTTTCTAAAAGTGGGAGGCACTAGTACGGGACAAATGAAGTTCCTCACCACTGGGGAATCTTGTGAAGAAGGCTGGATGAGCATTATTTGGGACTGTTGTAGTAAGGAGCCTTGTAGATCTCCAAGACTTTTCCACTTCTGAGATTCTGTGATTCTTTGAGCCCTTAAAACTCTATAATTTTAAGCCAAAGATTATACCATAAACCCATTTCTATTTTTAAATATTTTATGAGAAATAACATTAAACTAAGTTCCAGGATATCTCATTTCTAGTTCTAGCCTTACTATGTCACTTTGGGCAGCCATTGAAACACTCTTGACCTGTTTTCTCCTCTTCAAAATGAGGGGGTTGAACTAGATGGACTCTTATATCCCTTCTAGTGCTACCTTTATATCAAGGTACTGTGAATAGACATACCTGTTGGGTTTTTGTCTGAATAAAACCCAGTGTCATGACTGGGCACAGCAGCAGTGTCCTTCTATAGAGAATTTGGTTTGAAGCCAGCAGATAGGTTTGCTTGAATCCATTTTCTTTCCTTGGCAGGGTGACCTCATGGGCCTTTGCCATCACTTCTCTCTTTCATGAAGCAGCTGGGCCTTTGAGACAGGAACTGCCAAGAGTCACTGTGGTGAGTTTTCCTTTGTAGTAATTTTTCTCTTTTTCATTATGTTTGACATTTTTGCAATGGTGCTTTGATACAGATTACACCCACTGCCTACTCCAGCGTGCTGGTGAGTAGAAACTCTGCCAAGATACAAAAGCACAAGTCCAAAAATTAAAAATGACAAGCTCTAGTATTCCTTCACGCTATTTAGTTCCATTATAAAGAATAGCTATTTGGGATTCAGTGAAGCTCTATAATGGTCAAATGTGCCCCAAGAAAAATATTTGTATTTTCTCCAATTTATAATTTGATGATGAATGGTTGAACTAACGACGAAGGACCCTGCCATTATTATTATAGACTTAGGGAAATCTTGTTTAGCATTGCCCTCGTGTTCCTTCCCCCAGACAAACCAACATCTCAGACAGAAATATTTTCATTATTTTTCTCCTTTCTTTTTTTATTTGTTATTCATCTTATTATTTCCTTGAACACTTATGCCTTCCTGACAAATCTAGGTTATATAAATGACAAAGGATTTAAGAATAATAGGTAATAATAATAGCTTACCTGTATCTAGTGTTATGCAGTTATAAAGAATTTTTTATGAATATGCTGTCCCATTTCAATTTGATTCAGTTCAATAGTTCAGCAATTCAATATCCCCACCACCTCTCAGAAGAAATAGCAAGTGTCACTACTCCAACTTTACAGGTAAGGACAATGAGAGGATGGGACTAGTGAAACTTAACTGACTTGCCAAATCACCCAGCTGTCAAGTGTTAGAACTAGTATTCAAGCTCATATTTCCCAACTCCATACAGAGTGTTTTTCTCCTATACCATACATAAACACATCTCCATTGTTGTCTGCAAGCAAATAAACAAATGACAAGCCATTTTGAGTTTCTGATGCCACCAGAGTAACAAGTGATACATATTTCTGGGAGAAGTGACACTTTTTGGTCCACACACTTTGTCATTCTCTAACCTTAATACACAGGATCCACTTCTTGAAATAATCAAGAGATGATGCCACAAAGTAGGATGGGCAGAGTCTAAAATGCTAGGGCACTGATATCAAGAAAGCCTTACTGTTCTAAAATCTGCCTCTGAAAATATACAAACTACATTTCACAGCCCAAATCATTGTATAAACATCTAAGGACTATTCTGAATAGTCTAACCTAAAAAGGATGGATTTGTAGTCAGAGGACTAGAATTTGAATCCTGACTCCACCTGCGTTCCTACTTGTGAGAATCAAAGAAAGTTACCTAATCTTTAGGACTCAGTTTGTTCACCTGTAAATTGAGGAGATTGGATTAGATGGATTGTAGGGTTGTGTTTAGCCTATATTTGTTAGCTTTATGATCTTTAAGAACAGTTCCTTCCTACCTCTTCTTTTCCAGGAGCACTTCCAGAAAAGCAATTGGAATGCTCAGGACTTGAAGTAAATAAAATAAAAATTAAATGTCACCCTTCAAACTGACTTGCTATAAATATGTATTGGATTGGATTGGCTGAGTTAAAATTAATTGTAACAAGTATTATATTAGAAATCATGACTTGGATAGAAAGTCCTGGAATCAGGAGGACCTGAGTTCAAATTTGAACTCAGATATTTAACACAACCCCAATTGTCTTAACCACCCCACATACACATCATACCGAAAGAAAAAGAAACCCTGAGAACTGGGATTGTATTCCTAATAGTCTCACTCTTTGACCTTCAATTTCCTTATCTTTAAAAAAAATATGGTATGTCTGGTATTTTACATGTATTTTTTTAAGTTTAATAATTGAATAGCTTATTTGCCATAATCCTAGGCAACTCAATTTTTCTAAGTCTTAATTTCCTTATCCAGAAATATTCCTTGCTATATATTCCCTATGTTTGTCTGCCCCATTTGCGATCCCTTTATGTGATCACTCTCCCCAGTGTTGGTGTGTGTATTTTTAGGAAAGTATGGCCCCCAGGCTTCTGGGGAAATGTTCTATTACAACTTTTTTTTTTCTAGCCTATTTTATTTCATTAGACGTCTTTGCTTTGAACTCTGTTTTCTGGCTAAGTACTTATAAAAAAGTAAGTGCATTAATGAGGGCTTTTGAGCTAAGGTTTGAGCAGATGTAGATCGACATCCTTCAAAATGAGGTAGATATTCTTGAGTCTACATGTGAGAGGGAAAGGCTCCAGTTGCTGTATTGAATAAATGTTCATTGAATTGACTTGGTGATGAATGAATTAATGAAAAAGCATTTATTAAGTGTTTATTATGTCTCAAATCCTGTGCTAGTCTTAATTCTTTAGAAAAGTAGGACAGTTTCTGTTTTGAATAATAATAGCTAATACTAATATAGCCTTACTATTGATAGGCACACTTTACAATTATTATCTCCTTTGATCCTCATAACAACCCTGGAAGATAGGACTAACATTATCCCCCTTTTACAAATGAGGAAATTGAGGGATGTGGAAGTGATTTATCCAGTCACATAGTAAGTGTTTGAAGATGGATTTGAATTGAAGTTTTCCTGACTCCAAGCTCAAATATCTTTCCAATATACCAAATAACTGTCCCTAAGACATCATTCTCTAATTGAGGGATATAGAGAGTAAAAGGAAGTTCAGCTAGAGGATGAATGGAAGATCCTGAAAGTCCCAAAGGTTTAGTAGTAGGACTAATGGCTAGACCCAGGTGTCATTATGCTATTCTAATGGGTGTAATAACAGGGCCCAGGAGTCTGAGGGGCATAGAGGTTGAAGAGATTATGGAAACCCAAAAGTCCTTTATCTTCCTGAAAGTAACAGAATTAATGAATCCTGCTCCCTTATTAACCAAGACTACAATATATACATATATTATATAGTATATACTATATATGTGTGTGTATGCTGTATATATATATAACATATGTGCACAGCATATAAGTAGCATATATTATATATGTATATATATATATATAATATGCACATATAACAGACATATGTTATATATACTTAGTGGGTTTTGCATCCCCTCCCTCTGATTAGAATGTGAGCTCCTTGAAGGCAGAGAGCGTTTGAAGTTGTTTTTTTTTGGGGGGGTGGGGGGAGGATGGTGTTGCAGTGTTTGGTTATTATCACCATTGTATCCTCAGCATGAAGCTCAATGCCTGAGATATAGTAAGCTCTTAATAAAAGCTTTTGAATGTGACTTAACTTGTCACCAAATAATTTTTGCAAGAAGAAAGTTCATGAAACAAAAAAAAAATCATTGAAAAGTGAAATAAAGTAAAATTCACAAAAGAACCCATGAGAGAAAAATGCTATCATCCAATAAGCAGTTTTCTTTCTGGAGAATTAAATATAGTTTCAGATATAGAGAAAAAATGCTTCATTTTGGGCCCCATGAAGGATCCAAAAGTAAATAAAGAACTACTATCCAAGGTCTAGTTTGGGGAAGTTTTTAGCAACATAGTCATCCAAACAGCCTATTAGATCACACATGCTTGCTCTCTGGTGGCTTCTCTTCCAGATACATAAGATGTCTGGTGGTCTCCTTTTCTCTGTAAATTCTGTCTTATGAGGAACTAGGTGCTTCCTTGATTGCTAACGACCAACAGCCATGCTTCTTTCAAAGGACACCAGGACATGGAAAATTTCCAGTATGTCTCAAAAGTCTTAGTGTAGCTTTAAGTTTGCATAGTTTAACTTTTGATTAAACAAGAAATCCTATATTCTTCAAGAAGCCTTTCCCAACACCTTTTACATCCAGAATGTTCAAAATAAATATTAGTGTAGTTCTAGTCATCCAGTCAATAAACATTTATTAGGTACCAGCTATCTGCCAGACAATGTGCTAAGCACTGAGGATACAAAAAAAGAGCATAATCCCTACCTTCAAGAAGCTCACAGTTTAATGAAGGTTACAACAAGCAAACTATATATACAAAGAAAACTACATATGAGATAAACAGGAAATAATTAAGAGTGGGAAGGCATAAAATTAAAAGGTGTCTCCCCCACTAGACAATATGTTTTTGTTCTTGTACCCTCAGCATTTACTATAGTACTTGTCATAAATGCTTGTCAATTGATTTATCAATTGACATGTGTTCCACATACATAAATACTCCACATACATAAATACCTTGAAAAGTTATCTCAATTTCTCTTCAATTGTGTCTCAAGCCTCAGAAAATTTCCATCTTAACTAGATGAAATTGCTCAAATTACCTCCAAGCTGCTACCTATTACTTCTGGGGTAGGTAAGATGAGCAAAAGAAAGCCAGCCCCTTCTCACTAGGAGAAGGGAAAGGGAGGAAAAAATCCCCACTATATGTGTAGTTGCTTATCAATAGATTATTAATCAATTTCCAGGAGAAAACATCTTAAAGGGAATCTGATAGCTATTGACCTGGAGATATAAGTGAAGGATTACATCTCAATTAAATCTAAGTTAGTTGTTTCAGAGTCCTAGGACTGTTACTGAATCCTGACTATTCATTCTATTTCATAGAGAATATTGAAGTGTAGAACTAACCTTTCACCCCTCTTTTCTTACCTTCTACAGCTCAGACATATCCTACATCAGACTAATGAGGCAGGGGGAAAAGCTGTTAGCAAAAGCAGCAGAAGTCAGAGGAATGGAAGAGGCAGCAGGGAGCCTTGAAGCTCTTTGAGGCCCCACACTGGTCTTCACTTGTTCACCCCTCCTGCTACTGAGTGTGTCCTTCTCTTTCTTGGTCTTTGACTCCAGTGGGATATTTTACTTCCAAGTGGGAAAACAATAAAAGCTTTAAAGCATCTCTTTTAAAAAGTATCAATCATCAGAATTTAAGATATTTCTTTTCATAAAGCAATGAGTCCTAGGAAAATGAAAACTTCAGATAGAAGGAACAATCTCATCATGCACCAAGATATTAATGGCCACTCATTTGAGCACAGCCTGTCGTTTTTCTATCTATGGAAACCAGAGGGTGTCCATAGGACTGGGATTTGATATCTCTTTTCAGAGAAATACTTTGATGTTCATTTAACTATAAAAACGATAAATTATCTGTCCATTCATTCAATAGCCATTTATTAAACACCTCCTATGTATAAAGCACTATTCTAGGCACCAGGGAGTGGGGAGTGGGGAAGAATCAAAGCTGAATCTGTTCATTTTTATGATCAAAAAGAGTGCTAATAGGGAAAATATAAGAGACATAAATATACTCTAAGCATATAACTAATGCAAAATAGAATAAGAGGCTCTGAGAAGAACTGAGTGTTGTGCAATATCCAAAAAAGCAAAGTTAACTTCTGACTCAGAGGATCAGCTAAGGAGATTAATTCAGATATGTAGAGAAAAAAATGTAAGTCAAATTTGAGCTACTCTGCAATAGGGAATTTTACTATTTGGAAATAAAATCAGCTGAAAATCATTTCAAATGGGAAATACATTGATCTCTTCAAAGGAGACGGCTCTGAATGTGGCTAATTATTTGTTACAACTCCCTTTACTGTAATAGATCACAATCTCTCTGTCAATGTAGTCAACAAGTATTATTGAGATCTTATTATATATGCCAGATACTGTGTTAAGCCCAACCTATATAAATTGAAAGTTACCTCCACTCAATGACAAGATTTCAAAAAAAGGATATTAGTAGAAAAAAGGAGCACATGGATACTAGAAATGAGCTCAAATCTTTTGGCTTGAAAGATTTAGACCCTGAGGAATTGAAAGAAAAATATACTGTGCTTTCAGCAATTATCAAGATATTATGGAGAATAAAAAAAGGTTATAAAAACTAGAAATGAAAACTAAAGAAAATTGTTCCTATTTTCAAATGATTGAGAAAAAAAAAATTATGTCTCCCTATCCCATAACCATGAGTCTGTAGAGGATAGATTTTGAATATGAAGTCAAATAAAATACTGATGTAAAAGCAAAAACCACAGTGTTTCTTATAACCATCAGCAATGTTGTAAGTAAGCCATATGAAGAAGTAGCATACCAAAGTTAAGAGGTCAATCTGAACCATAGTTGGTAATTTTTAACTTATCAGAACTGGAACTTATTGGTCTAGCCTTTGAAAACTCCAACCAGTATGCTGAAAGAAATCCTTTTCTCGTGATAACATTAGAAGAAAATTCTAGTTCCATTGTATACATAAAGAAATTTAGGTTCTGAAAAGTTAAATATCCTGCCCATGTATTTATTTAAAAACTCTTCCCATCATAACTTACTGAACTCATCTATCAGTATATATCTGGGAAAGGAAAAGCAAATAGATGCATTTGGCCCAGAGTTTAACCAGAGGAGAAAAGTAGTCTGGATTATCTCCAGGAAGTGAGAATTCTTCTTTAATTAACCCAAATTAATCCCAGAAAAAAGGGTCTACTTTGTTAACATCAGTATTCTAGTAATATTGATACATGTCTAGAAACTATGAAATATAACAGTCTTAGAACAATTGAAGATTAGTCTCAAATTGAGGACTGCGAAGAGGCACATACTGGATGGAACAGTCTATAATAAATTGAAGAAGAATTCGAGTAAAGCATTCCAGGAGGGAAATGTGTGATCAAAAGAGAAAATGAACTGATCACAGAGAAAGCAGGGGATAAAAGGAAAACTCAGCTGCTCCACTGGCACCTTCATGATAAGAAAGGCCTCCAGTACATTGGCTGACCCCTCTATGGAGAATTTTGGGGAGGTCATGGAAAAAAATTACACAGGAAAGGAAAGCAAAGAAAGGTCATTATCAATATTGGAGGGAATATCCAAATTTTTGCCATCATAATCTATTTGAACATTTGAAAAGAATAATCAAAGTCCTAAGATTGTATCAAATTATGCAAATGATTTTCTTGACAAAGCCATCACAAGAATTAGTAAATAAATAAGATATTATCTAGGAATTATAATATTTATCACATCCTTTGAAAAGATTTGTTATTTCTTCTTTTTTCTTACCAATTCAAAGCAATATCTTTCTTGCAATAATAGGTCTTGCTGAGTTACTGTCCCTAATATTTCAACAACTGGTTGCCAATTTTCTTTTTATGACAAATTCACAATCCATTGAGGGGCACCAACTTTGCATAATTTGTCAGAACTTAAATTATATTAGTCTAGCCTTTGAGATTTCAAGGCAAACATGAATAGTATAAACATTGAGATGTTTTCAATACAAAAACCTTAGTAAATAATTCTAGTTTCACTTTACAGATAAAGAAATTTAGGCTGTGAAAAGTTAAATACCCTTCTCAGGCCCACATAGCTAATGTGTATCAGCATCTGCTTTTGAACTTGGATTTCCTATTTCTGAATTCATCTTTATTTCTATAAGGCTCATTATACCACTTCTAAGAGTAGGACACCAGTACTTGAATTTGCGTCTTATTCCTTTTTGAGTTTATTTCTCTGACACCAAGAAAATAAAATAAAATGGGATCACTAGCATGTTAACTTAAACGTTATATTTAAAATTCTCAGCATAAACTGAATTTTGAATGGGAAATCAATAAACCTATATTCAAAACACAGTACCACTTCTTACTGCCCCTGGGACTCTGGCAAGTTAATTTCTCTTCTTGAAATTTCAGTTTCCTCATCTGTAGTCAGTCAGTCAACAAACATTTATTAAGTTCCTACTATGTGATGTACTAAGTGATGGAAAAATAAAACAATTGGAAGAAAAAAAAGGCCTGCTCTTAAGAAGTTCTTGAATATAAAATTGAATATTTTCTAAGGTCTGCTCCAGTCTTAAAATTTCATGAATCTATGTTCACTGGATTTCCAACTTGTTTATTTAGACTCTGTAAGAGCCTATGTAAATATGCACTACTGAACTGCTAATTATAAGAGAAATATAGCCATGCTCAGAAAATTTGTTGAATTTAATTGCACATCTATTTTATCATGAGATAGTATTTTCTAAGTGACTGCCCACTTCCCATATCTCTTCTGAGAGAATGAATACAAGTTTTTCTTATATCAAATATGAAAAAATAGACAATTAACATGGAGGAATTGATTTTTAAATGACTTAATTGAAAATATACCACATCCCTTCTTATATAAAGAAAAGTCCATACATAAAATTCTAATGACTCAAAAATAAAAGTAATGTGTTTATTATTCAGTACAAACATTGTGACATGATACAAGAAATAATGGTTCAGGGATAAGCATAGTGCTTTCATTATTTTCAATTATTCCTCACTCTATAGATATGAATTTACAGGGAGAATTAAAACTTTGGGCTTCATTTAAACCAGAAAAGGAAAATTAGAAACAGAATTAAATTTAAAATATTAACTCAAGATTTGGAGAAAGAAAAGAAAAACTATATACATGGAAAAGATGTTTAGAAAACTCTGGCTTTCTAACCATGAATTTTTTGGCCTTGTTAGTACAGAGAAAATGAGGTTCTGAAAAGATTAAATAGGAAGGAAGCTCAGGTACCACCTTGTATAGTGTGCAGAACTTAAAATAATAAATGAATGGAAGCTGTGACTACCCAGATACTTCTGCCAAATTAGGAAATAAAAAAGTGGCAATAGGATGAATCACTGTGTTAATGAGACAGTGCATGATGTAATGAATAAGAGCCCTGATTTTACAGAGTTTGAGCCCTGAAGAGATAGATTTGAAACATTCTAGCTTCATGACTCTAGACAGACCACAAACTCTCTGAGTTTCAGTGTCTTAAAATAAAATTTGTTCACTTTTTCCATTCAACAAGCACTAAGTAATCACTACTTGATGCAAGGAGCTGAGAATATATAGAAAATAATGAGGCCCCACCCTCAAGGGGATTATCTTCTAGAGAAATCACATATCCATAGATAATTCAATACAAAATATATGCAATGTATATGCAAAAGTGAAAACCCAATGTATTTTTCTAGAGGCAGACAACATCTAGATCAAGAAAGTAACAAGTACCACTTGAGCTAGCCCTTGAAGGAAGCAAGTAGGGCTGCACAAAATGCATGTATATTTATATATATTTCCATTTAAAAACTATAAGGGGGTGATTATGTATATGTGTGTATGAAAGCATATATATAATTTCACTTTTAGTACCCTCTATACACATACACATATATGTGTACATATGTATTTCTATATGTGCAAAAATGTACATATTATGTAGCAAACAACAAATAAAATGAAGTTATCAATACATAGGAATGTATCTATTGTATTGCATTTAATGATGTATGTAAAACATATATCTCTATTATTTAAGATTTGCATGTCTTTTTAAAAATATAAATTAAACTTGTAGCTTTCAAAGCTGTCCTAATCATCATATCATTTGTTCTTTTCATTTCTTTAAAAAAGATAGCTTAATAATTCTCTTTTCATTTTCTTTTATTTTTTGCTGTCTCCTTTCCCAAGGAGAACTCTGTCTTCTCTCTCTTTCCCATCTTTACCAATGGAAAAAGGGGGGGGGAAGAAACTTCAAATCTTTATAACAAAGATTCATATTCAAGCAAAACAAGTCTTTGTATTAGCTGTGTCTGAAAATATGTCTTATTTATTACCTATCTGCCAAAATATTGGTAATATACTTAATCACCAACCTTTGAAATCAAGAGAAGATAGGATGGAACTAGATATGAAGTGTTTTTTTATTGTTTTTAATTTTTGAATAAAACAAGCATTTTCATGACATACAACAATGAGAAAGATGACTGTGCATGAAACTGAACATATTCATAACTCACTCTTCTTTTCAAATATACAGCAAAATTATCATGTAAATTTCTTTTTTCCTTTTTTTCCTTCCCTTTCCCCTCTCCCACCTTAGAAATGGCTGCCAATAGATACAAACAAGTATAAATATGTAAAATTATTCTATCCATACTTTTATTTATCAGTTCTTTCTCTGGATGCAGATTCATTTTCCTTCATATGACCTTTATAGTTCATTTGGGTATTTATATAATAAAAAATAATTCATTTGCTTAAAGTCATTCCTAAAACAATATTGTTATTATTGCACATAATGTTCTCTAATGAAATATTTTAAATGACAATTAAAGGAGTTTAGATCAGAATGTAAAGAAAGTACTTTTAGATTCACAATGTACATTCTAACAGCAAAATTATATCTCAAGTTTCTTTAATTACTTTTCAAATTATAAATATGTTATTTTCATTATTGATCAGGCTGTTCCATATATCATGGTGAGCAAAATATGTGGTTTAAGATCGATAAGAAGGATTACATATAGGCTTTTTGAGACTGAAACTAGTTCTGCATCTACAAAACCTGATGAGCCTTTGGCCTTCTTCCCTGTGTTCTTGTTATGGTGAAGGAGACGTGTTCAGAGGTATCTCTGTAAGTGCAGGATGATGATTCATAATTCCTCAGAGCCCCTACCAATAGTAAAGTTAGAACAATAAACGTGACAAGTTTGTGGCTCAGAACCAATCTAGGAGTTCTTGAAGGATCCTGGGTGAACTTACAGTCAATCCCCTGTTCTAAAGAATGGATATCCAGCAATGAAGATAGTCCATTACAAGTCTTAATTTTAAGCCTATTTTCAACTTTTCTTGACCTCTGTAAGCAAGAATTCTAATGAGTCAATACCATAATATGGGGGAAAAAGTAAAAAAGAAATTGGGATGTTAGAGAGGTATAATATCCAGAATGATGGGAGAAATATTATCAAATATCAGAAGCTTTGGGGCACATTAGATAGACTGTTTATGGTTTATTTGTGGAAAAGCATGAATAAGAATTTCACTGGATAACCATGACTGCTAAGGTTCCTTATAAATCCATGATTCTGTAACATCTTTTTAGAGAGTGAAAAATGACTTTGAATTGCATAGATTTAGAGTTTTTCACTCATTTTCTGAGGAAAGAATATATGCCATAGTAAAAAATCTGTGTGAAACCAAAAAGAGTTTATGGGGATAAGGGGATAAAATAAAGATCATACTAAGAAGAGAGAAGGCACAGAACTTCTTGTATCGTGGAATACAGGGGAGCCTGTAGTATGGGCAGTGGAAACTTGTATAGTAATTTTAAGAGCATCTAGAGATATGTTTTCTACTAACAAAACATAAGGAAAGAAAATCAAATGGAAAAGGAATGATAAAAGAGGAATATTGTTCTAAACTATGGTGGCTGATCATAAATGGAAATATAGCTATCCTTCACTGCTTCAGCTGAGTATAATTGGCTTTTGTTTGTAAGCATTTTCCATTATCCTATTAAATCTTAATTTTATGGAAATAATTTTACTCTTCATAAACCTCCTGTGATCAATGCAGGCATGAGTATTTCCTTCTGCCCAGTAGTTCCTGGCAAGGGTATGGGAACAGCTATGCGAATCACATAAGAGGGAGTAACTTTTCCAACCAAGATCCTAAACTATGTCTTCAACCCCCCTCCCATTGTTAGCATGATTTTCCCCTAATTTGGAGCATAAAGCCATTCACAAGTTATTTAAGGATTTTTCCACTGATAAAATTAATATGAATCTATGTGTTTCAGGCCTACACTTTCATTCAATAATCCCAATATGGTGTTTTGGTGACATAACTCAGGTGTCTGATTCACCAAGAACAGCAGGTTCTTTAGTATCCACAGAGAAATGTCTAGTCTACTGTTTTAACACTCTTAATTGAAAAGGGGGAAATAGATTAACTGAAGAAAAAACTTTATCACAATTAAGGTCATGTAATCTGTACAATAGATGTCTCCAAAGAGTTGTCCTTTTGTTTTGGGATATTGTAGGAGAGAATACTGTTCAGTGATGGACTGGCTTAGATGGCCAGGCCAGTCCAGATGGCCCCTAAGATTCCTTCTAATATTCTGATTCCATGGCTATGTGCATTTCATAGGAATGTCCTTAATTTCTATCTCTTATTCATATATTTTCAGGGAAATATTTAAGGTAATAGGAAAATCCTAATTAGCTAAAATCTTTCATCTAAACTAGAACTCTTTCACTATACTCTTATAGATTTAGCTTTTAAAAAAAATCATCTTGGGTCAGTACACATTTAGCCTTATATCCTCTGTTTGAATCCATTTCACAATAAGAATTGATCTTCTTAATGATGGCCCTGAGGTATTGCAACATCTTCAGTCATCATAGAAAGATTCAATTATATTCAGCAGACTGGACATACTAAATCAGAAAATAAATTCATGCATTTTACAAAGATTACGAAAAAGATTGAAACAAACAGGATTTTCTGGTTAAAACTCAGTTGACCAGAGAATTAAATTTGCCAAAAACTTCCATTTACTTAACATTCAGGTTAATGAGATTTTTACTCTATATATATGGAGTCCCCTTATTAGTTATTTCATTTTTTAACAAATTTCAGTGGCTAATGTTATGATTAATGGCATAGTTTTCTTTTTTCTTGCTGCTGCATTGTAAACTCAAACCTCGGAAATCATCTAATCTAGGATCAATCAGAAGTATGAAATTCCTCAAAAAACATCCTTTGTAAGTTTTTATTTAACCTCTTCAATGATAAGGATGGTATAGATTTTATTAACGTTTGAGGTAAAAGTTGTACTAGAGGACCCCAGAGGTACTTTTCTAATTCATCCCATAATTTACTAGATGTATAACCTTGAAGAAGTCCTTAAACAGCTTTTTCCTGCTGCTTCTTAAACTGTAAAATGGGGATAATAACAGTACCTATCTACCACGGTTTGTTGTGAGAATTAAATTTTATAATACTTGATAAATGCTTAGCATAGTGACTAGTACATAGTAGGGGCTTAATAAATGTTTAGTTCCTTGCTTTGCTTTCCCTAGGATTCTCTAATTCTATGATATTACAGAAGGTATCTCATGCCATGTAAGGGTAGTTCTAATTATTAGCAGACACTTTCTTATTTACGTTTAAATTTATTATTACTAAGAAAAAATTAATCTACAGAAACTGCTGTTTGAAAGTAATATTATTCTGATTGCATTGATTCTTAACACACTATAAGACCTACTCCAGAACCCATAAGTTCACTTGAAAAAATTCAATTTGACCATCCACCCTGAAAAACAAACTTAATTAAGAAATTTCCAATATTATGACATGCATGAACTTATCATTAAATTAGTCTAAGCACGTGGGTGTATATATATTATACATACATGTATGTATATATAGATAGATCTATGCATATATAAATGAATTATGTGTAAAGATATATGTATATATAATATTAATGACAGATGGCTAGTAAGGAAAATACTGACAACTATGAAAAAGGGAATGGCTTAAAAGATATTTGGGAAATAGTGCCACATTTTCAATGTTCCCTTTCAATAAACTGAAACTGCTAACCTGCCACAAAGTCTATTGTTTAACATAGTTTTTTTCCTAGGGATACTATATGGCTATATATCATAGAACACCAAGATTATAGAAAAACTAAATATTTTTTCGGGTGACCTAAAGAGAAATTAGAATACATATGTTAGTTAGAATAAAAGATATCATATTTCTGGTGAAAATAAGAATAACTATAACTACAACAATAATTAACATTTATATGTTGACTAGAAGAATAACATTAGCACAGGACAGCTGTGCTCAAATGTTGTCAAAATGATGGCCATGATTTTACTACTCTGGAAGTCTCTACAATAACTAAGTAAACATTCTTTTTATAACTGCTGGATAGATCAGAAGTATCTCTTTTTGTTTCAGTTTCAAACCTAAGGTATTCCACTACCCTAGTCAGAACTGGACCAGTTGTTTAGTATGACTTGGACTATGCTGATTATCCATGGCCTATGGCACCATCAAAATAATTATTTAAATAATTGAAATACTCAAAAAATATTTTAAAAAAGTCAAAGTTTTAAAAACATTTATTTTAAGTATCTAAAATTTTATTGTCTCTCTTATGAGTGTAATTATACCTCTTTGCAATGGATAAACACATAAAAACTGATTTGAAGTTAAAATGTATTATAGAAGCTAAAAGTAGAACTAAAGATTATGAATCTAATTTAAGTACCAGGAAGATAGAAATACATAGTAAAAAAAAGCCAAAAGCCAAAAAATAAAAATGACTTTATTTATCATTGTGATTTGTAATTCCCATTATAATGGAGAGGAGAGGCAACTATGCTTCCTTTATATGAATCCTTTAGCCAGAAATACTATGAAATCAAATAAATTTAAGTGAAATTTTACAAAAATACAAAAAGGTACTATCAAATGGTTCAATATCAGAAATATTTTGTTTTATCAATGGAAATTAGATTTGAAAAGATGTATTACCATTTATTTAGGTTCAGTGTCTTGGACAAATTCCCTGGGTCTATCTATCTGACTTGTATTTTAGAACTCCCAATATGTTTGGTTTCCCCCAATTAGAACATAATCTCCATGAAAGGCAGGAAGGACTGTCTTGCTTTACTATTTGTATCTCAGTGCTTCATGCAGTGCTTTGTATATTAAGTAAGAACATAATAAATGCTGGGGGGGTTTCATTCAGTGGAAAGAGAGGATAATTTTTCTGAAGATAAATATCATTTTCATAAACAAACAAAAACCCATGTCTGGCTTATATAATTTGAGGCACAGGGAAAATAAACAAAACCAGGAAAACAATTTGCATATTGACTATAAGATAGTAAATAGAAGGGAAAAAAATCTCAACATTGTTTAATTATAATTTATAAATTTCCCCCAGACAAAAGGGATGAACACTTCCCCCTTCTTTGTATAGGCATGAAACTATGTCATAGAATACATATATATATACATATATATATATAAATATAACTATATATTGCTCCATGATCATTGTATAGATAGATAAATAGAAAGAAAGATAGATAGAAAGATATTTATCTCTGTCTCCCTAGCTATCTATCAATGTAATGTTGTCAGACTCAGTTGCTATGTTTCTTAGTTTTTACCATAGCTACTATGTGGATAAAATGTTAACTTCATTTTTTGGCTATAAAACAATTTTGAATATCATGATCATTAGTAAAATCACATTTTGAAAAAATTTGTGCTGAAGAATAAGAATAAGACATTAAAACTGTCATTTGCAGTTTTTACTTATTTTTGTTTTAATTGATTATAATTTTTATATTTGTGTAATGAAAATACATTTATAAGGGACCTACAATATGTCATCACTGTGTTAGGTGCTGGAGATAAAAACAAAAGAGTTAAACTGAACCTCCTTCAAGGTTCTTATATTCTACTTGGGGAAGGAGACAACATAAATAGAGAGCATGTACTCCTACTGATACAGCTATGTTAAAGAAGCAAAAAGTCGACAATCAGGAAAGGTGTCTTGAAGAAGTGATATTTGAGTTGATCTTTCAAGGGAGTTTGTAAGAAGGAATTCAGAGAAGCAGACATGAGGTAGAAAAACATAAAATAATTAATTGTGGTAATGGAGTCAATCTATAAGTATGTATTAAGCACCATTTATGTTCCAGGAATAGGGCTAAATCCTGGGAATACAATGAAAAACATAAATCATCCTACCACTCTTAAAGACCTCACATTTTTTTTTTTGCTTTTTGCTGAGGCAATTGAGGTTAAGTGACTTCCCCAGGGTCACACAGCTAGGAAAAGGACCTCACAATTGAATTGGAACACAACAACTATTTATAAAAAAAAAAAAAAGGTTATATGTAGGATTAATAGGATATAAGTAACAGAAGAATTAGAATTAAGAGGGACTGGGAAAGACTTACTATTATGCAACCTTAAAGAAGGTGGCATTTTAGCAGAGACTTAGAAGAAAAATAGGCAAGTCATGAAATAAATATGAAGAGGGAGATCATTCCAGGTATGGGAGGTATTGAGAGGTGAGGAAGGAGGGGAAGATACTCAAAGAAAATGCCCAGAATAAAAATTATGGATTGTTTTGTTCATGGTATGCTATGAATAAAAGGCCAGAGATTACATGGGAGTGGAGAAGTATACAGTTTAGGAAGAATAGAAAGGTGAGAAGTGAGAAGGTTACACAGATGATTTTATAATTGATCGTGAAGGTAATAGGGAGCAACTGAAGTTTATTGAGTGAAGCACAGTCAGATCTGTACAATAGGAAAATCACTTTGCAGTTGAATGGAGGATGAACTAGAATGGGGAAAGATTTGTGACAAGAATTACCAGTAGTTTTTTTTTTCAAAAAATCAAATGTGAGGTTATAAGAGCCTTTCCCATAGACAGTATCAGAGGAGAGAAGGATGTATATTCAAGATATCATGCAAAGGAAAAATCAACAAACCTTGGCGACAGATTAGATATGAAGAGTGAAAAATAATGAGGAGGGGAGGATAACACCCAGGTTGAAAGCTTGGAGAACTGAAGAATTCATCAGTAATAAAGAGGAGATGGTGGAGTAGGTCAGAAAATGTGAAGCTCTTTATATTTCCCTCACTAACAAGAAAAAATTGCATCTCAGGACAAACCTAGAGTGGCAAAAACAAATAAGAGTTGAGAAAGAACAATGGTTCTTCTGGAATCATCCTAGAAGTTCCAAAGAAAATAGACAAACAAGAAAATTGTCCTGAAGTGTTCAAACAAGAAGGGAAAGTAGAAATAGAAAGAAAAATCCATCAATCATCACATAAAAGATAAACTCCAAAGGAAACCTACAGGAATATCATAGTCAAATTTTGAAATCCCTAGATTATGGAAAAATATTATGAGAACAAGAAAAAAAACAATTCAAATATAGAGGAGCCACAATTGAAATCACACAAGATGTAGCAGCAGCTACATAAAAGACCACAGATTTTTTATAAAAGAGCAAAAAAACTAGGGTTGTGACCAAAAATATCATAGCCAGCAAAGTTAAGGAAACAAGTATTGTATTGCCTTACACAGATGTATATAAATGTGTATATATATGTATACATATATATATGTGTGTGTGTGTGTACATATACATATATATGATCATAGATATCTAAGTATATGTGTGTATGTGTATGCATGCACAGTTAACTGCATTCTTCTTGGGGGAAGCAGGGAGGACGAAAGGAATTTTTTCCCTTTTAAATAAAGTAAAAAGTGCACAAAAGAACAATTTGGTTTTTTTAGAACAAAAGAAAATCTACAAAAAAGCAAAGAAAAGATGGACAGCTATTAATATGACATATAGTATTTATTATATAGACTTTCTTAAAATGGAAATCTTTTTGTCTTACTTTGAATCCTCTCATATTCTGCTGTACATATTGCCATGTGTGCCATTTTTTTCCTGTTTTTTTTTCTCTTTCTATTTTGTCTTTAAGTTTTAAATTATTTTTTAAAAAGAAAGAAAAAACTTGAAAGAGGGAAGTATTTAGAAGGAAATATAATGAGTCGTGTTAGACATACTGAGTTTAAGATGATTACCTGAAATAAAGTTTGAGATTTCTCAAAGACTGGTATAGATGCAAAGCTGGTAATCTGCAGAGATGTTAGGGCTGCATAAATAGATTAAGTAATCACCAACATAAAAATGATAATAAAATCCACAAATACTGATAAGATCATCAAGTAAAGTAGTTTAGAGAGTGAAGAGCAAAGGGCTTCTGGGTCACCCATGGTTACTGAGTATAACATAGGTGCAGATCTAGCAAAGGACACTTAGAAGGAACATTCATCTAAGAGACAAGAGAGTGGTATTCTGAAAACCTAGAGAGAAGAGGGCTGAAGAAAGAAAGCAGAAGGGGGACTGAAAAATTTGGCAGATAGGAGATCAGTGGTAACTTTGGAGAGAGGAGTTTTGGTTGAATGATGAGTCAGAAGCTGGGTAGTAAGAAGTTAAGAAAAGATGGAGAAGATGAAAAGTAGAGTTAGTATTGTAGACAGTCTTATCAAGGACTTTGGCCACAAAAGACAGAAGAGCATTAGTGGCAGAAGGCATCTGAGTGATATTAGATGAAGAAAAAGAAGGGAAGAAAAAACTTTATTTGAATGGCTTCATATTTTATTAGTAAAATATGAGAAAAACTTCCTAAAAGAGAGATTGAGAAAAAAAGAGCTATCAAAGTTTTGAAGGGGAATGAAAAGTGGGACAAGCCAATGCAGTTAAATGGGATAGTGAGTTAATAAGAGGGACAAAGAATAATTGTTTAGCAATAGTGAGTGTCCAGTTGGAGGTTATATAATATAAATTTGTAGTGGTCCCAATCAGAATGATTGTATAATTTTCTCCACTTTCATTCCATAGCACGTGTATAGGAGCAGAGGCAATGGATAATAGAAATGTTCCAAGGATTAGGTTGCGAATCAGCAATATAATATGGTAGCCAGGGACTCAAGAGAAGAGGGTCGTGTAGATTTGAATTAGTTACCAAAGTATTTATATGGGGATGGCACGAGAGAGAAAGGCTGCTGTAGTGGTGATGGCCTGGAAGAGAATTAAAAGGTGAGGGATTTGAGGTCAAGGTGTCCACAAAGAATAGGGCTTGATATGGGAAGACAGAGGGAGTGATGAAAAATCAAAAGATGGTGATGAGAAAAGGGAATTTCACTGTTAATGAACATTGTGTGAATGCCTTTTGGGTTGATGGCAAGATCAATGGCCTGATCATTCTACTGTGTGATTAAGGTGGAGTTGAGTAATAGGTCACCAGAAGTTATTTGATAGATTGCAGAACTGGGGAATTGGGGTGTTTAAGGGAATTTAACATATGTTAAAATCCCCTAGTTTGAATGCAGGAATTAGAGAGGAAAAGTCCCTGGACTCATTGAGGAAGGAAAGAGAGTGTCCTGAGGTCCAAAGACAACACTGATCCAATGGAAGATATGAATTATATTCAGAAGGAAGACATCTGAGTGATGTGAAAGTAGTAGTGGGGAGAAAGTATTCCAATTCCTACACTTCACTCAGTATGAAGAGAATGAGAGGAATAAGTGAGAGTGGAACAAGGACCACAAAAGTGTGACTATGTCATCAGAGGGGAATCGGGTCTCAGAATCTGTCAGAACACAGAAGGAGTGAAAGAAGAAAAAGTATAGTTCTCTGCTATTCTGATGAGCAACATGGCTGTGCTTTCGGTTACGCTTACTAACCCCAACTTTTCAGGGATCACTTTACTCATTCTCATGAGTTTGTCTTTCTCTCCAGAAATTCTCCTAAATCCTCTTTTCTGAGAGTCATTTTCTTTTACAAAATAAGCTCTGCCCCAGTGCCAGCACAGTTAGTCACAGTTCCTCAGACACTGATGACTAATTGCTTGGGGTGGGGAAACCTGGTATAAGTATTCTCTCTGCCCTGGAATGTTGTAAAAATAAATCAACAGTTCTCTACAGCTCTGAACCCCACACCAGTGAGACTGTTCTGGCAGAAAACTGTAGTTCTAAATCTCTCTCTCCCTCTTCCAGGATGCATCCCTCAAACACCTACTCCCAAATGAATTCCCAATAACATAGCCAGCCTAGCAATGCAGGTGGTTAACAGCTTTTTGTTAAAATTATAGGTTTAAGAA
This sequence comes from Myrmecobius fasciatus, assembly GCA_023553655.1. Lineage (NCBI taxonomy): Eukaryota > Metazoa > Chordata > Mammalia > Dasyuromorphia > Myrmecobiidae > Myrmecobius > Myrmecobius fasciatus. The sequence continues at coordinate 48,995 of JAJPUD010000309.1, forward strand.
ACAAAGAAAATGTTTAAACAAGTTTAAACAAGGTTTTATGAAACACATTTTCTCCTATGAGAAAGAGAAGGGGTCAAAGAGTAGAGGGGAAGAAGAGTCACTATCAGCTATTTAGTTTCCAGGAATACAGCCTCCACTCTCATAAATGAATCAATATCACACTCTCAGTTTTCCCATTATTCTGGTTCCTAAGGAATATGTCCCCCATATTTTCTAAGCTATAGCTACCCTTCTCCTATTCTTACTCACAGCTTCAACTCTCCACAATGTCTAAGGGTAGAGGATGGATCCATGAGCCATCTTGGACCACTTTCACTAACCCTGGGGTCACAGTAGAGCTTTCCATGGTCAAGAAGTCTGGCTAGGATACAAGGAATATACTGGGATATGTCCAGAGAAGCTCCAGAGAACATAGGGACAGCCTGTTCAAAGACTTGAAGGTAGAATTTCATGTGAAGGGAGATAGGAGAGAAATCAGACCAGTTTAATCAACATGTAGAATTGCAGGGGGGTGAGGAGAGAAATGATTCATCTGAAAATATAAGTTGTAATCAGATTGTGAGAGGTTTTAATTTACAAAGACAATAGTTTATTTTTAATCTAAAAATACTGGGGTGTTACTGGTATTTCTTGAGCCAATGAGTAAAATGGTCCGACTTCAAGTTTAGGAATATCAACTTGGCAGGTGTAGAAAGGAAAAATAGGAGAGAGAAAACATTGGTTGCACAGGCAAATCAAGAAGTCATTTCATTAGTTCAGGAGAAAGAGTGGTTGTGGTATGAAAGGAGAGAAGTGGACAAACATAGGAGATATGGAGAAGATGAAATCTATTAACACAAAGTTTAAAAGCCACTGATAAATAGTGTAGATTTGTGATATATAGAAAATTCTATCTTTCCTCTTCACTCCAGAATGTTTCAAATAGATAGGATTTGTTCAATATTAGAAAGAAATAAGAAATGAAAGTTCTTTGCCAAATTTATAAAGATGTGTATAGTTTGTGTGTGTATGTGTGTGTGTGCATGTGCGTGCATGTGTGCATGGAGAATATGAGGTTTGGAGTTTAAACTATTATGCACAAAATTTGGTAAACTATCTTGATGGAAAGTTAAATGAATCATCAGCAGAAGCACTTTCCTGAAACAAGGAGGGGCTGTGGGAATGTGCAAAATGATTAAAAATTTGACAGAATTCGATGACAGTTTTTAAAACCTAACCATTTTGGCCTGTAAAATAATGAGAAACAGAAATTGGAAAACTTTGTAAAGGACAATTAGAGGTCTCAAATTGATTAATAATGAAACAGGAATGAACTAAGTGGTATAAACATTCAAGATTGGTGAATCACACCTAAATGACCACCAATCAGTTCCCTACAACTACTCTGGAAAAATTGATGGGAATACCAGATCCAGGGTGGAAATAGCCCAAAGGCCCCAGGTCTGAGAGGAAATTTGCTAATAATTCAAAACAAGAACAAAAGAAAAAAAGAACTAGATTTGGAAGGCATATAATAGAACTACTGTCAGATAGCCCATCTTAATGCCATTTATAAATATTATTATTGAAGGCATCTGGAAATATTGAAATGAGATGAAAGAAGGACAAAGTTTACAGAGGAAGGAATGCGAATCAATGGTGCACTATGACCTACTCTATAAATTTAACTTGGTATAATATAGAAATGAGAAGACTTTTAATAATAACATTGTTAACTGTGTTAGTGGTAGTGCAAGCTGTTTTATAAGAAAAAAACAGGACCAGAGTCAAGGTCGAAAGGTCCTACTTCAATGAATCATAGGAACGTTTATGTGTGTGTATGCATATAAATGTGTGTACACACATATATGCATGCATGTGTATCTATACACTATATGTGTGTATAAATATACATATACACAAACATATGTACATTCTTATGTATAAAGAAATATAAATATGTAATATTATGCATATATACACTTGTCATTTATTCAATACTTCTCATTTTACTAGTGAAGAAATGGAGACTAGGAAAGGTTAAATCATTTTCCCAAAGTTAAATATGTAGAAAGCAAGTGGCAAAGCTGGGATTTAAACCCAAGTTTTCTGACTCCAAATTAAGTGTTCTCCAATGGGTTATCCTTCTTTGTGGCTTGGTTTCTTCATCTGCAAAAATAATATCTAGACTATCTAACTCAAGGGACGGCTGTGAGCATCAAACTTTGTATATGCCAGTTATTATAATCCTTGTGCTATCCATTCTGTAGAATGAAGTAGCATGACACAGTAAATGAAAAGTCTGCCTCGAACTCAGGAAGATGTGAGTTTATGTCCTGTCTCTGAGATATGTTAGCTACATGACAATGAGAAAGTTACCCAATCTCTCAGTGACATAGATAGTTCTCTAAAATTATAAGTTACAGAATGATATTCCTAACCTTCATCCATGGGAGGTTCTATATTAGAATTTCCTATAATAAAAAAATGATAGAGAGTATAGACCACCATCTTATATCAAATAGTGAGATAAGGTCAAAATGGGCTCATAATTAACACATTAAAGGATGATATCATAAGCAAATTAGGAGAACATGGAATAGTTTATCTGTCAGACTTATGGAAAAGGGAAGAATTTAAGACCAAAGAATATAGAGCATTAAAAATGTAAAAGAGATAATTTTTATTACAAAAATGTTTAAGTTTTATATAAACGAAGTTAATGCAATCAAAATTAAAAGCAGAAAACTGGGGGGAAGGATTTTTTGTAGTAAGAATCTCTGATAAAAGACTCATTTCTCAAATGTATACAGAATGTAGTCAAATTCATAAAAAAATTAAAGTCATTCTATAATTGATAAATGGTCAGAGGATATGAACAGGCAGTTCTCAAAGAAAATAAAGCTTTCTGTAGTTATATAAAAATGTTCTAAAACACAATTGATTAGAGAAATGCAAATTTAAGCAACTCTGAGGTATCACCTCATACCTATCACACTGGTTAATATGACAAAATAAGGAAAAGAATGTTGGATATTAGAGGGGATATGGGAAAACTGGGACACTAAAACAGTGTTGGTGAAGTTGTAAACTGATCCAACCATTCTGGAGAGTAATTTAGAATTATGCCTAAAGGTCTATAAAAATGTATTTTTTCATTTCATTCATTAATATCACTGCTAGATCTATATCTAGAAAAGGGAAAAGGATTTATTTGCATAAAAAAATTAAAGGGATGTCCATCTATTGAGAAATGGCTAAATAAGCTGTAGCATATGATTGTAATGGAATATTAGTATACTATGAAAATGACAATCAGGATGATGTCCTGGAAAATTTTACATGAATTGATGCATAGTGAATGAACAAATCAAAACATCATTGCAAATAGTAACAGCAATATTTTTCAGTGAAGAACTGTGAATGACGTAGCTATTCTCAGCAATACAATAACCCAAGACAATCCCAAAGAACTAATGATGAAGCATACTATCCACCTCCAGAGAAAGAATTAATATTCTTTGAATGCAGATTAAGCATGCTATTTTTCACTTTCATTCTTTTTCTTTTATTAAAGTCTTCTTGTACAAAATGACTAATATAGAAATGTTTGATACAATTGCACATGTGTAACCTATATCTGACTGCTTACCATCTCAGGAAGGGGAAAGGAAGGGAGAGAGGAATAGAATTTAGAACTTCAAACTTTTTAAAAAATTTATAAATTGTTTTAGCATATAATTTTTGGAAATATAAAAATACATATTATAAAGAGAAAAAATGGAAAAACATAAAGAAATTACAACTAGTTTGTGCAGTGGATAGAGCACTAGTCCTGAAATCAGGAGGACCTGAGTTCAAATCTCGCCTCAGACATTTAACACTTACTGCCTGTGTGACCCTGGGCAAGTCACTTAACCCCAATTGCCTCAGCAGCAAAAGAAAGAAAGAAAGAAAGAAAGAAAGAAAGAAAGAAAGAAAGAAA
>JAJPUD010000309.1:54795-90848 GCA_023553655.1 Myrmecobius fasciatus
AGAAAGAAAGAAAGAAAGAAAGAAAGAAAGAAAGAAAGAAAGAAAGAAAGAAAGAAAGAAAGAAAGAAAGAAAGAAAGAAGAAAGAAAGAAAGGAAGGAAGGAAGAAAAAGAGAAGAAAAGAAAAGTAAAGTAAAAAGAGAAGGAAGGAAGGAAGGAAGGAAGGAAGGAAGGAAAGAAGGAAAGGAGGGAGAGGGAGGGAGGGAGGAAAGAAGGGAAGAAGAAAAAGAGGGAAGGAGGAAGGAAGAGAAAAGGAAAAGAAATTGAGAAACAAATAAAGAAGAAAGAAATATGTTCTTATTTAAGAATTGAAAATGGAATGCCTGTTCCCTTTACAACTTTTCCTGTTATTAAATCACACCAGCAAATAAAAAATATCTAATGTCTAATTCAGATTAAAGCCTCTGAACTTTAAAGGCAACGAAATCCATATAAGCCATGCATCACTTTATCAGGTTAATATTAATAGCTGAACTGAATTTCAAATAATTCTTTCTGAAATATTAAGTCTGTGACTCAAGCTGCACTGATAAAAACAGGATCAAAATGCTATTCGTAAAAATGTCACAACCCTACAGAAAATGGAGACACTGAAACAGAGCAGGTTTATAAGCAAGGTACTAAAGATCCTGGGAGAACTATGTGAAATTGTGATAACTGTGTATTTCTATTGACCAGTTTAGTTACTTTATAAAAAACTAATTTTATACAAAGTCTTAAATAAATTCAATAGGATGAATTCAGAGAAACATAGAAGATTTTTATGACCCTGATACAGAATGAAGTAAACAGACCAAGAAAAATATGCACAATGAAAGTAATATAAATGATAAATTTATTAGAACAAAAATATGTTATTTAATTATAACACTCAGTTGTGCTCCTAGAGAAATATAAATGTACCTTTCTCCTTTACTTAGAGAAGTGACAGACTAAAAACATAATTGTACATACACACCCCAAGGGTTTAGTTTAATTTTTTCTCTTACAAAGGAAGACTTATAGAGTGGGATAGGGATGATTATATGTGGAAATGACTATGATATAAAAAGACCAGAGGCATCTGTAAAATTCCCCCAACAAGTCAATAGAACTCTGTAGACATTTTGGACAAAATAAGGAAGCAGCCCCACTCATCATCTTTTCTTCAGGTCAAGTGTAGATCACACAATTAATACTTTTTAGAAACTATTTCTTCCTAGCAATCTGCAGCATTTAGTGTCTTCTTCAACTAGTAGGTTCAAAGGGGACAGCCCCATGAGAATATTACAAAGGGTTTTTAATGGCAGTCTCAGGGCTTTGTGGGGCCTATTGAACAGGTTACTATTCTTGTCTTAAAGAGACAAGTTCAAACCCTACTTCTGCTACTTATTATATGTATGTAGTGTCTATGTAAGGAAGCCACAGTCTCTCCAAACCACAACTTCCTTATCTGAAAAATGGGCTTAAAAAGACACGCACAATCTATTCCAAACATTTTTGGTATGGAAAGCATTTTTCAAATTGTAATCTATAAATGAAAGATTTTTTTCTTCAAGGGACAATAGCCATTGAAGATTTTTGAGCAGAGGAATGATATGATTAGACTTGTATTTTAGGAAGACTTGAATGTGGGGAAAGATTGATGACAGGGAGATCAATTAAGAGTTTAATATATCAATAGAACAGCCAAGTAGTGCAGTGGATATAGTGTTGTGCCAGAAAAAAGGAAGACATGAGTTGAAATCCAGCTTAAGATACTTAATAATTGTCACTTAATCTTAGTCTCAATATCCATAATACAAATATATATATATATATGTATATATATATATATAATGGAGCTAAAAACAGTATTATTTTTCAAAAATCTTGAAGGGTTGTTGGGAGGATCAAATAAGACAATATTTGTAAAGCACTAAGGAAAGTCCCTGATGCATAGTAGGTGCTATATAAATGTTTATTCCCTTTCCCTTCCTTCCATATATTTAGAAATACTAATTTGATGTTCAAGAGAGAGATTAGGAGTGGGTATACAAATCTGATACTCATCTATAAAGACAATCATTGAATTTACATGAATGAATAACATTACAAAGGAAGAAAATTCACAAAGAGAGAAAAGGGCCTACTACAGATGTTTGTGAGAGACATCCATGCCTGGAAAATCAGGGATTCAGAAAAGAGAATGAGAAAATCCATGTGAGAATTGGAAGGAGAACTAAGAGAGAAGAGTATTGTGAAAGTCAAAGGAGGAGAGTTCAGGAAGAGAATTTGGGAAGCTGTGTCAAAAGATGCAGAAAACTCAAAGTTAATAATAATAATAAACAAAAATAACTAGCTCATACAGCGTTCTTTAAGGTTTAAAAAGGGATGTACATCTATCTATATATATATATATATATACATATACATGTGTATATAAATATATGTACATATATTGTATTTTGTATGTTCTATATAATATGTATATGTCTCAACAACATTGTGAATAGACCCTATCATTATCCCCCTTTTAGAGAATACAAAACTGAGGCTGAGAATATTTAAGTGACTTATCCCAACTGAAGTCTTTGGATTTAATAATTAGTAGGAAATCAATGCTAATGTTTGAAATAGCAGTTTCTGTTAAATAGTAGAACCAAATATATTGCAAAAAGCTAAGAAGAGAGTTGATAATGAAGGAGCAGGTCCTTGTAGGGTCAGAGAAAAAATCAATGGTAATGGCAGTTCAAAAATTTGGGTAGGGAAAGAAGCCAGTAATGGCAGAAAAATGTATAATAGTGGCAGCAATTCTGGTTGTCCCTATCTGAATTTTCACTATATGCTAATGTGCAATAATGAAAGTGGAAAACTCGGTGGTAAGCCAAATCTTAGGTAGCCAGGATTAGTTGGGATCGTAATGACAGTAGTGATAAACAAATGAATAAATAAGTGAAATAAGAATTTAGGTGCTTACTATATGCAAAGTATTATGCTCAATGTTGACAATATTAATTGAAAAGCAACAGTTCTGACTATCAAAAAGCTCACATCCTAATAATGGGAGGAAATACATATGGATAGGAAGTTTCAAATGCAAGTCAGGTGGAAGGACCCCATAGCCCTAGGGTGCAATGACAAAATATTTGGTTAAGGCCTCTTTTTAATGTAATTTCCATTAATAAACCCATACCTGTTTCTAATGTTAAAGAATGAGATAGTACCAAGAGTTTTGGTGGCTAGAACTTTTTAAAGGGTTTTTAGTAGCTTTGGGAAAGAAAAATAGTCTTCTATGGAGATGACATGTTTCATGAGTTATGGTAACTGTGACATTTCTGTGGGAGCGAATGGCAAGAAATATGAGTTACCTGAGTTGGAATCAGTTAATTTTCCAAATACAGTAATAGTGTCAGAAAGTCAAAAGTTTGTGTTAAGACTGATGATGATGATTATGATGATGATAGCATTTATATAATATTAGCTTGAAAATATATATTGTCAAAGTTTGCAAAACATTTTAAAATTGTGTAAAGCCTTTTGTATTTGCTTATTTCATTTGAGCTTTACAACAGTCTTGTACAGTAGAGACTATTATTATCTCCAATATTATTTGAGGAAGCATTGAACTCAGGTCTTTCTAAGACTGGGTCCAACACTGTAGTGGCTATGTTACCTAGCTGCTAATCTATATGATGAGCTAACATTTGGGACAAGAAATCCTTAATGATCAGGCCACCTAGGGGCAACACTATGTTGACAAGATTTTACAGGATGATGAAAGATGAAGGCAGTTTTTAAGTTATAATGCCTGGGGAGTGAAAAAGTGAAAAGTGGAAAGGCAGGCAGAAAGTAAGCATATCTCCAAAACTGGTGGATAATTGAATTCACATTGAATGAGTCCCCAGACACTAGATAATACAATTTGTAATTTACAATCAGCCTAGCCACTTCAGGAACATTAATAAGTCTTTTTATATAGGTCATCTATTAATGAAAGTAAACATTATTTAAAAGAATGTCTGAAAATTCTTCCAGAAAAAATTTAAAACATGTTTTACAGAAACTTGAATGTAAAGAATATTTAAAATATGTTATATAAATTGATACATTTTTAATGGAGAAATGTGAAACTACAATTTACTGACCATCACAAATACCTAGATAAGAGTATAATAGTCTCAAAAATCTGATTCTGTTTTTCTGATATGCTCTTCGTCCTAACCACTGGTCATTTTCTTTCTTAGCAGCCTCTTCCTCTTTTGGAAATTTTTGAGAGCCTTATACATATTAAAATTCCATCTCTCACATACCTGATTGGCACTTGCATGCCTGTAACTTTAGAGACAGGAAACCAATCAGATGACTCTGAGGAAGATATTATTCAATCCTATAAAACATCTGTCCTTATTCATTGTCTATGATGTATGATAATGGTAGATGTGTTCAAATCTTGGTGTAATGATTTATCAAATCCTCTCTCAATGAACTGATATCTTGGTTTGGTTTGAAGATCACCAGACCCAAAGCTTTCTGGTGATATCCCTAGATATTCCCCTTTCTCACTCTCTCCTATACAGGGATGTCATTTACTTTTCCAAACTGGGGGATATTTGTTGACATAATATCTTTTGTTGGATTTGCCTCCCTGTTTCCCTCCCCCTCCCAAATAGGTTCTTAGCTTTTTGTGGCTCCAATTAAGTTGCCGAGCTTTCCCTTAAATGTGTTAAATAAAAGAGTATATTGCTATTTAGCACTGACTTTGCTAATACTTTTTCAAACACTTCTTTTTTTAATTTTTTATTAAAGCTTTTTTATTTGCAAAACATACGCATGGGAAAATTTTTGACATTGAACCTTGTAAAACTTTCTGTTTCAAATTTTTCCCTCCTTCCCTCCACCCCCTCCCTTAGATGGCAGTCCAATACATGTCATATATGTTAAAATATATGATAAATCCAATATATGTGCATATTTATACAATTATCTTGCTGCACATAAAAAAATCAGATCTAGGAATAAAAACCTGAGAAGGAAAACAAAGTGCAAGCAAACATCAACAGAAAGTGTGTAAATGTTATGTTTTGTTCCACACTCAATTCCCACAGGCCTCTCTCTGGATGTATATGACTGTCTTCATCACTGAACAATAGGAACTGGTTTGAATCACTTTATGGTTGAAGAGAACCATGTCCATCAAAATTGATCGTCATATAGTATTGTTGCTGTGTATAATGATCTGGTTCTGCTCATTTCACATAGTGCTATGTACAGCATGAAGGTAAAGGGCTGGAGCAGAATCTATTATGCTTCAGGTGAACAAAAAAAAATCAGAGGCAGCAATCCTGAGCTCAGATCAGGTAAAAGCAAAGACAGATCTAATCAAAAGAGATAAGGAAGGAAACTATATCCTACTAAAAGGTACCATAGACAATGAAGCAATATCAATATTAAACATATATGCACCAAGTGGTATAGAATGGAAATTCGTAGAGAAGTTCAGAGAGATGCAAGAAATAGACAGCAAAGCTATACTAGTGAGAGATCTCAACCTTGCTCTCTCAGAACTAGATAAATCAAACCACAAAATAAATTAGAAAGAAGTTAGGGAAGTAAACAAAATGTTAGAAAAGTTAGGTATGACAGATCTCTGGAGGAAATTAAATAGAGACAGAAAGGAGTTTACTTTTTTTCTCAGTGGATCATGGAATTTATACAAAAATTGACCATTTGTTAGGACATAAAAACCTCAAAATCAAATTCAGGAAGGCAGAAATAGTAAATGCATTTTTTTCAGATTATGATGCAATAAAAATCACATGCAATGTAAGGCCAAGAGAAAATAGACCAAAAAGCAATTCAAAACTAAATAATCTCATACTAAAGAATGAATGGGTGAAACAGCAAATTACTGACACAATTATTAACTTCATCCAAGAGAATGATAACAATGAGACAACATACCAAAATTGGTGGGATGCAGCCAAAGCGGTAATAAGGGGAAATCTCATGTTTCTAGATGCTTATTTGCATAAAATAGAGGAAGAGAAAATCAATGAATTGGGCTTGCAACTAAAAAAGCTAGAGAAAGAACAAATTAAAAACCCCCAATCAAACACCCAACTTGAAATCCTAAAAATAAAAGGAGAGATTAGTAAAATTGAAAGTAAAAAAAAACTACTGAATTAATAAATAAAACTAAAAGTTGGTTTTATGAAAACAAAACAACAAAATAGATAAACCTCTAGTTAATTTGATTAGAAAAAGGAAAGAGGAAAATTAAATTGTTAGTCTCAAAACTGAAAAGGGAGAACTTTCACCAATGAAGAGGAAATTAGAGCAATAATTAGGAGTTACTTTGCCCAGCTTTATGCCAATAAATTTGATAACCAAAGTGAAATGGAAGAATATCTACAAAAATATAGATTGCCCAGATTAACAGAAGAGGAAATAAATTACTTAAATAGTCCCATTTTAGAAAAAGAAATAGAACAAGTCATTAATGAACTCCCTAAGAAAAAATCCCCAGGACCAGATGGATTTACATGTGAATTCTACCAAACATTTAATTACCAAACTCCAATACTATATAAGCTATTTGAAAAACTAGGGAATGAAGGACTCCTACCAAATTCCTTTTATGGCACAGACATGGTACTGATACCTAAACCAGGGTAAAACAAAAACAGAGAATGAAAATTATAGACCAATCTCCCTAATGAATATTGATGCAAAAATCTAAAATAAGATATTAGCAAAGAGACTACAGAAAATCATCCCCAGGATAATACACCATGACCAAGTAGGATTTATACCAGGAATATAGGGATGGTTCAATATATTAGGAAAATTATTAGCATGATTGAATATATCAATAACCAAATTAACAAAAAAAACATATGATGATCTCAATAGATGCAGAAATAGCATTTGATAAAATCCAACATCCATTCCTATTAAAAACACTAGAGAATATAGGAATAAATGGACTTTTCCTTAAAATACTCAGTAGCATCTATTTGAAACCATCAACCAGCATCATATCTAACAGTGATAAACTGGAACAATTCCCAGTAAGATCAGGGATGAAACAAGGTTGCCCACTATCACCATTACTATTCAATATTGTGTTAGAAATGCTAGCTTTGGCAATAAGACAAGAAAAAGAGATTAAAGGAATTAGAGTAGGTCATGAGGAAACCAAATTATCACCTTTTACAGATGATATGATGGTATACTTAGAGAACCCTAGAGAAACAACTAAAAAAAACTATTAGGACTAATTCACAACTTTAGCAAAGTTGCAAGATATAAAACAAATCCACATAAATCATCAGCATTCTTATACATCACTAAAAAATCCCACATCAAGATATACAAAGAGAAATTCCATTTAAAATTACTGTTGATAGTGTAAAATATTTGGGAATATATCTGCCAAGGGAAAGTCAGGATCTATATGAGGAAAATTACAAAACACTATCCATACAAATAAAGTCAGATCTAAACAATTGGAAAAAATCAAGTGTTCTTGAATGTGTTGAGCAAATATAATAAAGGTGACTATACTACTTAAATTAATCAATTTATTTAGTGCTATACCAATCAAACTCCCAAGAAATTATTTTATTGTCCCAGAAAAAATGACATCAAAATTCATCTGGAAGAACAAAAGGTCAAGAATTTCAAGGGAATTAATGGGATAAAAAAGTAAATTAGGGTGGCCTAACTGTACCAGATCTAAAACTATATTATAAAGCAGTGGTCATCAAAACCATTTGGTACTGGCTAAGAAACGAAGTAGTTGATCAGTGTAATAGGTTAGGTTCCCAGGACAAAATAGTCAGTGGCTATACTAATCTAGTGTTTGATAAACCCAAGACCCCAGCTTTTGGGATCAAAATTCACTATTTGACAAAAACTGCTGGGAAAATTGGAAACTAGTATGGAAGATACTAGGCATTGACCCACACCTAACACCACATACTAAGATAAGGTTGAAATGGATTCATGATCTAGACATAGACAAATTAGAAAAACATAGGATGGTTTACCTTTCAGATCTGTGGAGGAGGAAAGAATTTGTGACCAAAGAAGAACTAGAGATCATCATTAATCACAAAATAGATAATTTTGACTATGTCAAGTTAAAAAGTTTTTGTACAAACAAAACAAAAGACAAGATTAGAAGGGAAGCAATAAACTGGGAAAACATTTTTATATTAAAAAGTTCTGATAAAGGCCTCATTTCTAAAATATATAGAGAATTGACTCAAATGTATAAGAATTCAAGACATTCTCCAATTGATAAATGGTCAAAAGATATGTACAGACAATTTTCAGATGAAGAAATTGAACTTATTTCTTGTCCTATAAAAAAAGGTGCTCCAAATCACTATTGATCAGAGAAATGCAAATTAAGACAACTCTGAGATACCACAACACACATGTCAAATTGGCTAAGATGACAGGAAAAGATAGTGACCAATGTTGGAGGGGATGTGGGAAAACTGGGACACATACATTGTTGGTGGAACTGTGAATGGATCCAACCATACTGGAGAGCAATCTGGAACTATGCTCAAAAAGTTATCAAACTGTGCACACCCTTTGACCCAGCAGTGTTTCTAATGGGCTTGTATCCCAAAAAGATCTTAAAGGAGGGAAAGGGCCCCACATGTTCAAGAATATTTCTGGCAGCCCTTTTTCTAGTGGTTAGAAACTGGAAGCTGAATGGATACGATTTCAGAGAGGCCTGGAGAGACCTACATGAAGTGATGCTAAGTGAAATGAGCAGAACCAGGAGATCATTATACACAGCAACAAAACTATATGATGATCAATTCTGATGGACATGGTTCTCTTCAACAATAAAGTGATACAAACCAGTTCCTATTGTTTAGCAATGAAGATAGTCATATACATCCAGAGAGAAGCCTGTGGGAACTGAGTGTGGACCACAACACAGCATTTTAACGCTTTCTGTGAATATTTCCATGCATTTTGTTTTCCTTCTTAGATGTTTTTTTTTTTCTCTTTCTAGGTCTGATTTCTCTTGTGCAGCAAGATAACTGTTATATATGCATACATATATTGGATTTATCATATATTTAACATGTATTAGACTACCTGTCATCTAGGGGTGGGGTGGGTGGGAGGAGGGGGAAAATTTGGAACAAAAATTTTGCAAAAGTCAATGTAGAAAAATTACCCATATGTTCTGAAAATAAAAAGCTTTAATTAAAAAAAGAAAAGAAAAAGAAACACTGCTGAGTCAAAGAGTATGCACAGTTTGATAACTTTTTGAGCATAGTTCCAAATTGCTCTCCAGAATGGTTAGATCCCTTCACAGTTCCACCAACAATGTATCAGTGTCCCACAGACACTTCTTTAAGTCAAGAAATGACCACTACAAAGGAAAAATATAAATTACCTTCCAGGACAGTGCCTTGTATATCAAAGTTCTTAATATGTGTTTGTTGAAAGGAACAGAATTATATATCCCCAGATAGGGCAGAAATTTTATTGGAAAAAGAAATAGAGGGGACAGAGCCAAGATAGCAGAGTGAAAACATGACTCTCTGCGTCCTCCTCTGATCTTCTCTCAAACCAACAATAAAATAAGCCTCTGAACTGATCTTCAAGTCAACAAATCCAGAAATATTTGGACACTGCTTTCTGAAGAAATTTATATCAGGTTTGTCTAACTCGAACAGAGGGATAAACAGTGGACTCGTGTGTAGGCCGGAAGTGAGGGTGGGACTCAGCTCAGCTCATCGAGGCAGAAACTCCATAATCCAAACTCCAAACACCTGGAGTTTATCTGAGGCACTCAGGAGACTCTGCCCTGATTGTGGACAGGTGTTCTGGCAGACTTGCCTTGTTTAAGGAGTAATCCGATTTAGTCCTAGCCCCCATTGGCCCAGCACCCTAAATTAATTCACCAAGCTGCCCCAGGGCAAAGATTTTTTCTGAGCCTTAAAGAGACATCTACGCTGTCTAAAAAAAAATGAAGACACAAAAGAGAGCTCTCATCATAGAGAGCTTTTATCAAGAGAAAGAAGTGATGACCCCAGATCCTGAGGTTCCTTTAAACAAAATTCCAGAGGAAGTTATTAAGGACCATCACTGGTCCCCTTTTCAAAAGGCCTTTCTGGAAGATTGCATAAAGAACCTCATAAGAGAGCTGGAGGATAAATGGGAAAATAAATTTAAATCAGTGCAAGAACGATATAATGCCCTGCAAAAGAGATATGAAAAAGACACCAATTTATTGAAAAATAAAATTAGTGAAGTGGAAAAAGAGTGCAATGAACAAAAAAATTCAATTGGCCAGTTACAAAAGGAGCTTAAAAAGGTAACTGAAGAAAACAACACTTTAAAAATAAGAATTGAACAAATGCAAGTGAATGACTCAATAAGACTTCAAGAATCAGTCAAACAAAAACAAAAAAATGAAAAATTAGAAGAAAATATGAAATATCTCCTAGGAAAAACAACTGACATGGAAAATAGATCTAGGAGAGACAATCTAAGGATTATTGGACTTCCTGAAAGCCATGATGAAAAAAAGATTCTAAACACTATCTTCCAGGAAATCCTGAAAGAAAACTGCTCTGAGATTGTAGAATCAAAGGGCAAAATCACCATTGAAAGAATTCACCGATCACCTCCTGAAAGAGACCCCAAAATTAAGACCCCAAGGAATATTGTGGCTAAATTTCAGGACTATCATACCAAGGAAAAGATTCTGCTAGCAGCTAGAAAGAAACAATTCAAATACCGAGGATCAATAATTAGAATCACACACGATTTGTCAGCCTCCACATTGAAGGGCCTGGAACCACATATTCCGAAAGGCAAAGGAACTTGGATTACAGCCAAGAATAACCTATCCAGCTAGAATGAGCATTATCCTCCAGGGAAGAAGATGGTCATTCAATGATATAGGTGAATTTCACCTATTTCTAATGAAAAGACCAGATCTGAACAAAAAATTCGACCTCAAAACACAGAACTCAAGAGAAGCCTAAAAAGGTAAAAAGGAAAGGACTCTTGAGAACTTTATTTCTACTATGGGGATACTTAAAGTTTGGCGGTATAATTAACTAGATATTACTTTGATAATATGAAAAAGAGAACTAGAGGGGGAAAAGTTGTCATACTGGGAAAAAGAGAGAAAAAGTGGTAAAATAAGATCTAAAAAAAAGGAGGTAAAAACAAGGTAAAATCTCTTGAAGAGGCAAAGAAAACCTAATATAATTGAGAGAAAGAGGGGAGGGAGATGAGCATTGTGTAAATCTCATCAGGTTGGGTTCTAATAGTATATATCAGACACTTGATTTCACATAGAAACTTGTCTGTTGCTAGAGGGAAGTGGGAGGGAAAGGAGGAAAAAGAAAGGGATAAACTATTAGAAGGGAAAATAGAAGAATCAGGGGGAAAGAGTTAAAAAAAGGGGGAAGGGGATCTAAAGGGTGGAGTATTGTTTGGAGGAGGGGGTCATCAAAAGCAAAGTACTGAGGAGGGGGGAAGGGAGAAAGGGGAAAGGAAAGGGGAAAACATAACTTGGGTAAATAAGATGGCAGGAAAAAAAGAATTAGTTATTCTAACTGTGAATGTGAATGAGATAAACTCTCCCATAAAGCGGAAGCGGATATCAGGCTGGATTAAAAACCAGAATCCCCAAATATGTTGTCTACAAGAAACACATCTAAAACATAGTGACACATATAGGATGAAGGTAAAAGACTGGAGCAGAACCTATTATGCTTCAGGTGAACAAAAAAAAAGCAGGGGTAGCAATCCTTATCTCAGATCAAGTAAAAGCCAAGATAGATCTAATCAAAAGAGATAAGGAAGGAAACTATATTTTATTAAAGGGTACCATAGATAATGTAGCAATATCAATACTAAATATATATGCACCAAGTGCAATAGCATCCAAATTCCTAGGGGAGAAATTAAGAGAGATGCAAGAAGAAATAGATAGCCAAACTATACTAGTGGGGGATCTCAACCTTGCTCTCTCAGAATTAGATAAATCAAACCACAAAATAAACAAGAAAGAAACTAGGGAGATGAACCAATTGTTAGAAAAATTAGCTATGATAGATCTATGGAGAAAGTTGAATGGAGACAATAGGGAGTTTACTTTTTTCTCAGCACTCCATGGAACTAATACAAAAATTGACCTTGTGTTAGGGCATAAAAACCTCAAAATCAAATGCAGAAAGGCAGAAATAGTAAATGCATCTTTTTCAAATCATGATGCAATAAAAATCACATGAAATATAAGGCCAGGAGAAAATAGGCCAAAAGTTAGTTGGAAATTAAATAATCTAATCCTGAAGAATGAATGGGTGAAAGAGCAAATCACAGACACAATCAATAATTTCATCCAGGAGAATGAAAATAATGAGACAACATACCAAAATTTGTGGGATATGGCCAAAGCAGTTATAAGGGGCAATTTTATAACTCTAGATGCTTACTTGCATAAAATAGAGAAAGAAAACATCAACGAATTGGGCTTATTATTAAAAAAAACTAGAAAAGGAACAAATTAAAAATCCTCAATTTAATACCAAATTGGGAATTCTAAAAATAAAAGGAGAAATTAATAAAATTGAAAATAAGAAAACTATTGAATTAATAAATGAAACTAAGAGTTGGTTCTATGAAAAAACCAACAAAATAGATAAGCCTTTAGTTAATTTGATAAGAAAAAGGAAAGAGGAAAACCAAATTGTTAGTCTCAAGAATGAGAAGGGAGAACTTTCCTCCAATGAAGAGGAAATTAGAGCAATAATTAGGAGTTACTTTGCCCAACTTTATGCCAGTAAGTTTGATAAACTAAATGAAATGGATGAATATCTACAAAAATATAGATTACCCAGGTTAACAGAAGAGGATATAAATTATTTAAATAGCCCCATATTAGAAAAAGAAATAGAACAAGCTATTAACCAACTCCCTAAGAAAAAATCTCCAGGACCTGATGGATTTACATGTGAATTCTACCAAACATTCAAAGAACAATTAATTCCAATACTATACAAACTATTTGAGAAAATAGGGACAGAAGGTATACTGCCAGAATCCTTCTATGAGACCGATATGGTGCTGATAGCTAAACCAGGTAGGGTGAAAACTGAGAAAGAAAATTATAGACCAATTTCCCTAATGAATATTGATGCAAAAATTTAAATAAGATTTTAGCAATGAGATTACAGAAAGTCATCCCCAGGATAGTACACTATGACCAAGTAGGATTTATACCAGGGATGCAGGGCTGGTTCAATATTAGGAAAACTATCAGCATAATTAATTATATTAATAACCAAATTAACAAAAACCATGTGATTATCTCAATAGATGCAGAAAACGCCTTTGATAAAATCCAATACCCCTTCCTATTAAAAACACTAGAGAGTATAGGAATAAATGGGCTTTTCCTTAAAATGATCAGTGGCATCTATTTAAAACCATCAGCAAGCATCATATGTAATGGAGACAAACTAGAATCATTCCCAATAAGATCAGGAGTGAAACAAGGTTGCCCACTGTCACCATCACTATTTAATATTGTATTAGAAATGTTAGCTTTAGCAATAAGAGAAGAAAAAGAGATAAAAGGAATCAGAGTAGGTAATGAAGAAACCAAATTATCACTCTTTGCAGATGACATGATGGTATACTTAGAGAACCCTAGAGACTCAACTAAAAAACTACTAGAAACAATTCACAACTTTAGCAAAGTTGCAGGATTCAAAATTAATCCACATAAATCATCAGCATTTTTATATATTACCAACAAAGTTCAGCAGCAAGAGATACAAAAAGAAATTCCATTCCAAATAACAGATGATAGGATAAAATACTTGGGAATCTATCTGCGAAGGAAAAGTCAGAAACTATATGAACTAAACTACAAAACACTTTCCACACAAATAAAATCAGACCTAATCAACTGGAAAAACATTAAGTGCTCATGGGTAAGCAGAGCGAACATGATAAAAATGACAATACTACCCAAACTAATCTACTTATTTAGTGCCATACCAATCAAACTCCCAAGAAATTATTTTACATATCTAGAAAAAATAGTAGCAAAGTTCATTTGGAAGAACAAAAGGTCAAGGATTTCAAGGGGATTAATGAAAAAAAAAAAGCAGATGGAGGTGGTCTTGCTGTACCAGATCTAAAACTATATTATAAAGCAGCAGTCATCAAAACCATTTGGTACTGGCTAAGAAAGAGAGCAGTCAATCAGTGGCACAGGATAGGTTATCAGGACAATCTAGGCAATAACCTTAACAATTTAGTGTTTGATAAACCCAAAGACCCCAGCTTTGGGGATAAGTACTCACTATTTGGCAAAAACTGCTGGGAAAATTGGAAAGTAGTGTGGAAGAAATTAGGGCTTGACCCATACCTAACACCACATACCAAGATAACATCTAAATGGCTTCATGATCTAGATATAAAGAGGGACTTTGTAAGCAAGTTAGAGGAATGTAATATAGTTTATCTCTCAGACCTGTGGAGATGGAATAAATTTATGTCCAAAGAAGATCTGGAACTCCTAATTGAATACCAGATAGATAATTTTGATTATATTAAGTTAAAAAGTTTCTGTACAAATAAAACTAATGCAGACAAGATTAGGAGGGAAGCATCAAATTAGGACATCATCTTTACATTTAATGGTTCTGATAAAGGTCTCATTTCTAAAATATATAGAGAATTGTCTCATATATATAAGAATTCAAGCCACTCTTCATTAGATAAGTGGTCAAGGGATATGAACAGATAATTTTCAGATGATGAAATTAAAACCATCTCTAGTCATATGAAAAGTTGATCCAAATCATTATTGATCAGAGAAATGCAAATTAAGACAACTCTGAGGTACCACTACACATGTGTCAGATTGGCTAAAATGACAGGAAAAGATAATGATGAATGTTGGAGTGGATGTGGGAAAACTGGGACACATACATTGTTGGTGGAACTGTGAACGGATCCAACCATTCTGGAGAGCAATTTGGAGCTATGCTCAAAAAGTTATCAAACTGATTTTGGATATTGCATTACTTATCCTCTAAGGGAGGAAGTGGGGAGAAGAAAGAGAGAAAAACAATTTAGAACACAAGATTTTGCAAGGATGAATGTTGAAAACTGTGCATATATTTTGAAAATAAATAGTTTTAAAAGATGAAAAAAAAGAATAGAGGACACTGGAAACTGAATAAATGCCCATCAGTTGGAAAAATGGCTGAATAAATTATGGTATGTGAATGTCATGGAATGTTACTGTTCTGTAAGAAATGACCAGCAGGATGATTTCAGAGAGGCCTGGAGAGACTTGCATGAACTGATGCTAAGTGAAGTGAGCAGAACCAGAAAATTATTGTACACAGCAACAACTATGATGATCAATTCTGATGGATACAGTCTCATCAACAATGAGCTGATTCAGGCCAGTTCCAATGGTCTTGTGATGAAGAAAATCATCTATATTCAGAGAGAGACCATGGGAACTGAACATTTTCATTCTTTTTGTTGTGGTTTGCTTGAATTTTATTTTCTTTCTTATTTTTTTCCTTTTTTGATCTGATTTTTCTTGTGCATCAAGAGAATTATATCAACATGTATGCCTATATTGGATTTAACATATATTTCTACCATATTTAACATATATTGTATTACAATGCAAATCTAGGGGAGGACGTGGGGGTAAGGGGGGAAACTAAAACACAAGATTTTTCAAGGGTTAACACTGAAAAATTATCCTTGCATATGTTTTAAAAATAAAAAAAAACTTCAATTAAAAAAGGAATAGAGGACAAATAGCAAAAAAAAAAACCTTTTATATGTGGCTTATTAACAAATAGACTAATCATTACCCATGAATTACAAACTTTTTCAACTCAGATGAAGACAACAGCAAAGGAAGATGGGGAGAAAGTTATTGATATTGTTCTCTGTAAAAAGAGATATTAACAAACTTGTTGAAAATTGGACTTTCAGTACTATAACCACCAGACTCTACTTGATTACTTTGCCCTCTAGACATATTTAGACTATACTGTGAAGGATATTCAGCAAATTAAATCGATTGGTTAAAACTGAAAAAAAAAAGTTATCAAACTGTGCATGCCCTTTGACCCAGCAGTGTTTCTACTGGGCTTATATCCCAAAGAGATCTTAGAGGAGGGAAAGGGACCCACATGTGCAAGAATGTTTGTGGCAGCCCTTTTTGTAGTGGCTAGAAACTGGAAACTGAAGGGATGCCCATCAATTGGAGAGTGGCTGAATTAATTATGGTATATGAATGTTATGGAATATTATTGCTCTGTAAGAAACGACCAGCAAGACGATTTCAGAGAGGCCTGGAGAGACTTGCATGAGCTGATGCTGAGTGAAACGAGCAGAACCAGGAGATCATCATACACAGCAACAACAATATTACATGATGATCAGTTCTGATGGACATGGCTCTCTGCAACAAAGAATTGTCTCAAACCAGTTCCAATTGTTCACTGAAGAAAACCATATACACCCAGAGAGAGGGATATGAAATATGGACCACAACGTAACATTTTCATGATCTCTATTGATGTTTGCTTGCATTGTGTTGCCTTTCTCTGGTTTTCTTTTTTTTCTTGTAGATAGGATTTTTCTTGCATAATTTCTCAAGCATTTCAACATTATTAGCATGTAGTGGACTTCCTGCCATCTAGGGGAGAGGAGGGGACTGGGGATAAAAGTTGTAATGGAAAGCTTTATAAAGATCAATGCTGGGGAACTACCCATATATATGTTATACAAATAAAAAGTTTTAATAAAAAAAGAAAAAAAAGAAAAAGAAATCGAAGGGGAAACAAAAGAGAGAAATATTGGGGTTAGGTGTATATTATAAAGTTTTGCTAAAGTTTTTCACAAGCACTTGCAGGATTAAATCATCTAAAAGTTTATGACCGTGGTCATAGTATTAATAGGTTATTCAAAACACAGTCTCTGAAAGGATTGTGGAACATGTTCCCAAAATCACAATAAAAGTCAATATAAAATAGGATTTATTTTATAACAGTTACTTTATATCTAACAACTATGTGAAATGTGAGTCAATAAACTTTTTTTAAACACCTATCAAATACCAGGCATTAAACTAAGCATTGGGGACACAAAGATTGAAAACAATCACTTGAATTAAGAAGGATTAGAAAAGGCTGTCTACAAAATGAGATTTTAGCTGAGACTTGAATTCAAGAACTCAAGAAGCAAAGATGAAGAGAGAAAGTATTCCAGGCATTGAGAGAGACACTGAAAATGCCTGACATTGGAAAATGGAATGTTTTATTTGAGGAAAAGAAGGAAGTCCAAAGTCACTGGATCACAGAATATATGTAGGGCAGTAAGATGTAACAAGACTGAAAAGACAGAAAAGAAGGAAGTCATAAAAGGCTTTAAATTTCTAAAAGAGAATTTCATATAAGAGCCTTGCAGTGATAAGGAGTCTCTAGAGCTTATTGATGGCTGAATGAAAAATGTTTTGGAGTGGGAAGAGTCTTGTGGCAAAGAAACCAATCAAAACTTGTTGCAATATTCCAGATAATAAGAGCCATCAGGTCAGTGGCAATGTAATAAGAGGGGAGAAGACACATGAAAAGTAAAGTTACAGAGGCAAAATTAAGAAGCCTTAAGTACAGATTTAATGGAAGGGGTGGAGAATGAGTGAGAGGAAGTAAGGAGACCTTCATTACAAATCCTTATGACAGAAAATTTACTAGTATTTTGGACAGGAATAAGGAAATTTAGAGAGAAAAACAATGAGTTCATTTTTGGATTTATTGAATTTAAGATGTGTGCAGAATATCTGGTTTGAGTTGTCCAACTGGCAGTTGGAGATATGAAACTAAAGGTCAGCCAAGAGGAGAGAGCTGGATGTGTAAATATTAGAATCGCTAATATAGAGATGATCCATGAAAGGTGATGAAATTATTCATTGAAATTGTATAGAGGGAGAAGAGAAGAAAAGAGGGCTAAGGACAGAGCTCTGAAGGAAACCCACAGTTAGTAAGCATGAACTAGATGAAAATACAACATGAAGGAGATTGAGAAGTGGTCAGCCACATTGAAGGAGTAAGAGAAAGTAATATTACAAAAACCTAGAGAGAGAAGAGTATCAAAAAGAAGGTGATTGAAAGTGTCAAATCTTTAGAAAAGCCAAAAAAGTTAAGGAATAAAAAAATTAGATTTGGTGACAAAGGGATTATTAGTAATTTTGGGAAAATAATTTTCAGTTGAATGAAGTCAAATGCTAAATTGTAGAGAATTAAGAGAGTGAGAGGAGAGGAATTAGAAATATCTGTTGCAAATAGCCTCCTCAAGATTATCAACAAAAATAAAACATGGGATGCCTGATAGAAGTGATGGATGGATGAAGTAAGGGGATTTTTAGAACAGAAGACACAAGGACATGTTTGTAGGGACTAGGGAAGCAATCAGTAACCAGGCAGAGGGTAAATGGAGGTGGAGGTGATAAAGGGGCAATCTGTTGAAGTAGAGGTGATGCAATGGGATTACTTATATACATAGAAGGGTATGTTCTGGCACAGAAAAAAGCCACCACATTATGTGATACAGGAGTGAAGGAACAGATTATAGAAAGCATTTGGATGACATGAGATAAGGAAAAGGAAAAAAGAGGTAACTCTTAGGGAATGGCCTCAATTTTTTCAAGAAAATGTGAGGTGAAGTTCTCGTCTTAATGTGGGGAGAGGGAGTAGAGAGGTGCCAAAGGAGATTTGAGCATAAATGAAAAAACTGAAAAATATTGAAAGATAGTGAGTTAATTAAGGAATTATAAAAGAATTACCTTATGAAAAAAGTATAGTTGAGTTTGTATAACACAAATTGGTAGTGGATTCAGCACAATTTTGTGGGGTTTTTTATTAACTTCCTTCAGTAGCACATTGGTAGGAACAATGGAAGCAGATGCTGGGAATAATCCAAGGCTAAGACTAGGCCTGAAAAGATTGGAAATATAATGAGGGAGAAAGGGATTCAAAAACAGCATGTTATATAGTTGAACTGAATCACCAAAAAAAGAGAATGTAGTTAGTACAAAAGTGATGATCTGGGAGAGAATAAATGGTTGAAGGATTAGAGATCTAATAAATGAAGAACAGGATTTGGTTTGGGGAAGGCAGAGAAAGAGGTGAAATGATTATAATGTAAAAAGGGAAATGCATAATTCAAGAACATGGCAAAGAAGCATTTGTGGATGATAGCAAGACCATCTTTGCCACTAAAGTTGGGTGAGGAATAGATCATATGTAGTAAGAAATTGTAAGGTTAGGGTGTTTGAAGGAGTATAGTATGCATATCAAAGTTCCCTAGGATGCTATCAGGAATTGATTAAGAAAAAAACACTATGAGTCAGACACCACATTCATTGAAGAAATAAGGATAGTATCCTGGACATAGGTATGCAAGAGTGACCAGAATTTTGATTGAGTGGTAAATATGAATTAAATCAACCTCAAAGGTGGAGAGGTTATTGATTGAGGATGGTAAAAGGAGAACTTAGAAGTGGCCATGAAGGAAAAGGAATATTCTAACAGCCCCTCAACCAGTGAGTAGAGGCAATGAATGTAAGGATGTAAATGCTACAAAGGGTGCCAAGGGAGACTATCATCAGGAGGGAATCAGTCCCAAGGAAAATTAAGCAATAGAAAGAATTGGAATAAAATACTTTGAAAAATAAAAGCAAGTTTGTTACCTAATGGATTAAGCCTTCCAGAGAGGACAGTGAAAAAAGTTGTTAGCTTTAGAGTGGAGCATTGATTGGGGTGGTTGTTGAGAGGAAAAGAAATAAGGGAAAGGGCAGTGCAATATGGGATTACACAGAGTTCAAAATTATGGGGATGTGAAGGAAATCATCAGGAAGAAGGTTGTAACATTGCAGAAAGAATTTGGATAGACTTTCATTGTCCATGTCAAGGATGGAGTTTTCTCAGGGTCTTAGAATTGGAGAACAAGTACTTAAAGCTAAAAGAATGATATAATTCCCCTTACTCCAACAAAGAATGATCTGCAGACTTGATGGAAGGGGTTTTTTCTTTGTTCCTAGTATGGAGTAGTCTGAAGCCATATGGAAAGCTATTTCTCCTCTTTCTTCAGGAAGCCAAAGACCATATTAAACCTGAAAAGCATATTTCCAGCTACATGATTAATGGGGCAAGAAATGGGAACAAAAGATTTAAGTTAGAAGGTGTCGTCTAGTTAAGGTTCTACCTGACTTTGGTTTTTGTTGTTCTTGTTGTCTTTTTATATAAAGGACAAAAAAAAATCATGAGCTTGGTAGCATGGGGGAGAAATTAGAAAAATCATGACTCAGAGGGAGGCATTCCATTGTGGCTTATAGAAAAGTCAGTCTGAGGAAGTTACAGTAATATATCAGTAAGATCCTATATTATGACCAAGAGGGATTTACAATAGGAATTCAAGACTGATTCAATATTAGAAAATCTATCAGCATAATAGAGCATATCAACAACAAAACAATAAATTACATGATTATCTCAGAATTTTTTTTCTTTTTTTATTAAAGCTTTTTTATTTTCAAAACATATACATGGATAATTTTCAACATTTACCCTTGAAAAATCCCATGTCCCAATTTTTTCCCTCCCTTCACCTCATCTCCTCCCCTAGATGGCAAGTAATCTAATATATGTTAAACATGGGCAATTCTATACATATTTCCACAATTACCATGCTGCACAAGAAAAATAAGATCAAAAAGTAAAAAAAAAAATGAGAAAGAAAACAAAATGCAAGCAAACAACAACAAAAAGAGTGAAAATACTATGTTGTGATCCACACTCAGTTGCCCCAGTCCTCTCTCTGGGAGTAAATGACTCTTCATCACCAGACCATTAAAACTGTCCTGAATCATCTCATTCTTGAAAAGAACCACGCCCATCAGAATTGGTCATCCTATAATCTTGCTGTTGTGTGCAATGCTTTTCTGATTCTACTCACTTCATTTAGCATCAGTTCATGTAAGTCTCTCCAAGCATCTCTGAAATCATCCTGCTGATTATTTCTTATAGAACAATAATATTCCATAACATTCATATATTATTACTTATTTTGCCATTCTCCAACTGATGGGCATCTATTCAATCTCCAGTTATGGAAAAAAAAAACTTTTGACAAAATACAACACTCATTCCTAACCCCCCCCCAAAAAAAACAGTAGAAAGCATAGAGAAAATTTTAAAATAATAAATAGTATCTATTTAAAGTCATCAGTAATCAATATCTGCAATGGTATAAGCTAAAAGCCTTCCCAATAAGATCAAGGGTAAAGAAAGAATGTCCATTATCACTACTATTATTCAATATTGTACTAGAAATGCCAACTACTATAACAAAGGAAGAAAAAGAAATTGAAGGAACTAGAATGAGCAATGAGAAAACAAAATTATTATTCTTTGTAAATGAAATAATTAAAATTTTCAGCAAACTTGCAGGATATAAAATTGTTATTGTCATGTCTGACTCTTCATAACTCCAATTGGGGTTTTCTTGGATAGAATATTGAAGTGCTTTGCATTTCCTTCTCCAGCTCATTTTATAAATGAGGAGGAAACTGAGACAAACAAGGCAAAGTGACTTGCCCATAGTCCTGCAGTTAATAAATATCTGAATCTGGATTTAAATTAAAGTCTTCCAGACTTCAGGTGCAGTGCTCTATCCCCTATGCCATCTATTCATCCCAGGATATAAAATAAACCCATATAAATCATCAGTATTTCTTTAAATAAGAAACAAAACCCAGCAGTAAGAGATTAAAAAAAAGAAATTCCATTTAAAATAACTGCAGACAATATAAAATGTTTGGAAGTCTCTCTGCCAAGACAAACTAACAAATTACATGAACACAATTACAAAACATTTTTCACATAAATAAAGTTAAATCTAAACAATTGGGAAAATAGAGCACTGAACCTGAAATTAGGAAGATGTCAATTCAAATCCAGCTTCAGATATTTATTAACTGCTTGACTCTGGGCAAGTCACTTTGCCCTGTTTGTCTCAGTTTCCTCATCTATAAAATGAGTTGGAGAAGAAAACTGCAAAGCACTGCAATATCCTATACAAGAAAACCCCAACTGGAGTTATGAAGAGTCAGACATGACAATAACAATTTTTTATCCTGCAAGTTTGCTGAAGTTTTTAATTATTTCATCTACAAAGAGTAATAATTTTGTTTTCTCATTGATCATTCTAATTGCTTATGGTAGACTGAGCCAAAATAAAAAAAAACTGACAATTCTTTATAAATCAACATACTTATTCAGCACCATACCAAATAACAGAATTCCTTTGGAAGACCAAAAAAATAAAAATTAACAAAGGAATTAATGAAAAAAATGTTAAGGATGGTGACCCAGCAGTACTAAATCTTAAAATGTATTAGAAATTAGTAATCATCAAAACTGATACTGGCAAAAAAAATAAAGGATGGATTAGTGTACATAATACACAGTAGTAAATGATCATAGTAATCTAGCATTTGGCAAACACAAAGATCCAAGGTTTGGGGGCAAGAACTCATTGTCAACTTTTGCTTAGAACACTGGAAAACAGTTTGATATAAACTAGAATTGACAAACATCTCACATTGTATAACTAAGATAAAGTCAAAATGGGTACATGATTTAAATATAAAGTTAGAGAAGCAATGAAAATTTAATAGATCAGAACTATGATTAAGGGAAATTTTTATGAATAAACAAGGAACAGAGAAGATCATGAAATGTAAAATAGATCACTTTGATTATGTGAAATTAAAAAGGTTTTCCACAAGAAAATTGATACAGCCAAGATTAGAATGAAAGCAGGAGGGGCAGCTAGGTGGTGCAGTGGATAGAGCACCAGCCCTGAAGTCAGGAGGACCTGAGTTCAAATTTGACCTCAGACACTTAATGTGTCCTAGCTGTGTGACCTTGGGCAAGTCACTTAACCCCAATTGCCTCAGCAAAAAAAAAATGAAAGCAGGAAACTAGGTTGAGGGGACTTTTATACCCAGTTTCTCTAGGAAATGCATCATGTCCCAATTAGTAAATGATCAAAAGGGCTATAAATTCACACATATCCTTTGACCTAATAATACCACTACTAGGTATGAATTCCAAAAAAGATTTTTTTAAAAAAAGGAAAAGAACCTATATGTACAAAAATATTCATAGCATTTCTCTTTGCAGAGCAAAAAAAAAAAAATGGAAAATAATTGAGAAATGGTTAAATTGTGGTATGTGATTATGTTCATGAGAAATGATGGGCAGAATGTTCTCAAAAAAACTTGGAAAGTTTTCCATGAATTCAAGCAAAGTGAAATGTGTTGTGTACAAAATAATAGCAATATTCTGGGATGATAAGCTATGAATAACTTTTCTATTCTCAGCAACACAATGATCCACAACTACTCTGAGATCTTATAATTAAAAAAAAATCCTATCAATACCCAGAGAAAGAATTGTTTATGTTTAAATACAGATTGAAGCATACTCTTCCTCTTTCTTTTTTGCTTCATTTTTCTTAAGGGTTTTTTTGGTGGGGATCTATGTTTTCTATCACAATATGATTTTTATACAAATGTTTTACATAATTTCACATGTGCTTAATTAATAGGGTATGGGTTGGGGGAAGGGAAAGAATCTGGAACTCAAAGTTTTAAGAAAATTAAAAAATGTTATAAATGTAAATGGGGAAAAATAAGAATATTAAAATTAATAAATGTTTCATTTCTCAAGTATATCAAGAATTGTAAAATTTTTAAGAATATGAGTTATTCCCTAGTTGATAAATAGTCAATGATGCAAATAGACAATTTACTGATCAAGATTTCAAAGTTATCTCCGTGTGAAAGGGAAATGCTCTAAGTCAGAGAAAGACAAATTAAAACAACTTTGAGGTACTACCTCACACCTATCAGATTGCTTAATATGACCAAAAAGGAAAATAACAGGGACAGAGGGAATGTGAAAAAAAAATTAGGACTCTAATTCATGTTTGGTGGAATTGTGAACTTATCCAACTACTCTGGAGAACAATTTGGAGTAATTCCCAAAGGACTCCCAAAGAATTCATAAAAAAGGGAAAATGACCTACAGGCACAAATATATGCATAACTGCAACTTTTGTGATGGCAAAGAATTAGAAAATTAAGGGATTCCCATCATTTGAGAAATGGCTGAACAAGTTGTGGTAAGTGACTATAATTTAATACTATTTTGCCACAAAAAATAATGATCAGAATAGTTTCAGAAAAATTCTGGAAAGACTAATATAAACTAATAATGCAAAGCAAAATAAATAGAACTAGGATAATATTGTAAACAGTAACAGCAATGTTGTGCAATGGTCAACTGTGCATTTCTTAGCCATTGTCAGCAATACCATGACAAGAAAATTCCAAAAGATTTAAGATGAAAAATGCCATTGTCCAGAGAAAGAATTGATCACATATAAATGAAGATTGAAGCATATTTTTTAAATTTTACTTTATTTTTCTTGAGATTTTTTTTTGTGTGTGTGTGTGTGTTGTAACATGGCTAATATGAGAAAATGTTTTGCATGACTTCATATTCATAATCCATATCAAATTATTTACTTTATCAAGGGAGAGGAAAGATAGAGATGGAAAGAATTTGGAATTCAATTTTTTTTAAATGAATGCTAAAATTTTTTGACATGTAATTGAGAAAAAATGAAATGACAGACAAAAAGAAAAGGAAAAAAAAGTCAATCTGAAATTTTTGAGGAAAATACAGATTGATAATTAGGAAGTTGAATAGGAGCTACCAAGACTTGCTATCCTCAATTGTGATAAAGTATAAAAATTGATCCTCATGAGTGAATGAAAATATGTTTTAAAAAACAGATTAAATATCTACATGTTCTTTTTAGCTGCTTGTTTATTATGTTTCTCTACTTGTGTGCCCTTTCATGTGTATTATATGCCCACAAGTGTTTACTATATTTATGCCCCTCTACTTGCAATACACAGGGTCCAATCTTTAAATTCATGGCATATTTATAGCAATGTATTCCCCCAAATTAAAGGAGAATTGTTCTAATTTGATTTTACTATCCACTTCATTAACTTTTGCTTTCAACAAATTGTGTCCTCTCCCTATTAAAAGCACACGTAATAACAGGTACTTACAAAAATAATTTTGGCAAGATGTTTACCCATAACGTATTCTAAATATAGTTTTTTGAAGTAATGGAAGGGATCCTGAAGAATAAGTAAATCATTGATTTTAATTATGTTTTTCCCTACCAAAAAGAACCAGATAATTATATTGGATAGAAGATCAAACACTTACTCTCTTTGATAAGTAGAAAGCTACCCATAGCCATGGCCTATAGCAGTTTAGAGTATACCCTAACCTGAAAAGTGTTTTGGAGGAATATGGAAGAATGAAAAGAGCAGGACCTAAACAAAAAATTTAATTAAAAGAAATGTAGAAGAACAAGTGCCTGCAAAAATTTTGGCATAAGACTTAATCTGGTTTATCTCCAAAGCATATTTGGAAGGAATACTGCCCCTGGGAGGGAAAAAGTTAATGGAATTTCGACTAATTCCATAGCAATATATTTACATAATAGATAATAGCAGTAGCTAGGTTCAAAATTACATTAAATGTAGGACTTGGAGTCAGGAAAACCTGAGTTTAAATCCTGCCTAGACAATGCCTATCTGTGTAACATAGGCAAGTCACTCAACTTCCTGGGTTTTAAAATGTGAATAATACCTACCTCACAGGATTATGAGGAGCAAATAATATAATACATGCAAAGTATTCTATAAATCTTAAAATTCCTTATAGTTATTAGTATTATTAAAGGAAGCCACCACATTTAGTCTACATTTAGTTATATAGCAATAAATAAAAATGATACTTAAAAGATGAAGTCAGTGTGATAGAAAATGCCATCCACAATAGACGGAATGTGAATCAAAACATAGTATATTCATCCTTATTATTATTATTTGTTTCCTTGTTTTTTTCTCATGTTTTTTCCCTTTTGAACTGATTTTTCTTGCACAGAATGATTAATATGAAAATATGTTTAGAAGAATTGCATATGTTTAACCTATATTGGATTGTTTGCTGCCTTGTGGAAGGTGGGGAGAGAGAGGAAGGAAAATTTGGAATGCAAGATTTTGCAAAGGTGAATGAAAACTTATCTTTACATACATTTGAAAAATAAAATACTATTTAAAAAAAAGATGAAGTTAGAAGAGCTGCTAGATTTGACCCTAGATCCTTGACCCAAAGATTTAAAAGGCCTTTTCTACCAAAATCATCTGGTTATAAAATCGTTATTGCCATCCATATTACAATGATAATAAAAGTTATATCTATCAAAATAAATCATGGACACATAAGCTTAATAAAAGTTTTCACCAGTCTCATGAAGGATAATCTCTGTAGATATCAAACCATTCAACTAGCATTTAAGGATTTACTGTGTTCCAGGCACTATGCTGAACATTAGAAATACAAGTACAAGGAGTAAGAAAGACAGTCTGTACATTCGAAGAGAGATAAAACATAAAAGGAAGCTTAAAAAGCAAGAAAGAAATAGAGAAGCAGCGGTCATCAAAACCATTTGGTACTGGCTAAGAAATAGAGTAGTCGATCAGTGGAATAGGATAGAATCACAAGACAAACTAGGCAATAACTATAGCAATTTGGTTTTTGATAAACCCAAAGACCCCAGCTTTTGGGATAAGTATTCACTATTTGACAAAAACTGCTGGGAAAACTGGAAACTAGTGTGGAAGAAATTAGGGCTTGACCCACATCTAACACCACATACCAAGATAAGAACTAAATGGGTTCATGATCTGGATATAAAGAGTGATACTATAAGTAAATTAGAGGAATGTAATATAGTTTACCTCTCAGACCTATGGAGATGGAATAAATTTATGTCCAAAGAAGAACTGGAACTCTTAATTGAAAACCAGATAGATAACTTTGACTATATTAAGTTAAAAAGTTTTTGTACAAACAAAATCAATGCAGACAAGATTAGGAGGGAAGCAATAAATTGGGAAATCATCTTTACATTTAAGGGTTCTGATAAAGGTCTCATCTCTAAAATATATAGAGAATTGTCTCATATTTATAAAAATTCAAGCCATTCTCCAATCAATAAATGGTCAAAGGATATGAACAGACAATTTTCAGAGGATGAAATTAAATCTATTTATAGTCATATGAAAAGGTGCTCCAAATCACTATTGATCAGAGAAATGCAAATCAAGACAACCCTGAGATACCACTTCACACCTGTCAGATTGGCTAAAATGACAGGAAAAGTTAATGATGAATGTTGGAGGGGATGTGGGAGGGCTGGGACACTGATGCATTGTTGGTGGAGCTGTGAACGGATACAGCCATTCTGGAGAACAATTTGGAGCTATGCTCAAAAAGTTATCAAACTGTGAATACCCTTTGACCCAGCAGCATTTCTATTGGGCTTATATCCCAAAGAAATCATAAAGGAAGGAAAAGGCCCCACATGTGCAAGAATGTTTGTGGCAGCCCTTTTTGTAGTGGCTAGAAACTGGAAATTGAATAGATGCCCTTCAATTGGAGAATGGCTGAATAAATTATGGTATATGAATATTATGGAATATTATTGTTCTGTAAGAAATGACCAGCAAGATGATTTCAGAGAGGCCTGGAAAGACTTACATGAACTGATGCTGAGTGAAATGAGCAGAACCAGGAGATCATTGTACACGGCAACAACAGTACTATATGATGATCAATTCTGATGGACATGGCTCTCTTCAACAATGAAATGTTTCAAACCACCTCCAATTGTTCACTGAAGAAAGCCATATACACCCAGAGAGACGGATGTGAAATGTGGACCACAACATAACATTCTCATACTCCTTGATTGATGTTTGCTTACATTGTGTTTCCTTTATCTGATATATCGTTTGTGTAGACAAGATTTTTCTTGCACAACAATGACAAGTTTGGAAATATGTATACATATATTCGATTTACCAGTATTTTAACATAATTAACATGTAGTGGATATCCTACCATCTAGGGGAGGGGTGGGGAGTTGGGGGAAAAATTTGTAACGGAAAGCTATGTAAGGGTTATTGTTGAAGAATTACCCACACATATGTTATGCAAATAAAATTTAAAAAATAAAATTTAAAAAAAAAAGAAATAGAGAGAAGACATCTGGGTAGAGACATGTTAGACAAAGAATAGAGTCAGGAGTAAAGCCTCAATGAGAATGAA
The DNA here is from genome assembly GCA_023553655.1 of Myrmecobius fasciatus. Lineage (NCBI taxonomy): Eukaryota > Metazoa > Chordata > Mammalia > Dasyuromorphia > Myrmecobiidae > Myrmecobius > Myrmecobius fasciatus. Next base: position 83,122 of record JAJPUD010000309.1, read on the forward strand.
GACATAGCTGCTCTTGGTGCTTTCCTTAAAATGGAAGTTCTGAGAGGAAATTGCGAATGAGAAGGAGAAACTTCAGGAGCAGACTATACTTTCAATGTTAGAAGTCTAGGGGTGTAGTAAACCTCCAAGGTAAAGAGAATTTTGTAGTATTAGTTAAATGACAAGACTAGGGATTAAGACATGGACAGCCAAGTGATTCACTGATATCCACAAAATATGAAACATATAAACATTATAGAAATAACAGTTAGTTTGGACTCAAAAGATTTTGGCTCACACTATTATTTACTTCCTATGACTTTGGACAAGTGACAAGCTATTTACACTAGTTTTCTCTTTTATAAAATAAAAATAAAATAAAGATTTACAAAATAAAATAAATCTATGATCCAAAGGACATAAAAAACTATACTGGTAAAAAGAGTATCTGTTATATTGTTGAGATCCAGATCCATTGAAATATCAAAATTTGAGATTTGCATCATTTTTCAGAATCCCCCTCCTCTATAAATGAGAATGCTTTATGTATATGTGTATAAGTATATGGGTCTTCAATTTGTATGCACATGTACCCAATGTATGTATAAGTATATGGGTCTTTAATTTGTATGCACATGTACCCAATGTATGTATAAGTATATGGGTCTTTAATTTGTATGCATATTTGCCCAATTTAATATTTTGTGAGGTTATGTTTTAATAAGATATGGGAGTAAATAAAAGGAAAAAGTTATTTCTGGAGTTGACAAAACCAGTAAATACAAGCCAATTACCCAGAGTTATAGCATAGTCTTTTAACAACTCAACCTTGCTTATTCATTTTCTTTACAGAGTAATTCATCATTTCTGGAAGGTGGGAGAGCTTCGAATGAAGGAGTTGCCATAGAAAGCAAGCTTGGCCTGCATAGGACAAGGGTGAGAAAAGAAAAGAAAATCAGAGCTACTCAACACCCATCACTGTTGCCAGAAAGGTGACATTTTCACATGGGTGGTATTGAAGTTTTCCTGCTCTTTCTTAAACATTCAGCAGTAAAAACTTCAAGTGCTCACAGGGGCTTTGTTGATTATAACACCAAAGGGCCCCAGCTCAGTTCGACTCTGCAAATAAGTCAGTTTTACAACTCTGTTAATGATACCTCTGTTGCTCTGTGAATGTGTCAATATAAAGAATCTCTTCCTCTCAAGCAGGCAGCACATGAAGCCCTAGTGCCCGGAGGCAGAGGTAGTCTCTCCTCAGAGCAGACTTGGAAAGTCATCGTAATATAGAACTATGGGGTAGGGTCCTGGCACAGAGCGGTATGCCTTCCAAAATTTGATTGAGGTATTCTTATTACAACCCAATTTTTATGTATTTTGACCGACCTCACTGTTAGCTAAAGCCGCTCTTCTTAGTGATCATTTCGACTATTTGTCTGGGCTACCCATTTTAGACATCCCATAAACCAGAAAACCTTATTTTAGTAATCTTTTGTATTCTATCTTGATCCCTTCTTTCATAATGGGATGTTTCATCATCTACAAAATGAGAGGATTAGATTATGTGATCTCTAAGGTACCTTTCAGCTCTAATAGTTTGTTTTTTTTGTTTGTTTGTTTTTTAATTTTACTTCAGGGCTCTTTGACATTTTTCTTTAAAATGTTTTAGCTTTGTCTCCTCCTTTCCTTTACTACCTTTCAAATCCAAAAAAAAAAGTTAGTAACCCTGAGGAATTGGAGAGGAAGGAAGGAAGGAAGGAAGGAAGGAAGGAAAGAAGGAAGGAAGGAAGGAAAGAAGGAAGGAAGGAAGGAAGGAAGGAAGGAAGGAAGGAAGGAAGGAAGGAAGGAAGGAAGGAAGGAAGGAAGGAAGGAAGGAGGGAGGAAGGGAGGGATAGGGAGGGAAGGAAGGAAGAAAGGAAGGAAAGAAGAAAACATCTTTCTTATATATAGAAGCAAATTAATATGCACAAAGTGTAAAAATAATTAACTAGCACAGATTAGTATGTCAGAAATAGAATTCTAAGATCTTAGTCAGTTGATCCAAAGACCAGTTTTGTTACTACTTAAGCACATTCTCTTATTATAGGTAGTTATTTTTAAAATAACAGATTCATTTTTATAAATCAACAGAATAAAGCAAGATACTCTTCATATTTTTCATTTGCCCTTTGAATCTAAGCAATAGTTGAGGCCATCCTTAACTCCTCCAACTTAAATAAGTCTATGACAACAAATATGGTTATCAAAAACCATCACCACACTAAATGTCCAACCAATCAAATAGTAAGCCTTTATTATTTATTGAAAACATGCTTTGTAGATGTGAATAACTGATTCTTTTCTAAATGGCCCATGGCTTCTGTGATACATAAGAGTTCCCAGAAAACTATTTCAGGTTCAAGACACACTGTATATGGGGGTCACTATCCATAGAAGCTCCTATCAATCAATTTACCAGTCAATGAGTGGATACATTCATTTAAAGCAAGGACATTTAGAAACGTCCACCAAATTCCCAGAGGCATATTCCATAATATGCTATGCACCACTAAGAGAATATACTCACAGACCAGTCATACACATTCACAAGAACAAATAATAGGAAATATCCACAGAGGCACACTTGCATAATATATTTGTAGTTCTAGAAAAAATGCGTGAATGAAAAAAAATTATATATATATATATACATATATATGTACATACATATGTACATATATATATATGTGTGTGTGTGTGTGTGTGTGTGTGTGTGTGTTCCAACTGAAGCAACACATGTCCTCAAAATTATTTTTTGTTTTCTCAGAGAGAGCGCTCATGATCTTCTGGTAATTTTTTAAAATTTATTTTGTATTTTATTTTCCTTCAGTTAAAGGTAAAAACAATTTTTAACATTCCTTTTGAAAACTCTTAAGTTCCAAATTCTCTCCCTTCCTCCTTCCCCCATTGGAAAGGCAAGCAATTCAATATAAGTTATACATGTACAGTTATGCAAATGTTGTTAAAACAGACAAAATGTCTTGAAAAATAAGGAAAGTTTTTTTTTAAGTGTACTTCTATCTGTATTTAGACAACAATTTTTCCCCATTTTATTAAAGCTTTTTATTTGCAAAACATATGTGTGGTAAATTTTTCAACATTAACCCTTGCAAAGCTTTCTGTTACAAATTTTCCCCCCTAACCCCCACCCTTCCCCTAGATGGCAGAAAGTCTACTACGTGTTAATTATGTTAAAATACTTGACAAATCAAATATACGTGTACATATTTTTACACTTATTTTGCTGTGCAAGAAAAATCAGATCTATAAGAAAAAAATCTGAGAAGGGAAACATAATGCAAGCAAACATCAATAGAGAGCATAAAAATGTTATGTTGTGGTCCACATTTCACATCCCTTTCTCTGGGTGAATATGGCTTTCTTCACTGAACAATTGGAATTGGTTTGAAACATTTCATTGTTGGAAAGAGCCATGACCATCAGAATTGATCATTGTATAGTCTTGTTGTTGCCGTGTATAATGATCTCCTGGTTCTGCTCATTTCACTCAGCATCAGTTCATGTAAGTCTCTCCAGGCCTCTCTGAAATCATCTTGTTTGTTGTTTCTTACAAAACAATAATATTCCATGACATTCATATACCATAATTTATTCCCACTCTCCAATTGATGGGCATCTATTCAGTTTCCAGTTTCTAGCCATTACAAAAAGGGCTGCCACAAATATTCTTACGCATGTGGGTCCCTTTTTTTCCTTTAAGATCTCTTTGGGATATAAGCCCAATAGAAACACTGCTGGGTCAAAGGGTATGCACAGTTTGATAACTTTTTGAGCATAGCTCCAAATTGCTCTCCAGAATGGTTGGATCCGTTCACAGTTCCACCAACAATGTATCAGTGTCCCAGTTTTCCCAAATCCCCTCTAACATTTGTCACAATCTTTTCCTAGACAACAATGTTTTCTCTGGGAATGCAGAATATTTTCCATCGTAAGTCCTTCAAAGTTCTCTTGGATGGTTGTATTGCAGAGAATAGTTATATCATTTACATATGATCATTTTATAATATTGCTTTTACTTTGTACGCAGTGCATTTCACTTTGCATCAGCTCCTGGAAGTCTTTTCAGGTTTTTCTGAGAGTGTGCTGTTCATCATGTCTTGTAATGCAATAGTGTCCATCATAATCATGTACCACAATTTTTTCTGCTGTTCCCTTTATCAGTTCTTTGACCCCAAAAAGTAACTGCTATAAATATGTTTGTACATATATGTTTTTCTTTCTATTATTTATTTCTTTTGCAATATAGACCTAGTAGTAGTATTACTAGGTCAAAGAATATGCATGGTTTTATAATCCTTTGGACATAGTTCCAAATTGCTGTATAGAATGCTTGAATCAGTTTCCAATTCCATAAACAGAGCAATAATGTCTCATTTCCCCCCCCATTCCATCCAACATTTGTCATTTTCCTTTACTGTCTTATTGGTCAATATAATAGGTATAGAGTAGTACCTCAGAATTGTTTTAATTTACATTTCTCCAGTCAAGAGTAAGTTAGAACAATTTTTCACATAACTACAGAGAGCTATAATTAATTCATCTCAAAACTGTTCATATCCCTTGATCATTTATCAATTGAGGAATGGCCCTTGTTTATATATATATTTATATATATATATATATATATATATATATATATATATATTTGACTGAATTCTCTACATATTTGAAAAATGAGACCTTTATCAGAACTTGCTTCAATTTTTTTTCACAGTTACTAATGCTAACTGTATTTCCCTCCATCCTATTTCTTCTTCCTATTTACTTTATTCCGTCTCTTCTTTCACCCTTTCCCTCCTCAAAATTGTTGCTACCCCATCCTCAAATCTGCCCTCTTCTATCATATTCTGCCTTGTCTTATCCTCTTCTCCTACTTTCTGTAGGGTAAGATATATTTGTATACCCAATTGAGAGAGTATGTATACCCAAAGTAGGTGTATACTTAATTTGAGCCAATTCTGTTTATAGCAAGATTTGCTTAATCCCCCTGAATTTTCCCTGTCTTCCCTTACATTGTAAAAGTTTTTCTTGCCTCTCACATGAATATCTCTCCTTTTCCCTTTCTCCCAGTACATTCCTCTCTCACCCCTTAATTTTATTTTTCTAAACCATTATCCCTTCATATTCAACTCACATCAATGCTCTTTGTCTATATATACTTCTTCTAAGTGCCTTATTAATGAGAAAATTCTTAAAAATTACAAGTATAATCTTCTCACAGGAATGTAAACAATTTAACTTCATTAAATCTTTTATGATTTCCCTTTACTGTTTACCTTTTTTATGCTTCTCTTAAGTATTGCATTTGAAAGTCAAATTTTAAATTCAACTCTGATGTTTTTATCAAGAATGTTTTAAAGTCCTCTATTTCATTGAATATCTACTTTTTTCCCATGAAGAATTATACTCAGTTTTGCTAGGTAGGTGATTCTTGGTTGTAATTGTAGATTACAGCCTTTGCCCTCTAGAATATCATATTCAAAACTCTCTAATCCTTTAACATAGAAACTGTTAAATTATGTTTTATTTGGACTGTGGAAAATAAAACAAAATGCACAATCTTAAAATGTAGAAAAAGAAAAAGAACAGAAATGGGGTACATGTATTAGACAATGTTTAGTTTTCCTTACTAAATTGAAAGCTTTTTCCATAAAAAAGATTGGTCATCACCTTGTTTCATCTCCAGATTTCTGCTGCAGATTAAGGATGTTAGTTCAAGCAGTGTACTAATTTTACAAAATTATACAGAGAAAAAACAATTTGGATTTCCCACAGAGTTCATTTTAATGAATTTTCCCCAGTGCTCCAATATAAGAAGTACCAGAGTGATCTGAATAACTATCAATACATCTGGTACAATGAATACCCCCTTCCCACAGAATAATTCACTAAATCTGATTTCCACAAAACATTATCACAGAATGTGTTCATCTTTATCTAAGAGCAGATGTAACCTGATCAATCAAAACTAATTAGCCTCATTCCTAAAACCTCCTGAAGGGCTCAGCCCTTCACAGAATTTCAGAAATTGGTCATAGTGAAAAGAATACTAGACTGAGGTAGGAAGACCAGGCTTTGAATTTCACCTCAGATACCTATAAGTCAAGGAGCCCCAAATAAGTCTCATAAATTGTCTGAGCCTTAGTTTTCTAATATTAAAATGAGAATAATACTTGCAGCACTTTACAAGATGGTGTAAGAATAAAATGAGAAAATGTATGTAAATTACTATGTAAATGCCAGTTATGCTATCATATCATATTTTTCCTTTTCATACCCATTACTTTGTTTAATCCACAGAAAACACCCAGAGACCTAAAATGTCCTTCTCCCCTCAGGGGATATGATAGATGTGATTGTTTTGGGTTTTGATGTATGTTCATTGAAAAATAAATTAAAATTATTCTGCATTACCCACAGAGAGAACAATTAGAAAAATGTTCCTAGATAAAAGTTCCAGGAAGGCTAATTGACCTGATAGCAGGATAAATTTCCCTATCAGTGTTTCCTAAAATAGAAAAATGAAGGAGCAAATAATTTTCCATTACTATGAATCTTCAGTTCCTATGTAAAACAATCCACTGTGGAAAAGTTCACTTAATAAATATCAAAGAAGATTCAAGTAGCAATGTTTGGAGATTCCCTGCTGAAGGATTCTTAGGTAACTATTTTTCAGTCTCATAGCAAAGCAGAGATCTACTGTCTTCTGGGCAAATATATCTAAAACTCTAAAAATAATGAAAATATGTTTTTTTAACTGAATGACTACTATCCACTCCTGGCAATTTATATAGTGATTCACAAAATGATTCAACCAGAAAGCAATATGAAGTTTGGGACAACTAGGTGACACAGTGGGTTTTATACTGGGCATTCATCTTTTTGAGTTGAAATCTGGCCTCAGACACTTTACCCTTAATAAATCATTTTACCCAGTTTGCCTCAGTTTTCTCATCTGTAAAATGAGCTAGAGAGGAAAATGGTAAATTACCTCAGTATCTTTGCCAAAAAAAAAAACTTCAAATGGGTTTACAAAGAGTCAAATGCAACTGAAATCAAAACGTTAATGCTCCAATTTTGTATCACCAGTCCAGAAGACTGGGCTATTCCTGCTTTTATATGCTGTCTATACATGGATAACCTAAAAGTAGAAGATAAAATGATCTTACTGTTAAAAGTTCCTCCCTGAGTGAGGGAATACCCAATAACTAATTGAATGCACTCTTCCATGAAATTCTTAGGACTGAACTCTGTTAATCAATCAATAGTATCTTAAGCAGGGATCAAAATATTTTATAATTATTCTAGGGTTCTCTGAAGAATCTCTGCTCTTGGAGTGGGGAATAAGAACAGAAGCTATGATTAAGAGAAGTAAGTCTTCTCCAAAAACTATGAGATGGAGGGGTGAGGGAGAGAAAAGGAGAATGGAGTTGAATGCAGCAAGATGAAAAGTTTCAGTATCATAGAAGAAGGCCAGGTATCCATTAATATGAAGAAGCAGGAAAAGTATAAGATTAAGAAATGTAGATTAAAGATGAATTTGTTTGCAACTTTATATCCATTATCTGACTTAAGCCTGGAAAGAAAGAGAAAAAGAAAAGGAAAGAAGGAAGGAAGGAAGGAAGGAAGGAAGGAAGGAAGGAAGGAAGGAAGGAAGGAAGGAAGGAAGGAAGGAAGGAAGGAGGGAGGGA
>JAJPUD010000309.1:95848-165353 GCA_023553655.1 Myrmecobius fasciatus
AGGGAGGGAAGGGAAGGAGGGAAGGAAGGAAGGAAGGAAGGAAGGAAGGAAGGAAGGAAGGGAGGGAGGGAGGGAAGGAAGGAAGGAGGGAAGGAGGGAAGGAGGGAAGGAAGGAAGGAAGGAAGGAAGGAAGGAAGGAAGGAAGGAAGGAGGGAGGGAGGGAGGGAGGGAGGGAGGGAAGGAAGGAAGGAAGGAAGGAAGGAAGGAAGGAAGGAAGGAAGGAAGGAAGGAAGGAAGGAAGGAAGGAAGAAATCCTAACACTGACACATATTTGCTGTGTGTGTCTACATTGCTAGAGAAAATTTCTTCTTATGGGAATTCTCTATCCAGGTATAGTCTCTATCCCTATCTCATTCAAGTCTCACAAAAAAATCCTCTGAAGCAAGTACTACATATATTATTTTGGTTTGGGGTTTTGTTTTGTGTTTTTTTTTTTTTTCTTTACTTAGGAGAAACTTGTCCAGGGTCACATAGCAAGTCCCACAGACAGTACTGGAACCCAGCTCATTCTGAATCCAAGACCACCATTCAATCTATTATGGAACACTGCTTCAGAGACAATAAGGAGGACGATAAAAGTAAAGATTATAAGGGTATGATGAAAAGCACAAACATAAATAAACATGGCATATATAAGGAAGAGTAATCTGTTTTATTAGAGCAGAAGATACATGTTGAGGATTAATGGGAAATGGGATTGATGGAATGACCTGGATAGTAGACAGTGTAGAGAATTTTGGGTCAAGTTCAAATCTAACCTCAGAAGCTTACTAAATATGTGACCTTGGCAGCATCTTTTAATAGATTAGATTTTTGATGGGAGTGAAACATGCAATTCTTATACTTTGAGAGTTATGTCACAGGTGAGAGGTGATAATTTTTAAGCAGAGGTGGAGGGGGAAAAACCAGTGAATTCAGGAAGGAAATGAAACAAACTTTTTTGCAATGCTCTGCAGAAACTATATTTGATGAAACAGAATATAATTTCTCATTAAAACCAGTTAGCAAATGTTGTTTAATGAGCTCACATTATATCGTGAATATTATATTGGGCTGTCGGGGGAGACACAAAAGAAATACCAGCTATAGTTCTCACTCATAGAAACTTGCAATTTAATGAAGGAGAAAACACATATAAAAAGCACATAGGAATATGTACATAGGAATAACAGACACAAGTGCCAGCTAATATAGCACCAGCTATGTGCCTAAGCACTGGGAAATGAGGAAGGAGGGGGTGTAAAATGATCTTGTGACTGAAAATGGAGAAAAAAATAAACCTGCTGCTCTTATCACTTGTTAAATTACTGATAATTGCTCTGATAAAAGGCTTTACAGCAGCAGGAAAGGGAGGGGGGAATAACACAGAGGTTTAAATTTTCATTTGAATCCCAAATATTTTGTTTCACTAGAAGAGTAGTGGGGAGGGAAAGAAATTCACCTCCAAACTGCTGCTGCCATCCAGAGAAGGCTGTCGGGCTTGATCAGAAGTCTACAAGTCCTGCCAGACCGAAGCTTGGTGCTATGGCACCTGTGTGGCCAAGGGACCAATTTGTGTGTGAAATCCTTAGCAGTAAATTGTGAAGAAAAGCTACTTAAGACAGCCTGTGGGGAAATTAGGCCAGGCCAATAACTTTCTACATTGTGAATACTGTAATTTGTAAATCATTGAGCCCAGCAGGAAGCAATTTTAACGGCTCTTAGCCCATTTCAGACTGACCACATGGGCACAGGCAGAATTCCATTTGTTAGGAATGTCTGGTTATTACATGCAAAGGAGAGGAACAGGCAGTGGGGGGGAAAGGGATAGGGGGAGGAAAGTATAGGAGAGAAAATCAACTTTTGATTATTTTCCTGTGGTGTTTACTGTACAGCTGTGGAAGGGGAGAAAAATATCATTAAAATCACGGAATTAGATGTGCTCTCAGCAGAGGTATATTGGAAAAGTTAGTAATAATGCCACATTATTCTGCAAATCCAGGAAGATTCATTCATAGGCACAGCCTCACAGATATCTTTCTCCAGAACCTTTTGCAACAAAAGCCAATCAACAAATCCTTAGGGAAATACACAAGAGCAGATCTATGAGAAAAAGTAATGCTTTCAGCTATTCAATTGCTATTTCCCAAGGATGCACAATTAACAGAAGCTTTTAATTTAAAGCCCATCACACCTCAGGCAAATATTGAAACTTGTAGGTGACAATGCTTCAGCACTGTGCTAGAAAATCATAATTTACTTCCATGCCCTATGATTTCCTTTATATGAGTAACTCCCCTATTATTGCTCCAAAGAATCATAGATTCACAGTTGGAATAATTTTAAGGATCATATAGCTCAATCCCTTAATTTAATGGAGAAGAAAACCTAGAGATGAAGTGCTTTACCCAAGGTCAAAAGAGTAGGAGTTGACAGAGTCAGGATTAGAACTCAAGTGTCCATATGGTGGTAAAGCCCAGAGTAGGAAGATGGCTCTTTAAGCCCTTTCTCAAAATGGAAGCTATAGGAGGTACTCCCCAATAGAAAAAAGGAAGGAAGAAGGAAAGAAGAAATGAAAAGGCAGCTTAAGCATTGTTTCAAAGTCCATTGAATGGAATCTAGAAAGAATAAAATTTCATGCAGAGTGACTTGCAACCCAAGATAAATAAGAATAGAATAAGCATTTACTAACAACTATATACCAGGCACTATGCTAAGTGCTTTACAAAATGTAATCTCATTTGATTCTCACAATAACTCCATGAGGAAGGTGCTATTATTCTCCCCATTTTACAATTAAACTAAGGCAGACAGAGGTTAAGTAACTTCCCAGGATCACTCATCTATTAAATGTCTGGAACTGAATTTAAACACAAGTTTTCCTAACTCCAGACTCAGTTTTCATCTACTTTGCCACTTTATTGTTTCTAGAAGAGGGTGAGAACTGTCTACCTTTCCTTCATGACTAAAACACACAAAAGCCTTATAAACCATCTCCTAAGAAATTAGAGAAACTTGGGAGGGAGGTGAATATGAATGCTAAACTCTTATTAAAGTTCTTTGAAGAATTGTATAGAAAGGGAGAGATGCCATAGTACTGAAGGCAGGTAAATTTCAGCACCAAATTACATTTCTACATAATTATTTACATTTTGTCTCCCTTTCCCATTTGTTGTGAGCTCCTTGAATATGAGGACTGGGGAGGCTTGTTTTTTTGGCGGTGGTTTTTCTGTTTGCTTGATTTTTTGTAGCCTCAATACTTTACAACCTCAGTACTTAGCTTGGTGACTGACATAGGGCAGAAATTTAATAAAGCTTATTTTTATTTGTTGACCATGATCAGAAAAGAAGATGGAATTTTAAAATTACAGCTCATTAAACATTACTTTGTTTTTTGAGAAAATTATAAAATATGTTATTAAAGATATTGTCGTTGAGTATTTTTAAAAAATAGAAAAGACTCTGCCAGGATAGCAGAACCTGCCAGGTTAAACTAATTTACATTTTCATGGGTAAATAGATCAAAGGAATGTCATGTGAATTTTAGCAAGTCATCTAACAAAGTTTCTCATGTGATGTTATGAATAAAATAGAAAATTTGTAGTTATTGCAAGGCTAAGTGGATTTTGAATTAGCTGAATGACTTAAACCAAGAGTAATCACTTATGGATCAATGCGACAGAAATTAAACTTGAACTATTATTGATATATAATGGTGAGAAAATTCCTTATACTAATTCCTGTTGGCACTTTCTCTGCAACTTTAGTGTCAGAGAGTTCTCTTAAAGTCCTGAGAGTTTAAATAATAAGTGTTATTTATTATTTATTATTATTATTATTATTATAAATTAAATAATTCCAAGTTCACAGGGCCAATGTGTTAGAAGCAGACTTGAACCTAAGGTATTCCTGACTCTGAAAATAGTTTTGTAGACACTGCTACCACTCAACCTGGAAAAGAATATCTATCAAAAGACCCCCAGGATCCATTCCTATTCCTATTTCCCATCTTTGCTAATGATTCAGTCAAAGTTATCAATGCAAGGTCAGATCTGCAGATGACAAAGTTGGAAGAAATCATCAAGAGATTGGAGGACATAGTACTTGAAACCTCAAGTTGCAAAGACTGGAGATAAATCCAAGGGAATTTTATAAGGATGAATGTAAAATTCTGACAGCTAAAAATTAATTATTCATATACAAGATAATAAAAACCTATCCATACCAGTTTGTATAATAAAGACTGGTGGTTTCTAGTGAACTTCTATCTCAACATGAGTCAGCAATATGACATATCAGTCAAAAAAGCAGATACACTGTTAAACTTCATTAATATAAGTATTGTTCAGCCAATTCAGTCCTAGCTTACTCTATATGATCCCATTCAGGGCTTTCTTGACAGAGATACTGGAGTGATTTGCCATTTCCTTCTCCAGTTCATTTTACAGATGAGGAAACTGAGGCAAACAAGAGTTAATTAACTTGCCCAGGGTCACATAGCAAGTAAGTGTCTGATATCAGATTTGTACTTAGGAAGACAAATCTTCCTGACTCTATGCCCACACTCCATCCACTGGATCATCTAGATGTTAATATAGGTATATTATCTAGTATTTCTAGATCCTATTTCCAAAACTTCACTGTAGAATGATAGTCACCCTAGAGTCACAAAGACCATATTTTCAATAGAGTTTGACTCTGATAGGTTTTCCACCTGTAAATTGGGACTCAATAAGATCCTTTACTTGGTATATTCTAAGTCCTTAATAATAGTATTGTTTTTTCTGACTGATTTAAAGGGTTGTTGGTGGCTATGTGGCAAAATGAATATAGCACTGAGCCTGGAGTCAGAAAGATATGAATTCAAATTCCATCTCAGACACTTACTAGCTTTATGGTCCTGGGCAAGTTATTTAGCCTCTGTTTGCCTCAGTTTATTCAACTGTAAAATAGAGATGACAAGAGAACCTTTCCCCCCCAGAGTTGTTGTAGGACTCAAATGAGATAATATTTGATAATATTTATTAAAAACATTTAGCTTAGTGCTTGACACATAGTAGTCACTTAGTAAATGTTTGTTTCTGCCTTTTATTCCTTCCTTGTAAGGTCATCAATTTGTAAGTAATGTCACTACATAAATGAATAGATTTATTATTAATTGCAAGGAATTACAAAAGGTGCTAATAGATATTTGAAGAGCAAACAATTGATTATGGAATAGAGCAGGAGTATGGATAAGAGAAAGGACTGTTGAAATAGTGGCCTTTTAACCAAGATGAAGGGGCAGGAAATAGATTCTCAAGACTGATGAAAATAAAGGGAGAAAAGAAAGGTAAGACAAGTTTGGGAAATTATGAATAATCCAATTCAAAGAGAATATAAAATACACAGAAAATTAAAAAGAAGGCTGGAAAAGGAATTATTCTCTAAATTCAAACTGTACCAAGAACAGTTATACTCTGTGTCAACATATCTCATCACTATCCTTTCCCACATATTTTTCCATCTTCAAGCCCTACTCCTTTCCACATATGGGGTATTCTTTCTCCATCTCCAGCTTCCTTTAAGGCTCAACTCACGAATCATACCATAGAAGAGACTTTTTTTGATCTCCCAAAGTGTTTTTACTCTCTCCCTCCTGAAATCACTTTCTATAGGATCATATATTTAATTAAAATAATAGCTACCATTCATCTAGTGATTAAACTTTACAAAGTACTTTACTATGTTAACTCATTTAATCTCCACAATAACCCTATGAAGTAAATTCTACAGATCAGGAAAACTTGCCCAGAGCCACAAAGTTGTTGTGTGTCTAAGACAGGATTTGAAGTTAGGTCTACAAACAATATTGGACCAACTTTCTGATTCCAAGGTTAGTCCAATGGACTAACAAACTACTCTGGGAATGAATTTCAGAAGTGCATCTAATTGAAATCTCTTATTTTACAAATAAGTAAACTAGAGTGACTAAGTGATTTTTTTTTTTTTTTTGCTTTTTGCTGAGGCAATTGGGGTTAAGTGACTTGCCCAGGGTCACATAGCTAGGGAATGTTAAGTGTTTGAGACCAGATTTGAACTCAGGTCCTCCTGACTTCAGGGCTGGTGCTCTATCCACTGTGCCACCTAGCTGCCCATGACTAAATGATTTTACTAAAGGTCACCCATATAGAAATAATATGAGAAAATATTTATAAAGTGCTTAGCACAGTGCCTGGCATATAGAAATTGTTTAATAAAGCTCCAAACTCCAAAACCATTACTTTCTACTCTCTGGGTGCACATCAAATATCCACTCCCATATAAGAATTGTAAGCTTCTTGGGGGCAAGAACAATGTTTTTATTTTTGCATTTGTTTAAGTTTTTCCTTTATAGCAACAGCATATCTGGCTCACCGCATATGTACCTCACACATATCTGGCACAAAATAAATTTTTATCAAATCCAAATTAAATTCACTTTGGAAACAGTTTGGTCTGAGGGGTTTAACTTCTGTCTATTCCTTAAGCCTTTTTAAATTCAAGTGTAATTTTACTTAAGACATTTCCCTTTAAAAGGTCAGCATTGTCTTTGAAACCCCAATCTCTAGTCATATACTTTGCTTCACATCACTAATGTTACCTTATAGAACCTGCTTCAGTTCATGGAAAACATAACATCTAAGCCCTCACATCTCTGCTCTGCTGTGACATGGCAGGGCCTGTGTATGGCTGTCACTTTCAAGCTGTCAGCCATTCTTACTCAATGAGTGCTTTGGAGCATGCTTCAGTGTGTCTGTCCTTGAAACGTTCCTCCCTCCTCCCTTCCTCGTGCATGACTGCCCTCCTTCAACTCACCAGCTTACAATTACATGGGCATCCCTGCTGTCATCCATCTTCTTCATTTTTCAGCCATCAAAAGGGATTAGCAATGAGCAGTACTTATTTGACTAATATTTATATCAAAAAATATTCACCTTGATAAGTCACAACACAGTCTCAGTGTTTCAAAAGTCCACCATGCAGATTCTTCACCTGGAATGGCTAACTATCAGCATCAGGTAATAATAGCTCCTTATTCAATATGATATTTGCTATGAAATTTTGGAAGATGTATATGAGTCTCAACCCAAAAAGGGAAATCTCATAGCTCAGAGCATACAACTTGATAGTTTACAAAATAGGAAGGAAGAATGGAAGGAAGGAAGGAAGGAAGGAAGGAAGGAAGGAAGGAAGGAAGGAAGGAAGGAAGGAAGGGAAGAAGGGAGGAAGGAAGGAAGAAAGGAAGGAGGAAGGAAGGAAGGAAGGAAGGAAGGAAGGAAGGAAGGAAGGAAGGAAGGAAGGAAGGAAGGAGGAAGGGAGGAAAGAAGGAAGGAAGGAAGGAAGGAAGGAAGGAAGGAAGGAAGGAAGGAAGGAAGGAAGGAAGGAAGGAAGGAGGAAGGAAGGAAGGGATGGAGGAAGGAAGGGTTGGAGGGAGGAAAGAAAAAGAGGGTGAAAAAATACAGCAAAGCTTATTAATATGTGAGGAAAGTGTGATGATAACCCACATGCAATTTTCCACATCAAGCAAAAGAAAGGGAGTTTTCTTTTCACTTCACTTCTGGCAGGGAGGCAAACTTTCATAATTTTGGATCATCTATTTCTCTGGAAGAAGCATCTCCTCAAGGGCTACTATAGTATCCCAGGATTTTTCCCCCAATCTTCTCCAGAGTAGTAAACCCTTTCCAATGACTGAGAAGGCTGTTTATCTTAGGCATCCACATTCATAAACGCAAATATAGGAAGGGATGTACTTTTTGCTTAAATTTGTGAGGCAAATTTATAAAATGGGTTCCTCATTCATATAATTCTGTTCTTTCAAGTTATGAAATAGCATGTAATTATACTACTACTTAGAGAGCACAACTCTAATGAAGTCTGAGAGATAAATTCCTACAAGTAAGAAGGTCCCCCTCTCCTATATAGTTGTCACTACGTCATTATGCCACAAACAAGGGACACTATGGATACCCAGCAACATGACAGTCAACTACAAATATTTATGAGAAATATAAATCTAGCAAATGTGTACCTTAAGGAATAAATTTAAGAAAAATGTAAAGGGAAGTAAGATTGGAAAGAATTACCAGGTACTTTTCAGATTGTTCATTAAGGTAGAGCTTTTCTCTCATGATCTTACAGAAGCAAATTGCAAATGTGGTGGGATCAGCTGTTTCATGGTGCTTCCATGGGACATCATCATTTCCCTCTCTTCTCATTCCTAAGAATCACCAAACTCCCACTATCACAATACAGGAAACCCTCTGCTGCACCTTCCCTTACAACTTGATTGCATTTTGAAGGCTTATCTCACTTTAGTTTCCTGTTTTCTCAAATTGGGAAGAACTATAAACCTCAGAAGGGATTCTGTGGCCAAATTATCTAGCCAGGGATTGTTGGAATTGTTCGTTATCTGTGTGTGAAACAGAGAGAAAGAGAAGGAGAGAGAAAAATTCAGAGACAGAGAGAGATCTAGACAGAGACAAACACAGAAAGAGGAGAAAGAGAGGGAGAGACAGAGACAGACTTAGAGACAGAGACAGGAAACAGAGAGAGACAGAAATTCATGTGTATGTGTGTGTATCAATATCAGCATGGTAGAACTGAAAGGGACCTTGAAGATCAACTAGTAAAATTCCTTTATTTTACAAAAGAAAAAGAAAGAAGTGACTTGCTTAACATTATGGAGGAAGACTCAATCAACTCAATTAAATTTGTGGCTGACCCAAAATAGAGTCAAATCCATTTACTTATAGAAAGAGAAAAAAGGAATCAAGGAAATCAGCATATTTAACTCTTTTATGGATTTAGGAAGCAGAGGTGCATATTTATTGTTAAAGTAGAAAAAAGTTATCCAAGTTTCCTAAATCCATTTAGACGAGGTTACTAAAATTTGGTTATTTGTGATGTGGCCAAGTCTCACAAAGGAAAAATGGCCTGTTGAGAACTAAGTCCTTTTGAAGTACTTTCAAGTGCTTATCATATCTACTCCAATAATTACAGCCCAAAAACACCTTTTCTAAAGGAAATAGGATATCCTGGACTGTGACAGAGAAGAGCAGGGGCAGAAGCAGGGGCAGAGGTAGGACCAAAGTATTTGTATACTTATCTTTCCTTTGTGTTCTTTACACTATCATAAGGATCCCATCACAACACCCAGCTGTTCTCTGCATTGAGGGAGCTAGACCCTTGAAATTAGGCCTGTCTCCCCACCTTTTGGTAATTGCTCAAGTTATAATATCCTGAGGGCAAATTCCCCCATGAGATAACCAGGTTACCCTATTTGGTGCAAGGTTCTGAACCTATGGATTCATTGTATTTACTGGGTTTTTTGGTTCTATTTCTTTTATTTTGTATCAACTCGTATGAGCCTGTGTTAATAAGGGGAAATTTTCATTCAACTTGATAATCTTGTAGAGCAGTCTTATTTTCAAGACCTTTGGTTTTATAAAGGGTAAATATGCCCAATCAGCCTTTATTGAAAAGACTAGACTAAGACTTTTTCATATTCCAGTGATTTTGATCTCCTCTAGATCAGGGCTTCTTAATTTTTTTCCATTCTTGACCTCTTTTTGCTTTAGATAATTTTTTATGTGGCTGGCTATATCAGTATATAAAACAGGTATACAAATCAAACATTTATGATAATAAATCCTAATTTCATGATCCCCACATTCATCTATGTGGTCCTTGTGAAGTTGTGACCCACACTTTAAGAGCTTTGCTCTAGATCCTCAAACCTCATTCCATCTTTCCTATCACCTATTTCCTCATGCTCATCCTCTTCAACCCTCCCATCCCAAATTTTCATTCTAATTCCACACTTTCAATTGTGTCCTCTGAAATGCCTATTCTATAGACAACAAATAATAATAAATAGACAACAAAAATAAATTTTCTTTATCTTAAGTCTATTTTTCTTCCTCCTTCCATCTATTAACTTTTACTGAAATCTGGCTCTCTTCCATCATTCTTTTCATCATTGGATATGACTTCATTCATTTACTTTGTCTTATTTGTCAAATTGGGTGAGTTAGAGTACTTCTTGATAGCCATTACAACTTTTAAATTCTTCTCCTTCCTCCATCACTCAGTAATTTCCTTTCCTTGGATGTCTATACTATTTATATATACAACCCAATCAAAATCTTGGGAGTTGTTTCTACAGACACCAAATCACTCCCCTTCCTTCTTCAAAAAGTCTGATCCCTGGCTCACAATTTTTGTCTCCTCTCCAATTTCTGCTCTCATAGCACTTATTTTCATTATCTCCCTCTCTCTCTACTGGCTCATTTATACCTACAAACATGCCCAAGTTCTTCACAAAATGATGGATTAAGAAATTACAGAATGGAAGCATGCATATCTAGTTGAGTACTTGTTGGGAAAGACTTCAATTATGAGTGGGAAATTAATTAAACACATAAGATATGAGGACAGAAAGCACAGAAAAGCAGAGACAAATGGTTTTAAATAGTACAAAGATAGATGCCAACATAAGAACAGAGAATGAGGTGGTGAAAAAAAGAATAGGGAGAAGGAGAGGCAGAGAATATCACTCACATAATCATGGGTTAGATTATTCAACTTCCACACCTGCAGACCAATGGAACATCAAACAGGTGTTGATAACTTTGGGATGGTGAGTTTGATGTTTTATCAGCAGTTTGGAGATGACTTGGATATGTTAATGACCTAACCTAAAGTAGCACAAATAGGGGTAGGTCTATTCTACCCCTAAAACCCTATTAAAGTGAGACCTTAAACTCCTGTCCTCTGGATATACAACCATCTCTAATGGGTCCATGCTGCTGAATTCTTGTAACTCTCCAGTCCAGTGATACTGACCTATGTTATATATTATTCTATCTGCACTGTTATATGTTATATTGTCACATCATACTTTATCTCAACTCCCAAATTCCCTCCCACAACTATGAAGAACAATCACAAAGAATATTATAAAAGAAATATATGGTTGAAAAAGAAGATTGACTGCCGCATGTATTCCACAAACATGTTTGTGAGATCAGAAAAAAGGTCATCTTCATGCATACTGTTTGAACTTTTTTGTGGAAAAACATAGAGCATTTTTGTCATAAAAATGACTTAGTGAACAATTTTAGAAATATAATGCTGTAGTTTCTTTGTATGCATTTCACTTAATACTAGTTCTTTTAATACTAGTTCTTAAAGATGTTAATATAATCATCTATTCTGCTGTTTTATTGCCTTTCGGTTTGGGAAGTCATGACAATATTTTTTTTCATAGTTTCTTTTCTTTTTTTCTTTTCTTGTTTCTGATAATAGTTTTCTAGTATAGAAAACATCTATTTTTTAAATGTTTGATACAATTCATTTATAAAGCTATTTGGTCTAAGAGTTGTCTCCCTATCTCCCACCTCCATCATAATTCATTTATTTATGGGGCAATTGAAAAGGATTTTAGTGAAATCTAGTCAAATTCATATAAAATAGCTTCATAGAGGTTTATTATTTATATTGACATCTATTTATATTTTTACAAGTTTTTCTTTATAGTCAGTCTGAATTTCTACTTCTGTAGTTGAACAGAAATTTTATTTCTGTGATTCCTTGTCCTGAGGAAGATGGCATTGATCTTACTTGAATCCTTCTTTAAATTAAAAACAGGAAGGGAGAGACAGAGAGACTGCCTATGTACATATATCTATCAAGCTATAAACTATGAAGAACTAACTATGGGACCCACATGTGCAAAATGTTTGTGACAGCCCTTTTCATAATAGCAAGAAACTGGAAGCTGAGTGGATGCCATTCAGTTTGGAGAATGGCTGAATATATTATGGTATATGAATGTTATGGAATATTTTTGTTCTGTAAGAAATGACCAGCAGGATGATTTCAGAGAGGCCTGGAGAGACTTGCATGAACTGATGCTAAGTGAAATGAGCAGAACCAGGAGGTCATTGTACATGGCAACATCAATATTATAGGATGATCAATTCTGATGAACATGACTCTTTCCAACAATGAGATGACTGATGGCAGTTCCATCTACACCGAGAGAGGATTGTAGGAACTAAATGTGGATCACAACATAACATTCTCACTCTTTTTGTTGTTGTTCATTTGCATTTTGTTTTCTTACTCATTTACTTTCCTTTTTGATCTGAATTTTTTGTGCATCAAGAGAATTGTCTAAATATGTTAACACATTGGATTTAGCATATATTTTAACATGTATAATATATATAGGATTGCTTGCCATCTAGGGAAGGTGTGGGGAAAAGAGGAGAAAATCTGAAATACAAAGCTATGCAAAGGTCAATGTTGAAAATTTATCTGTACCTGTTTTGAAAATAAAAAGCCTTAAAAAAAGAACTAACTATAATGTAGAAAGAGGAGTAGCAAGAGAAGTGACTAGAAATCTCTAGGACACAAAATCCAAGGAAAGAGACAATCTCATAGACTGAATGATATATAAATAAATGCATAAAGGGTATGGAAAACAAACATTATGCATATGCATTCTGATATAAGATATAATATTTAATATAAAATTTTAAGGTGTGATATACAAATTTATTCATATATTCTTATGTGTGAATATATGAAATTTGACCTCATACTTATTACTGATACTTGACTGTATTATGGTTCAGGAAGAATACACCTTATAAAAATAGAATAGAATAACTAAAAGAGGTATGGAGTACTATTATGCATACTAAAGAAATGTACCTATATAAGTAAATCCAGAAATTAGAGAGAAGGATGTTAACAAATATTTGAATAAAGATCAACAAGTGAATGAACAGAAACTGTAATATTATCATGGAAACACAGGCTGCATGCAATTACAGAGACTGTAACATAATCAAAAACTATTTTACAGTAATATTCAATATTTAGCTATAAATAATAGCTTATAAATTTTAAAGATTAAAAAATGCTGAAATTTTAACTGATGTTCTGTGTTGCCCCAGACCTGCTATAATTATTTGTATTAGAAAGTTACCATTCCTGAACATCACTGGGAAGGCCTATAAGTCTGATAATATTGTGCATATTTAGATATCGTTAATATATATGGTTTGTTCTTATTCCTTCTCTTGCACAAATGTTGTTGTTCAGGCATCAAAATCTGTTTATGACTTCATTTAATTGGCTTGTCAAAGGTACTGAAGTCATGTCATTTCTTTCTCCAGTTCCTTTTACAAAAGAGGAAATTGAGACAAATTTTAAGTGACTTGCCCAGGGTTACTGAGCAAGTAAATCTTTGGCTAGATTTGAATTCAGGAAGATGAGTCTTCCTGACCTTACACTGAACACACTATTCATTGCATCACCAAGCTGCCTCTCTTACACTAATACCATAATTTTAAATTGTTTCTGTATAACAGAAATGATTTTTGTTTGTTTAAATATGATTTTTTCTTGGACACAAAAATAAAAGAAGGTGTTTGAGGCTCATCTTTCTTTTCAAAGTTGCTACCAGTGTATGCAAGAATGAACATGGAGAGTGACAGGCTATGTAGGATGTTTCATTGTATGGTTGACAGAGCTGCATAGTCTAGTGGTTCCATTCTTTTGACACTAAGCACTTTTGATGATCTGCATTAATACTCAGGAACAAAAGACCCTTATTCCTAGTGCCAAAGGTTTAGCTCATATATATAGCTAATGGATTATTCATTTGTATTCTTTTTTGGAGGGGAAGTCAGGGGGACCAGTAGTGCTTGAAGTAAACAATCCCTCCTTGAATATCCACTGTGTTGCTCCCCAGGCATTTCCTTTTTGTTGAGAAGCAGTGATTTGTATTATGATTTTATTATTTTGATCTTAATGTACATTCTAGCATAATAGGAAAAAATGTGTTATAATGTACATATGGTTTTCTGGGAAAGTGGAGCTTCAGGAGCTGTTTTACAAGCCTTAGAAATGCTCTGTTGATAGCCCCACCATCCTTTCTGTCCCTCAGATCTCTCAATCTCAAAGTCATTATTGATTCCTATATCTCCATCAACTCCCATATCTATTCATTTGCCAAGTCTTGAAATTTCACCACTATGCACTTCTCTATACTCACATAGCATCTAGTCTACTTTAGACCACCATCACTCCTTGGTTGTTTATCTGAACTCAATATTTTTTAAAACTGAAATCAAAATGTAGCCACGTCAACCTAACTACTAAGTAGTCTTTATTGACTTCCTAACACTACCAGGATAAAATACAAATTTCTCAGGCTGGCTAAGACCAAATCAAACAAGTTTTTGGAGGGGAGTGCGAGAGGAGGGAATCTATGTTTTCTTTCATAACATGACTTTTATAAATATGTTTTGCTTAACTTCATATGTGCCTTTTTAATGGGGAGGATGTGGGGAGGAAAGGAGAGAATCTGGAATCAAAGTTTTAAAAACAAATTTTAAAAAGCATTTTACATGTTATTGGGGATGATAAAAATATTAAATAATTTAAAATTACTACAGACAAAAACTGATTAAAAGTTTTTACATTATGGAGTTTACTGCTTACCTGCGTTTATTTGTGTGTATCTTCCCCATAGCTATTTATTTACATATTGTTTCTTCCATTATAAATTATAGTTTCTGAGGGAACATACCATTTTTTGCCTTTCTCTGTATCATCAATACTTAATATAGAGTTCCAAATACAGAATACAGATTCATTTTATGTTTCATGAATATTGTAATCCAGTTGAACTAGCCTATTTCTTATATATGACATTTTATCTCTCTTCTCTGTGCCTTTTCATAAATGGACCCTCATGCCTAGCAAGCACTCTCTCCTCAAATAGGTTGAGAAAAATCAAGACTGGAAAGGGATAATCAGATTTGTCACTTTAGAATATTGGTAATTTTTAGAGAGTACTTCAAAAAGATAGCATTCAGTACATATGTATATTTGTATTTCTCTATATCTCTTTCTCTGTCTCCCTTCCTTTCCTCTTTCTTTCTGTTTGTGTATATGTGTGTGTTTGTACATATACACATATATATGTGCTATACATAATGTATGTGTATATGTGTAGTATAAAGATAAGAAACAAACACTATAAGAATAAGAGGGAGGGGTTCTAGAAGAAAAAAAAACAGGAGAAAAGGGAGAGGAAGAATGAGCAATTATCTCACATAAATGGGGTGTACAATGGAAAGGTCAAAAGAAAAAGGAGGCAGAAATTGAACCTCAGTCTTGTTTAAACTGGTTCAAGTAGAAAAGAATAAACATGAACACAAAATTGATCATAGAAAATTATACTGCCTGACAATAAAGTGGGACAGAAAGAAGTTAAGAGAAAAATGTGGAAAGGCAGTGGTATGGTTAAGAGAATATATAGATTAAGAGAAAAAGTGCCTCAGGAACAAAAAAAAAAACCTAAGAATAGAAAACGGTAAAAAGCACAAAAATAAATGTTAGAAAATAGGATAGAGGTAAATACACTGTTAACAATTATAACTGTAAATGTGAATGGGCTGCATTTCACCTTAAAAGGAAAGGGAATAACACAATGGATCAAAAACTAGAATCTAACAATATTTTATTTATAAGAAACACACTTGAAACAGAAAGATTCATACAGTTAAAATGTAGGGCTATTACAAAATTAATTATGCTTCAACTGAAGTAGGAAACACAAGAATAAAAATCAGAATTTCAAACAAAACAAAACCAAAAAAAATAAGCCTAATTAGCAGATATTAAAAAGGAAAATTACATTTTGTTCTAAGGTACCATAAGCAATGAATTAATATCAACACTGAAAAAAGTGAAATGAATTAGATGGAGAAATAATGAAATAAAATAGTAAAGCATCTCAATTTACCCCTCTTACACCTTTTGAATAAATATAACAATTTAAAAAAACAAATAAAATAAGAAATATACTTTTTTGTTATATATGCTAGAACTTTGGAAATCATTGAATAGGAATAGAAAGGAGTATACTTATTCCTCAAATATTTATGACACCTTAACAAAAATTTACCATGATTTAGGTCATAAGATATTTACAAGCAAATGCAGAAAAGAAAAATATTAAATGTATCTTTTATCAACCATAAAAAACCTAAACTATGGGGCAGCTAGGTGGCACAGTGGATAGAGCACCAGCCATGAAGTCAGGAGGACCTGAGTTCAAATCTGGTCTCAGATACTTAACATTCCCTAGCTGTGTGACCCTGGGCAAGTCACTTAACCCCAATTGCCTCAGCAAAAAGCAAAGAAAATAAATAAATAAAAATAAAAATAAAAAACCCTAAACTAATTAATGAGTCTTTGGAGCATAGATTTAAAATAATTCATTGGAAACTAAATAATTTAATCTTTAAAAATTGGAAACTCAAAGAAAAGTCATTGAAACAATCAATAATTTTATTAATGGTAATGACAACAATGAGACAATACAGTGGAATGCGAAAAAGCAGAGAGAAGTTACTATCTCCATATGCTTATTTAAAAAAAAAGAAAGAGAAGATTAATTAATTATTGGCCTAAAAAACTAATTTTAAAATTCCAATTAAATATGAAAATATAAATATTACACAGTTCTTTTATATTTTAAAAATGTGACCTTATCAGAAATACTGGTAATAAAGATTTTTCCCAGCTTTGTACTTCCCTTTTAATCTTGTTTCTGTTGGCTTTGTGCAAAAGTTTTGAATTTATTATTATTATTAATGTCCATTTTGCCTTTCATAATGTTTTCTAGTTCTTCTTTAATCATAAATGACTCCCTTCTCCAAAGATCTGACAGGTAAATTACCCCTTGTTCTCCTAACTTTTTTGTGGTATCATCCTTTATAAAAGCCCAAATCATGTACCCATTTTGACCTTATTTTGGTAAGGGATGCAAGATGTAGGTCTATGCTGACTTTCTGACATATTATTTTCCAGTTTTCCCAGCAATTTTTGTCAAATAGTGAGTTCTTATTCCAAAAACTGGAATTGGGGGTTTATGAAATACTAGGATTGTTATAAGCTTTGCTTATTGAGTCCTGTGTGTCCATTGATCCACCATTCTATTTCTTAGCCAGTACCAAATTCTTTTAATGACTGCTGCTTTATAATATAGTCTTAGGTTTGGTACTGCTAAACCACCATCTTCTGTCTTTTTTTCATTAATTCCCTTAATATTCTTGACCTTTTGTTCTTCCAGATGAATTTTGTTATTATTTTTTCAAGTGCTATAAACTGTTTTGGCAGTTTGATTTGTATGACACTGAGCATGTAGACCAATTTAGGCAGAAGTGTCATTTTTATTGCATTAGCTTGACTTAGTCATGAGCAAATGATATTTTTCCAATTGTTTAGATCTGACTTTATTTGTGTGAGAAATGTTTTATAATTGTATCCATATAGTTTTTGGGTTTGCCTTGGCAGGTAGACCCTCAAGTATTTTATTTAGTCTATAATAATTTTAAATGAAATTTCTCCTTCTATCTTTTGCTGATGGGCTTTGTCAGGAATATATAGAAATGCAATTATTTGTGTGGATTTATTTTATATCCTGCAACTTTGCTAAAGCTGTTATTTCCAGTAAGTTTTTGTATGCTTTTCTAGGATTCTCTAACTATATCATCATATCATATGATCTGTGATGGTTTTATTTCCTCATTGCCTATTCTAATTCCTTTAATTTCTTTTTTTTCTTTTCTTATTGCTAAAGCCAATATTTCTAGTGCAATGTTGAATAATAGTGGTGATAATGGGCATCCTTGTTTCACTCCTGATCTTATTGGGAATATGCCCAGTTTTCCCAATAATGCTTGCTGCAGATTTTCAATAGATACTGCTTATTATTGAAAATTCTCTTTATCCCTGTACTTTCTAGTGTTTTTAATAAGAACGGGTGCTGTATTTTGTTAAAAGCTTTTTCTGCATCTATTGAGATTATCATATGACTTATGTTGGTTTGTTATTGATATGGTTGATTATGGTAATAGTTTTCCTGCTATTGAATCAGCCCTGACTTCCTGGTATAAATCCTACTTGGTCATAGTGTTTTATCCTGCTGATAAGCTGCTATAATCTCTTTGCTAATATTTTATTTAAAATTTTTGCATCTCATTGTTGATGGAGCTGTGAACAGATCCAGCCATTCTGGAGAGCAATTTGGAGCTATGCTCAAAAAGTGATCAAACTGTGCATACCCTTTGACCCAGCAGTGTTTCTATTGGGCTTATATCCCAAAGAAATCATAGGAGAAGGAAAGGGCCCCACATGTGCAAGAATGTTTGTGGCAGCCCTTTTTGTAGTGGCTAGAAACTGGAAACTGAAAGGATGCCCATCAATTGGAGAGTGGCTGAATAAATTATGGTATATGAATGTTATGGAATATTATTGCTCTGTAAGAAACAACCAGCAGGACGATTTCAGAGAGGCCTGGAGAAACTTGCATGAACTGATGCTCAGTGAAGTGAGCAGAACCAGGAGATCATTATTTACGGCAACAACAATACTATATGAGGATCAGTTCTAATGGACATGACTCTCTTCAACAATGAAATGCTTCAAACCAGTTCCAATTGTTCGGTGAAGAGAGCCATATACACCTAGAGAGAGGGATGTGAAATGTGGACCACAACATAACATTTTCATGTTCTCTATTGAGGTTTGCTTGCATTGTGTTTCCTTTATCAGATTATTCTTTCTTGTACATATGATATTTCTCCTGCACAAAAAATGATGAAATAATTATACATATATTCAATTTCTTAAGTATTCTAACATAATTATCATGTAGTGGATATCCTGCCATCTAGGGGAGGGGTGGGGAGTAGGGGGGAAAATTTGTAACAGAAAGCTTTGTAAGCGTTAATGTTTAGGAATTACCCATACATATGTTTTGCAAATAAAAAGTATTAATAAAAAAATTAAAAAATAAAAATAAAATAAATAAATAAAGTTTTTGCATCAATATTCATTAGGGACATGAGTCTATAATTTTCTTTTATCTGTTTTGGCTCTTCCTTGTTTAAGTATCAGTGCTGTATTTGTGTCAGAAGGAATTTGGAAGTACTTTACCTATTTTTGCAAATAGTTTACATAGTATTGGAATTAATTGTTCTTTAAATATTTGGTAGAATTCACTTGTGAATCCATCTATCCCTAGAGATTTTTCTTAGGAGAGTTCATTAATGACTTGTTCAATTTCTTTTTCTAAAATAGGACTATTTAAGTAATTTGTTTCCTCTTTTGTTAAGCTAGACAATTTATATTTTTGTAAATATTCATCCATTTTGGTTAAATTGCCAGATTTGCCATAAAGTTGGCAAAATAGCTCCTAATTATTGCTTTAATTTCTTTGATGTTGTTTATTTTGTTCATTTTTGACCCTAGTAATTTGGTTTTTTTCCTTTACTTTTTCTGATCAAATTAACCAAAGGTTTATCTATTTTGTTGTTGTTTTTTTTTCATAATACCAACTTTTACTTTTGTTTATTACATTATAGTTTTCTTAGTTTCTATTTTATTAATCTCTCCTTTGAGTTTCAGAATTTCTAATTTGATTTGGTTTCATGTGGCTTTTGAGGGAAACTGAGAAAGCTAGAGTAGCTTCCTGGCTTCACTCTGCCATCTTGGCTACATCTCCAGAAGTCCTTTGCTTAATGAATATTGATGCAAAATTTTAAATCAAATACTAACAAGGAGATTACTACATCATGTCACAACATTCATACATCAGGGTAGATTTATACCAAGAATGTGAACCTAGATCAATATTAGGAAAACCATACCCATAATTTACTATATCAGTAGCAAAAACAGCAAAAATTGCATCATTATTTCAATAGATACAGAACAGCATACATTCCTGTTTTTAAAACTTACTAAAAACCATGGAAAAAATGAATCTTTCCTTAAAATGGTAAGTTTTATCTATCAAAAACCAAGAATAAGCATTATCTGTAATAGGGATAAATTAGAAGCTTTTTCAATAAAATTGGAGTGAAGCAAAGATATTCATTATCTTCAATACTGATCAATATCATACTAAAAAGGCTAGCTGTATCGATAAGACCAAGCAATCAAACTGTCACTTTTTGTAGAAGATATGAGAATATATTTAGAAAATTTTAGAGTAAACTTAAAAAACACTAATCAAAAGAATTAATAACTTCAGCAAAGTTGTAGGATATAAAATTAACATTCAAAAATTATCACCATCTCTGTATATTAGTAACAAAATCTAGGAGAAAAAATTATAAAGAGAAATTTTACTTAAAATAACTATAGATAATATAAAATATTTGGGATTATATCCATCAGGACACACACACAGGAACAATATATATTGACTGAATTACAAGATATTCTCTACCTAAATAAAGACATATTTATATAATTGGGATATATTAGTTGCTAATGGGTAGACTAAGTCAATATAATAAGAGTGATAAGAAAACAAGTTATTTTGCTGTTTCAGTACCATACTAATTAAACCACAGAAGAATTACTTTATACAGGAATAGACAGTGGTTCAGTGAATAGAGCACTAGCTCTAGAAACATAGACCAACATACATCAAAATGGTTATGGTTTAGAGCAAAAAAAGGTAATATCATGTGCAAAAAAGTGGAGAATGGAAGAAATTATCAGTAGATTTATGGATAGAGGAAGAGTTTATGAACAAATTAGAGATAAAAAGATTTACAGAAGGTAAAAATGATCATTTTAATTCCATAAAATGTTTAAATTTTTGCACAAACAAAATCAATGCAGTCATGATAAGAAACAGAGAATTGAGTAAAAAGAGCATCTTTGTGCCAAGTCTCTGGTAGATATTTCATTTCTAAAATATACAGGATCCCTAAAAATAAAAACTGAATCAAAATTATCACAATAAAATTCAGACCCCAATTGATAAATGGTCAAATAATATGAATAGACAGTTTTCAGAATAGAAAACTAAACTAGCAATAAGAATAAAAGGTTAAAAAAATTTTAAATAAATTTCATTTTTAAATAAATGAAAATTAAAAGAACTCTGGGGTATTCATTAGCTTGACTAAAATGACAAAGAAAAAGGAAAATTGCAATTGCTGGAGAGGATGTGAGAAAATAGGTATACTGATTCACTATTGATGGAACTGTGAACTAGTCCAATCATTCTAGAAAGCAATTTGGAACTATGTCCAAAAAACTTTTCATCTTTGGCTCAGCAGTACCACTTCTAATTCCATACTCCCAACATCAAGGAAAGAAAAAAATGATTATATGTACAAATATATCTTAGAGCAACTTTTTTGTGGTGGCAAAGAATTGTAAACTAAGGTGAAATCCATCATTAAAAAATGATTAAACAATTAATGGTACATAAATATAAGGAATACAATTGTGCTCTAAGATATAATGAAGGAGGTAATTTCAGAAAAGCCTGGAAAGAATTGTATGAGCTGATGCAAAGTGAAATTTGCAGAACCAAGAGAACAATGTACATGACATGGTATATTTCTTT
Organism: Myrmecobius fasciatus; assembly: GCA_023553655.1. Taxonomy (NCBI): domain Eukaryota; kingdom Metazoa; phylum Chordata; class Mammalia; order Dasyuromorphia; family Myrmecobiidae; genus Myrmecobius; species Myrmecobius fasciatus. The sequence continues at coordinate 117,309 of JAJPUD010000309.1, forward strand.
ATATTAAAGATAAACAACTTTGATAGCTTTACTAACTCTGATTTACATAATGAGCCACCATAATTCCAAAGAACTCATAATGAAATATGTTATTCCCTTCAGATAGAGAATTGATAGACTCAGAGTATATTTTGAAGTATATTTTTCTTTTTTTTCTTTTCACTGATTTTGTTTTATGGGGAAGAACATGGCTAATGAAGAAATTTGCTTTGCATGACTATACACACAACACATATATGTATTGTGTGTATTATACATATTATCCACATATATTTGTATATAATGTTTATTTAATATGTAATATGCACAAAAACACTAATATTTTTAACAGATTGTGTTTGTCTTTACTACTCAGTGGTTAGGGAAGGGAATGTAAAAAAAAGATAATTTAGAATGGAAAATAAAATGTCAGATTTTGGGATTTTGCCAATAAAGTCAGGTAATACCATAATTAAATAAACCAAAAAAAATCTCAAAAATAGGCATTAGGGGAAATTAGATGGCATAGTGGATAAAGCACCAACCATCCCTGGAGTTACGAGGATCTGAGTTCAAATCTCTCCTCAGATACTTAACACTTATTAGCTGTGTGATCCTGGGCAAATCACTTAATCCCAATTGTCTTGTTAAAAAAAAAAAAAAGAAAGAGGTTGTCATAAGTGTGTGTGTGTGTGTGTGTGTGTGTGTATGTGTGTATGTTTATGTATCAATGCATGTATGTGTACAAAAGCTACCATAAATTTTGTAGTGACAAAAACCTAGAAGGAAGATAATTGTTCATTGGTTGGTTGGTTGGTTGTTGTTCTCTCTCAAAGAGGACCAAAATGACATCACTATGTTAAATTAAAGTCAAGTTAGTGTGTCTGTGACTGATTAGATCAATATGAGATAGGAATGCTCTGCCACAGGTCCCTATGAACATGTGGGATGGATTCTCTAACTTTGCTCTTGCATTTCTTCTGAGCTTGAGCATGATTGATTTCAACCTGAAGTAAAGTCAATGGTTTCAGCATTGATTAATGACTATTGAGATAATTATGGAAGTGTTCAGCCCATGGCTTTAGAATCATGTCTTTATCTCTAATCTCTAATCCAGCAATTGCAATTTTCCTTTTTCTTTGTCATTTTAGTCAAGCTAATCTCTAATCATGTCTAATCTCTCCATCAGCATGAGTAGTTGAAATGCACGTAGATCTTTGACTAATAGTCTTCAATGTATCATGAAAACACTTTGGATTGTTACTATCAACATAAAAATTATTGGAGTATGACTGAAAAATAGTGGTATATAAAATAATGGAATATTACACAGAGGGTACAAAGAAAATGAACAGTTCAGAGAAATATTAACAGATATATAAATTGACGTAGTATGATGTAAACAAAACCAAAAGAACCATGACAATGTAAAGGAAACCAACTTTGAAATATTTCAGAATGCTCATGCAGTAACCAATCTTGACTATTATCATAGGGATATTGAAGCATGTCACCTGCCTCTTAGAAGAGAAGTGATAAATCACAGGCATATAATAAAACATTTTCAGACATAACCAATGTATTGATCTACAAGGCAAGGTTCTATGGCAAGGGAAGGCAGCAGTATCAGTGCAAATAGAATGTCAGAATTGATAGTAATATTTTATTTCGAAAGCTTTGTAAGGGTTAATGTTGAAGAATTATCCATACATATGTTTTGCAAATAAAAAGTTTTAATTTAAAAAAAAGATAAAAAGTAATATTTTATTTCTGATTTGTTTTGAAAAGAAGCATACTGTAAAATTTTATCAAAATTTCACATTATAAAATGTAGATGAAGGGATAAAACCCCATTTGGGGTTTTCTTGGTAAAGACACTGGACTGGTTTGCCATTTCCTTCTACAGCTCATTTTAAAGATGAGGAAATTGAGACTGAAAGAAATTGTTAGTTTCACATAGGTAAGTGTCTAAGGCAGACTTTGAACTCAGTTCTTTCTGATTCCAAATGTAGCCCTCTATCTACTATACCACCAAGGTACCTCCAAGAACAGAATGAGAGAGTTACTCCTAAATAACTGTTTGTCTGAAGAAGATCTTAGAATTTTAACAGAAGAGAAGCTTAGTATGATGCAAACATTTGTCACAATAACACAAGTGCTTTCTTAGGCTGAGTGTAAAAAGTCAGATAATCAACAAAAATTGTATAATTACCCCCTGCTAATAGGGCAGCTAGGTGGCCCAAAAGATGGAATGGGGGACTAGAGTCAGGAAAGCCTGAGTCCAGATCTGGCCTAAGCACATGGGAAGACTATCATTTTTTTTTCTTTTCTTCTGTGTTTATAGAGAAGCCTTTTCAAAATGGCTCTGAATTTTGTTTTATTCATCTAAATTACCCTCCAGAAAAGTATTTAAAAATAAGAATTGACTGAAAAAGTTAAAGGCATTTTTTCTGAGAAAAGAAAAATCAGTAATTCTTGTTTCCAAGGAGGCAACTCAATATAATAAATGTTTTAGGTACTCATTTTTTGTATGTATGGAATCCAGTAAATAACTTCTTGAATTAAATTGTCAAGAAAACAATAATATATTAATGAAATGAGTTAAAGAAAAAAGGCTATGTATGTTCAAACCCCTGTATATTTTATTAAAATGTAAGGATTATTATTTTTATTATTCCATATTGTTTATGTTATAAATTTTGATGCCTTCTATATGATAAAACAATGTAGACATATTATGCCTAATTGTTTTTTAAATCTTTCTTCTCATCTTTACTTTTTCACTTTAGTTAGCCCTTTTAAAAAGTGCTTCAACTTGTTTCTAATTCAAAAATGTTTTCATTCCAAATAAACCACACAAACTATATGAAAGTCTGTTTCCCTTTTCCGGTATGTCAGCAGAGTTAGTGCAAGTTTTCCTAAATAATGAGAGCTCTATGTTAGATAATAGAAAACATTCTATTAATATATTTTAAAGAAAATTATTTCAAAAATAACATTGAAAAATGATCCCCAAAAGTCAGCAATTCATCCATGTATTCCAGGTTCGGCTGTATTATTCCTGAGGAAAGTATTCAGTTGTTAGGTAATAGTGAGACATAAATGCAGAAAAGTATTTGAAATAGGAACACTTTGGGGAATATTCTTTTTTTCCCTTATTTGCAAAAAGTCAGACATATTTCTTTTGAAAAGTTATAAAAAGCAATTTCTCCCTGAATGGAGTCTCATTTGCAGAGTTCCAAGCAAAAAGTAAGTGGTTGGGAAAACGTTCTTTGAAAAATTGGGCACAGAATGGAAATAATGACAGACCCTTTAGATAGCAAGACTTATATGACCCTGTTGCTATATATTAAGATGAGGACTCAGGAGGTCTCAACATAGTCTCCACCTGCCCCAATCTCCTCACTATAATTCAAAAGCATGGGTCTCTTTTCAATTCCTTAGTAATCAAAAGTTGTATATGAGGTAGGATTGGGAGACAGAAAGCCTGCTAGATAGCTTTGTTTCCTAATGAGCTTAACACTTCATGAGGTATCTCTGGTAAAGAAAATGTTTTGATTGTTGTTTTAAAAAAAAGACCCATTTCCCTGCTAACTATATAAAAAAATCTTTCTGAAGTATCAGACAACTGGAAGGGTACTGCCTTAGCCACCTGAGTCAGCCACATGAATTCTGTCACCAACAGATTCTTTCTCCTCCTTGTTCAAATTTTTCAAAGAAACTCTAAAGTTCAAAGAGTCTCCAATTCCTCATTTAAATTTCTATATACTTCCCCCAAAATGAGAATGGTGCTTTCTACAAACTTTATTACTGTCCCTAATGTCAAAGAATAATCGTTACAGTTTCTGTAAAAATAAATTAAATTAATAAAAATAAACCTTCCCTACAGAGGTAACAATCTCCTAAGTATTCTGATTAAAAAAAAAATTAAAGAAAATGGGATTCTTAGTCAACCTATGACTTGCAGATAGCCCATTACTTTCTTCCCTGCTGAGATGGGTAACAGCCTAGTTTGTTTTATTTGACTTTGTTACTCAAATAAAAGTCACTGAAGCAAACACCACTGCTTACATTTTTTTAAAAAAGTAAACCCATCACCAGTATCCACATTTTTAAATAAGATAAAAACTATGTGGGTTTTACTCTTTTTGGTCTAAGGGCCTGCTAATGTTATCTAATTTCAAATAAACATAAACCTTTCAGCCTAGATTGTACTGGAAAGACTCACTAGATTGATTGGTGAATATAAAAGAAGTGTGTTTTTGGTTAGTCACATTTTAGTTATAATAACCAATTTTTGGTTTTGGTTTTAACACACAATTGTTAAAATAGAACGTTTCATTAAATCAGTAAGAAATGATAAATGTTACTAACAGAGCTTATAAAATCTACTCTGGAGGATTTTAAATGTGGAGTTGATTCTTGTTCTCACATTTCTAGTAAAATATTTCCAAAGAACTTGGAGGATGGATACAATAGGTGATCTCTCAAGTCTCCTTTTAAACCATGAAAATCATTAAGAAATTATCTATGGCTATGGCAAAATTCAATGAAAACATTCTGAAGAAATATACTTAAAATCTAAGAATTTCATAAATAAATTAGAGGCAGAACATAGGAAATTATTTTAAAATTGGGCAGTGGGAAAAACAAAATAAAGAAGACTAAGAGGAGTATTTTGTGTCTGTATGTATTCAATATGTTTTTTCAATACTTTTTGAAAAATATTAATTTGATTAAGCAAAATCTTAACAGCAATTGCCATACTTTGTTCTCCTCTTCATTTAAAATTCATGTTATTAAAAGATGTTTTTCTGTATATTTCTAAATTTTCTCTGTATGTTTTGATATAAATTTTCCCCCTTAATAGTATTTCATTTTTTCCAATTACATGTAAAGGTAATTTTCAACATTCATTTTTCTAAGAGTTTGAGTTCAAAATTTTTTCTCCTCCTCATCCTTTCCTCCCGCTTCCCCAAGATAGCAAGTAATCTGATATAGATTACACATGTACAATCATTTTAAATATTTTCCTTATTAGTCATGTTGGGAAAAAATAATCAGAACAAAAGAGAAAAACCATGAGAAAGATAAAATAAAAAAATTGAAAATACTATGCTTTGATCTGCATTCAGTCTCCATAGTTCTTTTTCTGAATACGGATGGCATTTTCCATCACAAGACTATTAAAATTTTCTTAGATCACTTTATTGTTGAGAAGAGCTGAGTCTTTTGATACATACTTTTAAACATCACTTTCTTAATCAAATTTGTAGCAGTCACAAGATAAACAAAGGGTCAAGACAAAGGGCATCTTACCTGGTTATGTGCTGATTGTTTTAACTGATCAACTTTTTGGCTCTTTTTTCTTTTCAGTTTTGGTTATCAGAGATAGAAAATGATAAAGGAGTATATTTGGAAATAAAGATGTTATAAAAGAAAAAAATAGAATTTCTAAATTGCATCAAGATATGACAATTTTTTCATGCCAATCCTGTTGGAATGGACAACTAATACCAATTGTACACATGTCTTTAATGGCAGAAAATCTCTCACAGAGGACTATAATAGATGGAATTCTCTGCAGCAGTATAGCTGTTTTACTGCCAACGCACACCTAATGTGGAATATCTTCCATAATCCAACCCCACAAGAATTTATTGAGCTATTATTTGGAGAACAACTGAGAGAGGAACAAGCTTAAATAATGCAAAGTTCTGTACAATGGTCTGACAACCTTCCCAAATATCAAGCCAAAAAATAGTCTCTTTTTTTCCCTGAGGCAATTGGAGTTAAGTGACTTGCCCAGGGTCACACAGCTAGGAAGTGTTAAGTGTCTGAGTCCAGATTTGAACTCAGGTCCTCCTGACTTCAGGGCTGGTGCTCTATCCACTGTGCCACCTAGCTGCCCCACAATAGCCTCTTATTAAGATAAATAAAAGAGAATACATTAAGCTTACAGCAAGTAAAAGTTACGTACAATGACACCTTTAATAAGGAATCCAACAAGTGAAGGTATGCTTTTAAATTAAGCCAGTCATTTATAGAACAAAGGCAAACTTCATCAATCAGGCAGAAAAAAAAATGTATGTGTTTGCACAGAATTCAAGGCTACCATTTCTACTGAACTTGGGTAGTCATTACAGCGCATCACAAAAATAAGAACAAGGTAAATGAATTACAAAGAGAAATAGATACTAAAACCATGATAGTGGAAACCTACAACATACTACATTCTAACCTAAACAAATCAAACAGAAGGATAAATAAGAAAAAAATTAAGCTTGTCAATCAGTCAACAAACATTTATTAACAACTACTACCTAGCAGTGTACTGTGCTGCATATGAACAGACTTTTAGAAAAGTTAGAGATTATTATACCAGAACTAACAAAAATTTCCAATGGCTATCATTATCTATAAAATAAAATTCAACTCCTTTAGCTTAATATAGCCTTATGTAACCCGGAGCTAACCTTCATGGCTTAATTTCACACTAATGTTCTTTTCTTCTCTCTATACTTCAGTCAGACTCTACCATTGTCTATTACCCTTGCCTCATCTGTATTTTGTACACATTGTCTCCTGGGCCTGGAAATAGAGGATAAAGGCTTATATCAGCTTTTATTTTTTTCTTCCAAAAGGAGAGGTCAAAAGACCCTATTGTTCTACTTTAAGAATGACTTCATGTGACAACTTTTCCAGAAGTGACCTGTCTCTCATCAACCCTTTTTATCTACACATGAAGTAATCATTTTAAAATTATATCATACATTACTGAGAGGCATTGTGATATAGCAGAGAGAAGGCTGGTCTCAGAGTTAGAAAGATCTATAAAACAAATTGGCTTTATGACTCATCACAAGTCATTCAATTTCTCAATGACCTGTGTATCCCTTAAGACTATACATTTGTTAAATGTATTAGTAGGAAAGTTTCTTCAACAAATTTCCTTATGATAATTACATGCCAGATCTAGTGGAAAGGAAAGATCATATTTATGTATGTGCCTTATCTCCACCCCAAACATATAGTACAGGGTGATCATAAATTCTTTAAGGTCAGAGTCTGTGTTACTCATCTTTGTAACCTGAGGGGTTAGCACAGTGACTATGTCTGCTCATAGAAGGCACTTAATAAATCTTCACTAAATTAAAATTCCATTTAACTTATGATAAAAGAGAAAGGAGAAAAGAAACATGGAATGATTTGTTAGGGTCATAAAATCACCAAGTCTCAAGAGTTTGTAAGTTTAGAGAGAATATGTGTTTCTGGGGTAGAGTGGAAAGAGTGCTGGCAATACCAGCCCTTGAAGGGTTCAAAACCCATTTGTGATGCATACTAGCTGTGTAACTCTGGCCAAGTCACTTAATCTCACTGGCCACCACTTTCCTCATCTATAAATGAGAGAGTTAAAGAGGTGTCCTTTAGGGCCCCTTCCAGTTCTATATCTATTATTCTAAGATTCTATATGATTTCACCAGTTGTGGGATCTTCTGATAGTAGAACTTCTATCAAAGTTCAAGGGAGTTATCTAAGGCAAAAGAACTTAAGTAACTTGCCCAGTCATTTAACTTATAGTCACAAGTATTTGTTGAACAAATAGCTAAATATAAAAGTATATATTATCCAAATAATATACATATATACATATATGTTATATTATATTATATAGAGTGGTACTTATGGTTTTTGTAAGTCTGGGAAACTCTCCAGCCTTGTAAACAACCTTGTATAAATCATAGATAATTGCTTGAGAAACTCAAAGGATGAGGGGCTTGTCCTGAATGCCTCCTCTATGGGTAACATTCATCTTAAACCTTTTCCTCGCTCATACTTTGCCTATTCTTGCATTCACCAAGACCCAATTACCTTCTACTCATGACCCTCCTCTCCCGGCTACCTTTCCAAGCATTAGTTGCACTTATACTCATTTACCCTGATCAAGAAAAAGAAATTGGAACATTCCCAATTGCCATTTCTAGGTTCTCTCTCTAGCATGATAACTTAATAACTTCTCATCTTTTTAGTTTCATTCAGTGGTTATTTATCAAAGTTTCCTTTACTGCAAGTTTATTCATGGCATGCTTATTCTCTGGCTATGTCCTAAGTCTCTATCCTGAGCCCTCTTCCCTTCTCTATCTATATTTTTTTCATTTGGTGATGTCATCAATTTCCATGATTATAATTATCATCTCTATTCAATTGACTTTCAGATTTACTTGCCCAGCCCTAACCTCCCTCCCAATCTCCAGTATCATGTCTCCAGTGCCTTATTGAACATTTTGAACTGGATATTCCATAGATATCTTAAGCTAAATATATCCAAAATTGAACTTGTTCTTTCACTTCATATACTTTTCTACCCCTCCTTTCTCTATTTCTGTCAAAGGTACCCATTCTCCTAGCAATACAAGCTTGCAAACTATATATCTTCCTCAGCCCCTCATTCTATCTCACTTGCTATATCAAATTAGTCACTGTCCTTTCTTCTTTTGTGAAATCTCCCACATATACCCATTTCTCTTCTCTGGCACTGCAGCCACTTTGGTGAAGGCCCTAATCACTTCAAGGTTGGATTATTACAAGAGTTGGTCTCCATACTAGATAAGTAGATAGATAGAGAGATAGAGAGATAAATGATAGATACATGTAGATTTATGTAAATAGATATAGATATCCCTCAGTTAGGATTTTAAAACTCTTTATAATCTAGCCCTTTCCTACCTTTTTGGTCTTACATTGATCTACTGATCTCCTTATTGTTCATCACATCCTCACATCAGGGAAGGGATAGATAAACCTATTATGTACCAAGTATTGTCCTAAGTGATTTATAAATATTATCTCATTTGACTCTCTCAACAATCCTACAAAATTGATATTATTATTATTATTATTATCTGCAATTTACATTCAAGGAAATTGAGACAAACAGGAGTTACATGATTTTTCCCAGGTCATACAGTTGGATTTTTAACCCCTTTCTTCTTGGCTCCAGGCCTTTTGCTCTAACCACTGCTTTAAACAGCTGCCACAGCACTCCAATTCTTGACTCCAGGTATTTTCATTAGCTGTTCCACATGCCTGACATTTTTTTTCCCTCTTCATCTCTACCTCCTAGTTTCTTTAACTTCATTTAGATCTTGTTATTACTTTCTGCCCTCTCCAGTCTTCTTTATTCTTAGTGTGGTTTTCTTCTGAGACTTCTTCCAATTTATCCTGCATATTTCTTGTTTTTACATAGTTATTTACATCTTCTCTCTTCCCACTCACATTAAACTGTAAATTCCTTGAGATCAGGGATTATTTGGTTGGTTGATTGGTTGCTTTGATTTTGCATTGGAGGGGAATAGTTACATTTCTTAGCATCTGAAATACTTAACCACAGAGAAAGTGCTTAATAAATGGTAATCAAGGCTAACCCTTGGCCTTATCCATCATCAAGCCCATACTGGAAGTCTTTCTATTGCAATAGTGCCATCTCTGCTTGCATAGCCTTTGAGAGTCCATTGTTATATGCAGGCAACAATGAAGTCTCAGAATACAACTTTAGTAAAGAATAGATGGACAAACAGATAGATTCACAAATAAGTGAATACATCTGTGTATATATATATATACATATATATATATTTATATCAACAAATATATTTGGATATATTTATAGCCTTGATGATTACATGTACTTAAATATTTCAAAAGGCTCATGACTTGATCAGTATGACTACTCCTCCCAACTTATTCAATGCAACACAGAATACAGTTTTCCCATTCCTTAATAGAGAGTTATTATATCATGTTTTCTGATGGCCCAAAATCATCATCACCTGGTTGACTACCTTCTTATGATAAACCTATCAGAACATAGAGAAACTGATTCCTAAAAATTAAACAAATAATCTATCACTGGGATCCCATTCTGAAAACCTTTTAGCATGATAGGACTGACAAATCTTTTGGTCTTTTGACATAATTTTTGAAAACCCAAGGTTATTTCATCACCAGTCATCATCCAAATTGGTAGCAATATATATTATATATAACCAGACAACACATAAAGTGTTGGGATTGGAGTCAGGAAAAGTTAGATTTAAATACTGCTTCTGACACTTAATAGCTATTTCACTTCAGACAAGTAATTTTACCTCATGTGCCTCAATCAAAATCTTAGTATTTATGTATCATAGCTATGTTTTGATGGAGGGAATTCTTAAACTGACAAAATCACAAATCTTTTCTGTATCATCAAAGACATTTTATTAACAGCATATAGTTTAACATACCCATGCTTGAATTTGTATATACATATATCCATTTTGTCATTCAACAAATGACTGTACGTGAGTTTGGATCTTCTGTATAGCCAACGTGTCACATCAGCATTTAGAGGACAAGTAATTCTCAGGAGAAATATTTTATATGCATAAAGAGACACAGTGACTGAGAAGAAAGAAAACATATAGAATCCCTGTACATTCATTTCCATTTCCAATTAGGAATATAATAAGAAAGTCACCAATTTCACTTTTTTGCTTTTTAGTGTGTTCTATGTTTTTGTCAGCCAAGGACTGTTAGCTTCTGAATTTTTAATGATGTTTTATTGGATAATAAGGTTTTGTTTTTCATTTCTCTTTAACCGCTGGAGCCTCCATTAACAATTATATTGGGGAAAAGGTTTCCACAGTAGGTGGGCACCACAAACATACAGATTAGCAAAGGAGGAGAACCATAGAGAAAACACAAAGTGAACTTAAAGAGATATTGGTAGTGTTTGTTTGTTTCGCATAGTTTGTAAGAGGACTGCATTGTGAAAATGTTCCAGACAGCAAATAATTGCTTTGTGGCGGAGGGAGACTGTGCTACAGTTCAAAGGGATGTATATCTGAATATGCCAATAACTTTCAGAGGTAATAAGAAAATAGAAAAGCAGAAAAAATTGTCATAACAATAATAGTAACAACTTTGGTTTCCATAGTACTTTGCAAATATATAACTTGACATGCTCAGTCTCAAAGAACAAAACCATAAGGCAGGTTGTATATGATTATCATCATTTTACAGGTGAAAAAAAATGGAAGTTAATTAACACAAGGCTAGTGAAGAGAAAAAACTGGGGATTCCAACCCTTAATCTTCAAATTTCAGGTCCAGTGTCTTAAGAGTGAATTTATCCCAACATCTGATATACAAAGCTAAAGCCAAAAAAAAAAAAAAAAAAAACCTCTTCCCCAAATCCTTTGTCTCACAAAGTACTTTACTTTTTTTTCTTTTTTGTCTAGATTTATTGGAGCTGTGAGAGGGCAAGACAGTGGGGGATAGAGGATTGTAATAAAAAAAAAATAGCCAGCTATGACCTGGATACAAAGCTATCACATATCCTGGCCAAAATACTGATTCATTTTTATGAATAAAGGGTGCAATAAATACTTCAGCAGAACTTCTCCACTGAGTTTTTAATGGTAGCTTCTTTGGAATATTTAGCCAAAGAACAAATGGATTTTTTTCCCAGCACTTCAACTCAAGTGCTGGACTTGAAATCAAAAGGACCTGGGTTCAAATTCTGCCTTACTAGCAGTGTGATCACAAACAAGTCACTTAAATCTCTGAGCTTTGATTTCTTTTATCCTCTTTTATTTATTTTACTCTAAAATTAAGAAATAAAACAAACATTTCCACAGTATAGTAGAATTTAGAAAAAAGATGACTGTACATGAAACTGCAAATCTATCATATACAATTTGCTACTCCTTTTAAATATATAATAAAGTTATTATGTAACTTTCTTCTTTTTCTTCCTTCCTCCCTGCCTTAGAAATGGCTATCACTAGACACAAATATGTATATACATATATACAAATATGTATACACATACACACATATACATATATGTATATATATATAATCATTCTATACACACTGATGTTCATGAGTTCTTTCTCTGAATGCAGATGACATCTATTAAATGAGTCTTACCAGTCTCTGAGGTCTATTCCACCTCTAAAACATTGGTTTATTTTGGGTAGAGGGGGAGAAACTAGTAGTTCAATATGAATTAAGAGAACTATAGTGGCATTTCATTTTTCTAAGATGGTAACTGCTCTTAACAGCTATGTCAAAAAAAATTCAGGGGAACAGCCATGTGGAGCTATTCACAAACTAGTAAATAAGGTTAAAAGAAAGGTTAAAAACCTAACAAACCGAAGAACATAAATTTGGCCCATGCTGTTTCAAGACCAGAATGCAAATAACTTGACAATAATATAGTCAAATTTCCCAAAGTGAAGTGAAGAAAAATTAGATTGTTTTGAGAAGTAGGACATGGACAAGGAAAGCAAATGTTTGATATCTTTATAATACAAATATAAAGAATATGTGCCATTGGACATCAGCAAAACTGAAAGTTGAAAAGGGAAAAAAAGAGAAACTTTGAAAATTTCCCTTTATGGGAAGCTCTCAGACATCCTACACCTTAGAAAAGTATGATCCTATAATAGCTAAACTGTATATGAATAAGCTAGAAGAATAATGAGCTTGTCACCAGGACAGAGTCTGCATCCATATCCAAAAGAAATCTGGGCATTTTAAGCATAGATGGAGAACCTGATTGAGGAACTACACCTTTCAAACCATAAGATTAAAGTCAAAGAAGAGATCTGTCTACCAAATCTAGGCTAAGGGTCAACAGTCTTTCTGAAAAAAAAATCAATCAATCAATAAACATTTTTTAAATTTTTACTATGTTTCAGGCTATGTTTTAGGCACTAAGGAGAGAAAAAAAGGCAAAAGTCCTTTCCCTCAAGAACCTTATAACTGAATGGAGAGACAATATGAAAACAAATATAGAGCAAGCTACACAAAGAATAAATATGAAATAATGAAAAAGAGAAAGCACTGGTATTAAGAGAAGTCAGAGAAAGCTTCTTATAGAAGTTGAGATTGTAGTTGGTACTTAAGGAAGCCAGGAAGATTGGTAATTGGAGCAGAGGAGGGACAGCTTTGCAAACATTGGCAACAGTCAGAAAAATGCCCTAGAGTCAAGAAATAGAGTGTCTTCCTTATGCTAAAAGGAGATCTATATTACCCACCCAAGTTAAAATCTGAAAGTAGTGAAGACTGCATCTCATCATCAGAGAACAAAATCAATCCCTGTGATGAGCTCAACACCAATAATCTGTTTCATTTAGTGTGGCTGCCAAGTAGCCTAGTCCAGCCTTAAGCAAACCTAGTAACCAAGCACCCTTCATGTTGCAGTCCAGCAGCACCTGACCCTAGGGAAGAGCCAATTCAGTAATTGTGCATCCTGGTTGGCACTGCTTACCCATTAAATTGCCCAATCTAGCCAAGTACAGGAAGTAAAAGAAGAAATAAATATTTATATCTCCTACTATGTGCTAAGCACTTCTATAAACATAATCTTATTTAATTCTCACAGTCTTATAAAGTAGATTTTTTATTTATATTATTATTTCCATTATACAATAGAGGAAACTGAAGAGATGGAGGTTAAATAACTTGCTTAGGATAACATAGCTAGTAAATGTCTAAAATATATTTGAACTCAGGTCTTCTAGACTCCAGACCTGGTGCTCTCTCCACTGTACAATCCAGCTTCTTCTGTCAAGATATTGGGAATGACAAGAGGTGAGTTCCTTGTGGAGCAACTGAGGAACTTTTCAATATATCAATGTGAATTTTGTTAGGACTCTGAAGAAAGAAAAAGTATCAAGGCCCAGCTATTCTAGTGTAAATCGTCCTGTATAGGTGTTCCTTAGAGGTGTGCATGAATATTTTTGCTTTCTTACCCACTCTTCTCACTGACTCTATTTGTAGCATAGTGCATTCCAGGTTTATAAAGAGAAAGAAAGAAGTATTTCATAATTATTGTTTCTACCATGCTACTTGTATATGAGTATGAGATGGAGGAGTGAGTCCAGATCCAGAAATTAGCAAGGATTAGGTTGTACCAGATAGGAGGAGGCATTAAATAAAATAAAAGAAAAGGGGGAGAATTATCTATTAGGACAAGAACAGTAAATGAAAAGAACTTCTACTCTGTCCAGTGGCTCCATATTGGGGCTGTTGTTTGAATGTGAGGCAAAATCTGAAGAAAAGTTACCTTGAATTTGTACAAAAATTTGATGCTTTTCAGGGTTAGGAGATTTCTCAATGGACAGTCTTCCAGGTCTGGTCTTTAGTGACCATCTGAGACAATAGATCCTAACACAGAACCAAGATTACATTTTGCTCCTTTAATTGACTGTTAAAATTTTTTATTCCATTGTTACATGGAAAATTATATTATGAATACCAGAGTTAGTGATGCTTCCACATCAGGATGTCCTTAATTAATCTGTTATTCAAAAGCCACTGGTATAATGCTCAGAACAGCATTATTTCATGACGCTGACAAAAGCCAAGTAGCAGGTTTCCATGGCCTAATTAATTATTTTAAAACCTTTCTCTCAGCAGGGAGCAATCTACCTGGATCTTTGAATGAAAAGATATTAACAAAGCTGCAATGCAGATGATTATATTGAAAGTGATGAAGAATTTATTAGGGCGACAGCCATCATGAGCTTTGTAGTCTATGAAGCATAAAACTGCTATAAGTAATGACAGAAAGTAGTTTAGGCACGAAATGGGCAGCAGAGCTACAAAGGGAGAGCATGGAGATATATTATTTGGTAATAAAGTTCTCATAAAAATGTGAAATATGAGGTGGAAAGATTAACATGGTCATACAAGTCATCTTTAATGTTCAGAGCCAACTTCTGCCTTTTAAAAGGAGTAAACTGAATTTATGCCCATGACAACATGTGAGTCATGGCACTTATTTACACATTTCATGCAAACATCTTTTGGGTTACAGTTGCTGAAATAATGTTTGGTAGTGATTAAATTTATGACATTAACATTGGAGTAGGTGCTGTATTTCTACTTGTCAAGTGGTCAGTGTTGGTAGGTCATAATATCAATCAATAGTCTGTGGGAGGCTTATGGACTTGGAGTCCAAATTGGTATTCCTAAGCCAGCTCCCAAAATATTCTGCTTCTTACACTATAAAGACTCCACTTCCATAATTATCATTACGCTGATTCTCAAAGAATCTGTGATTTCTTTTGTATAGGAAATGCTTAGCATGGGATCTCCTTTCCCCAAGGCAGAGCAAAACCCATTTAAGATTTAGTTCTCTGGAGTTGCCCAAGAAACACAGAAGTTAAAGGGACTTCTGGATCACAAAGCTAGTAAATTTCTAAGAATATTTGAACCAAGGATTTTTTTACGACAAACTCAGTATTTGGGTCACTTCTCCATTATGCATTTCTTTCTTTTTCTTTCTTTTTTTCTGGCTAGACAATTGGGGTTAAGTGACTTGCCCAGAGTCACACAGCTAGGAAATGTTGTGTCTGAGATCAGATTTGAACTCAGGTCCTTCAGGGCTGGTGCTCTATCCACTGCAACATTTAGCTACCCAATGCATTTATTTTCATACAAGAAAACATGATGTTAGATTTCTTCAATGGGAAGTGGTAGCCACCTAAATAGATGGCAACTGGTTCATAATAACAGTTACAGTTAAGTCCTAGGGAATTTTTTAAGTATATAGTGATGAAGTAACTTGCCTAGGATCACATAGCTTGTAAATGTCAACAACAAAAGTCTTACATGGAAAGAGAAAAAAATATATTTATATATCACAATTATGTGCTAGGCATTGTGCTAAAAACAAATTAACTCATTTGGTCCCACAACAATCCCTGTATCCCCACTTTACATTTAGGGAAGGTGAGACAAACAGGCTGTGTTGTACAGTGTCACATAGCTAATTGATATTGCTACAGTGTCACATAGCTAATCTGAGACTATATTGAAACTCAGTTATTTCTGACACCAGACCTGGAGATCTGAGCCATCAGATGCCTCTTACAGGTTTCCAATCTAGTTCTTTATCTATTAGGCCATATTACCTCTACTTAGGGGCAGCTATGTAGTGCTATAGATAAAGTGCTGGCTTTGATACCATGAAGATTTATCTTCCTGAATTCAAATCTAGCCTGAGATACTTACTAACTGTGTGACTCTGGGCAAGTCATTTAACTCTGCCTAAATTTCTCATCTATAAAATGAACTAGAAAAGGAAATGGAAAACCACTCTACTATCTCTGCCAAAAAATCTTCAATAGCATCCTGAAGGGTCAGACACTACTGAACAACAGTAACAATCTCTATTTAATGATCATGAAATAGCATTAATTGGGCATATGTTCCCAAAATCTTAACCCTAGAGACACTCCCAGAAAGAGAGTCTATAACAAATTCTCTTAACAACAGACACCATGAGCCTTACCTTTAGATATGCTTTCATCTTCCTGAGTTCAAATTTGATCTCTGATACTTACTATCTGAATGACTCTGAGCAAGTCATTTAATCCTGTTTACCTCAGTGTCCTCTTCTATAAAATGAGTTGGAGAAGGAAATGTCAAACCACTCCAGTATCTTTGCCAAGAAAACCCTAAATATAATCATGAAAAGTTGGACATGACTGAAATGACTGAACAAATAATAACAGATTTGCAATCAGAAGAGAGGTCAGAGGCCATCTAATCAGAAAGCCTCATTTTATAGGTGAAAGGATGCTGAGATCTTACTTATGCAAATAGCAAAATTGGGATTTAAATCCAGGTCCTCTGACATTAGATCCAGTCCACTTTCCATTCAACTATTCCCTAGAATGATGCTTATAAACATATTGTAATTCAAGTTTTCCCTCATCTGATAATATGGGATTCTCCCACTATGATTGGTCAAACATTAAATATTGATTTGCAATTGACCACATTGCCATGCTTAATTCCCAGTGGGCCATTTCTTTCTCTTTTTTTTAGATATGTATTGTTTTAGGTAAAGTAGCAAATAACTATGTAAGATTACTTTCTTCCAGAATTTTAATTCAGATAACTGTGATGTTAAAAGTGTTGCATTTTCCCACCTTTTTTCAGGTTGTGACAAAAGCCTAGCAATAGAATTCCCTGTAAAAAGATGGTATTCAGTAAATCATGAGGAGACAAACTAGATTTTAATGAGTTAATATATAGTTCTTTCTCATGCTTTAGGACTGTGTGATATATATTACACATAAACACACATATACATATATGTGTGTATATATGTATATGTACACATGTATATATACAGAATATACAAAGATACTTTCTTCTGAAATGGTCACCAAAACAATATATATAGATATATAACATTATATCTATATATAAATATATAGATATATATTTATCTATATATAGATATCCACATTGGAGCCTGTTAATGATGAGGTCTTATGAGTAAAATTTCATTTAAAGATAACACAATTATTTCACTTCACTGTGGCCCTATCATTTCTACATGAATGAAAATAAGTGGTGAATATAATTGACTCCTACTAGAAGTAGATCTCATAAATCAAAGAATTTTTTATTAATTAATATTAACATTAAATTAAAAGGTTCTGGAATCTAAAATCCACCACAGGCACTTTGGTAAGTTTGGTCATGTGAGCTGTCATAAGTTGTTGAGTTTGATGAAACCTGAATTTATTATAAAGCTGTTTATAAAAGAATTTATTACATAAAATAATCTCATAGGTTATAGTCTTAAAATAGTCTCATAGGTAATGAAGTCATTTGTGTCAATTGACTAAACATATTTTATTTTTAAACTAGGTTCATACTTTTTGTATATGAAGTGAATAGCATATTCCTCCCCAGTGGGCCATTTTTAAGGTGATTTTATAAGGTTAAAGAGTTGCCATAGGGCACTATCAGGATAAGTGACTTGTCCAGGAGATAAAACTTGTAGCTATCAAAGACAAGACTTAGACCAAGCTTTTCGAACACTAAGGAAGCTCTCAAGACATTATACCGTTCTGCCAATAATCCTTGTATTTAATAATAAAAACATTCACAAAGAGATATATATTCTGACACTTTTGCTTGCTGATTAAATACAAAAGTAGTCAATTCAGATTTACACATTACCTTGTGAGCTAATTTGGGGTAAAATTTGTGGGTTTTGTGACTGAACTAGATTGATCATCAGGAAACAGATGAGCCACAACTATATGTGAATTTCAAATCTTTCCATTTTATATAATCTAAGAGAGCTTGTACCTTGACATCTCAGCCTACAAGAATTCAGGGAGTTTTTTTCCTTATGAAATAACATGAACATTTCCATAACATGATAGAATAAAACAAATGCACTTGAAACTGCAAATCTTTTATATACAACTTGCTATTCCTTTTAAATATATAATAAAGTTATCACATGACTTTTTTTCTTTTTTTCTTCCTTCCCTTTCCTTTTTTCTTCCAATCTGCTCTAGAGATGGCTACCATTAGACACAAATATATATATATATATGTATATATATATATATATATATACATATATATATATATATAATATATATACACATATGTAAAAGCCATTCTATACATACTTCTATGTATCCATTCTTTCTCTAGATGCATGGGCTCTTTGAAGTTAATTTGGGTATTTATAATAGTAAAAATGACATAGTTACTCAAAGTTGTTGTTAAAGCAATTTCACTCTTATTGCAGACAATCTTCTGTTGATTCTGCTTATTTCACTATTCATTATTTCATGCAAGTCTATTCAGGTTTTCTATAACCAATAAACTAACCATTTCTTACAGCACAGTAATTTTGAATCATGGCCATATACCACAACTTATTCAGATTTATTT
This sequence comes from Myrmecobius fasciatus, assembly GCA_023553655.1. Lineage (NCBI taxonomy): Eukaryota > Metazoa > Chordata > Mammalia > Dasyuromorphia > Myrmecobiidae > Myrmecobius > Myrmecobius fasciatus. The sequence continues at coordinate 136,058 of JAJPUD010000309.1, forward strand.
ATAAATTAGAAGTGTGCATGCACGTGTATACATACCTATATATGTCACATCACATATAATTCAGGTTATATTACTGATTAAACTTTTTTAATTTAAAAAAATTTTAATAATTGCTTCTTATTTTCAAAATGCAAGATAATTTTCAACATTCACCGTTGCAAAATGTTGTGTTCCAAATTTTTCTCTCTTTTCCCCCAACTCCTTCCCCTAGACAGCAAGTAATCCAATATAGTTTAAACATGTGCAATTCTTCTAAACATATTTCGACATTTATCATGCTGCACAAGAAAAAAATCAGATCAAAAAGGAAAAAAAAATGAGAAAGAAAAATCAAAGCAAGGAAACAGCAAAAAAGTGAAAATACTATGTTGCGATCCACATTAAGTCCCCATAGTTCTCTCTCTGGTTGCGATTGGTTCTCTCCATCACAAGTCTATTGGAATTGACCTGAATCACCTCCTTGTTAAAAAGACCCAAGTCCAATTACTGATTAAACTTAAAACCATAGAAGACAAGTAAAGATAAAAGCAACAGCTCTGAAAATGTTTCAAGAGACTAGCAAAGGCCAAAGGATAGTTTTCATTTTTTTAAAAAGAATATATAACAAATTCTACTTTAGAAATATCATGGAGGATATGGAATGAGCAGTAAATTGCTTTAACTCTCCCATATGCACTTCTAAACAACCACAAGATAGCACCCCAAAACAAAGTCTAGAACAGTAGAACTTGCAAAGAGATGGAGCAAAACAATTTTTGAACCCAAGAAATTTGGAAGATCAGCAGTCAAGATCTGGCTCACTCAAGTGAATGGGGAATGCAGGAAACATCAGAGCAGTCAGCAAAAAAGCCTGAGTCCCCCTGTGGTAGGACAGGCAGATGGCCATACCAGCATCCCCAACATAGGGGCAGATGGGGCCAACCCTACCTGTGCCAATGTAAACAGGCGGCCACTGGCTACAAGCTCCACTCCTTGCTTCAATGTAGCCCTGGGCAAAAAGGCAGCCATCAGCAGCCAGAATACCACTTGCTTCAATATATCCCCAGGGAAAGACAGAAACACCCCCTTGCCTCAGCACATCCCAAACATCAGAACTAGGACCTTGGCTCAGCACCAGGTAAACTGCCAGATGTCTATGGCCTCCAGCAGCATCAATCATTCCCCATCACACACACCCATGCAGGGTATGGGTACAAAGTAAATTTGAGGGAATGACATAAAAGGGATGGATGAGAAAGAGGAGTACATTGGGTACAGAAAGAAAGGCGATGTGGAATGGGGTAAATTATGTCACATGAAGAGGTATTGAAAGACCTATTACACTGAAAGGGAAAATGGGAGGGTGGCCAATGGGCATCATTTGAACCACACTCTGATCAGTATTGGCTCAAAGAGGGGAAAATATACACAATCAGTTGAATAGAGAAATCTATCTTGCCAACAGGGAAGTAGGAAGGAGGAGATTAATTTGGGGTAGGGGGAAGGGGAAGCACTAAGAGAAGGAAGAGCAGATCAGAGAGTAGTGGTAGAGAGAAGTGAATTGGAAAAGTTTGATATTTCTTCAAAAGGAAACTATAAATTAACCAAACTATAGGATCAGGTTCCCATTTTTCCCTGCCTTTCCTCCCTGACAAACAATTCCCAGGATATGCATAGGCAGAACAATTCTGGGAATGTATAGAACAACTGACCTAGTCCATATCTACCCAGCCCATTTATTGAGAAAAAATATATCAGGGTCAGCAAAAAGACATTCCTTTGTTTAAATTCGAATTTATGTGCTGTTTCCTTGTTTCCCATTGATCTAGCACCTGTTTTCCCAGCCAGGGTCATATTGTTTTAATGATTGGTGCTTCCTAATACAGTTTTTAAACTTAGCTTTCACACTTAGAATGTAAGGTTACATTCTCAGTCAACGAGGTTGAGCCAGCAAGGGATAATAATGCTTCAGGTAACACGTATATTGCATATGATGTTAATGCTTGGAGCCTCACTTTTACCTCTTGTTTGGCAAGAGTAATGCTTGCTTCTCATGAGAAATGAATAAAATTTTTTCTTTACACCTTGAGAGATCTATGAAATTTACTGGGTGGGCTCCGTACCACACAGTTTGGGGGTTCATCCAGGATCACATGATCATTGGGACTCATCAGGCTCTTGGCACTTGGCAAAAGGTGCCCTGCCTGATTTCATCAGCTTGCCATGGTTTGAGAGTTCTGGTCTCCCCTTTGAGCAAAAGTGACCTGAAGCAGAGAGATTCAGTGTAAAGTAAAAGTAAATCCATGGCCAAAAAACTGACCAATCAATGAGAGTTAGGCAATCAGGCAACTTTTGTGCACAGATCCCAAAGGCAAGGTAAGCTAGATCTTGGAATCTGAGAATATTAGATTCCTAGAGGGTTAGGACCATTTGGGTGAGTAAGGGTTGGGAGCAACCCCATCAAATTGGGTGTAAGGAATAGATCCTAAAAAGTCTGGTCAAATATTCAAAATGGGAAGGGCTCAGTCCAAGCCTTCCTCTACAGAAAAGAAAATAGAGGTACCAACAGATAGTCCCCAGGGAAATAGATTAAGCAGTGGGGATGAACTACCAAAATATAAGAGCAAAAGAAAAAAAATTAAATATTGTTGCTCTGTATGGGGAGGATACTCCAGGGCTAATATATACATATAGACTTAAATCTGTATGTAAATGTATGAAACTGAAGTCACTGAATGGGTAAGTATATTGGTTTTTGATCTTGGTAAAGTAATTTGGGAGCTAATTCTGGGCTACTTAGGGATTAGGATAGTGCAAGGAAAGATTCTCTTTCTCTCCCTCTGAGTCTGGCTGACTGCAGTAGCTTTGCAGAAGAGGAGGGAAAAAAAGGAAAATATATTTAATACAATGAAGATGGTAAAAGCAAGTAGAAGAGGGTAGGCAGTGAGAAAGAAAGGAGATATATGTACACAAAAAGATGAGTGAGAAAGTTTAAGTATGTAGGAATGAGAAGAGTGTAGACTGAAAGGGATTAAAGAGTTTGGGAACCTTTGTGAAATGTAAAAGCAGTGTGCTACCACATTAAAAACTCCTGTAAGCAAGGGGCCTCTAATTTTGTTGTCAGAACTCAGGTCTGTGGGAATCCTGCCAGGAAGAATCTCAAGGGAAAACCCATATGGAGTAGGAATGGGTGCTTGATTCTTTCCTGGCTTACAAAAAAGAAGTTTGTGGGAATCAGGAAAACAAATAAAAGGCAATTCTGCTTCAGTGGGACATTTAGATAGATTTTAGGAAATCTTACAAACTAAAGTACTGGTTAATTTTAAATAACTTCAAATTGGTATGTGTGTTAAAATTGGAATCTTAATTAGTAGGGATACAGAGATTGTTCTGTTCTATTTGAACTGAAAAGCAGTGGGTTCTTTCTGTGATTGTAGAACCCAGATTTGGTTTGTTATCTAATACCCTGAATGTTATTAAAATATAAACTGAAAAAAAACTAACAGGACCTAGAAATTGTGTTTTAAAAAATTGTTGTTATAATCAGCTTTGCTAACTCAGTAAATGTAATTTAGGAGACACTTAATTCACAACATTTGCTTGTGAATTAAGAGGAAATTACAACTAAGACCGTTTGGGTATCATTTATAAAAATTCCAAGATTGTTCAGTATATTAAAACCTACAATTAGCAATTACTGTGTACAGAGAACAAGAATAAAAAGATTTAGTAGTTACTGGAGTAGAGAGATCCTTGATCTACAAATTAGTCTGAAATTTAAGGAGTTGTTAATGAATGGCAGTAAAGGAAAAGATTTCTGTGTACCTATATAGAAGTCACTCCTGTATATGAGAAAAATTAAAGGATAAATGTAAATTCCAGAGTGGAGAATAATTTGTAAGTCAGAGATTGAATTATACAATTGGTATTGGAATTAAAAGTGTTGAAACACTAGAGTATTTTTACATGCACCATTTTGGGATACAATATGAACAGATGAGATAGGAGAAGTTTAAAAATTCCCCATTTAAAATCAATCTGAAAAATCCAGAAGATGTGGTATATGTGTTAAACTATATTCTATATCATTGGAGGGAAAAATAAGATTGCAATCAGTAATAAAGGGACTTGTGAAGGATAAACTATTAAAACTTGTATGTTCCCTTTCAATATCCCTTTTTTGCTCCTTAAGAAATGAGATGAGATTTGTGGATTAATACAAGATGTTGGGAGAGTAAACAATTTAGTGACATGTTAGCATCAGAAGGGAATAACATTTGAGGTACTGGGGAACTGTTTGACTGAAGAGGAAAATGTTTAAAGGAAGTGGATTTGTAGAGGGAGGAGTGGGAAACGATGTTTGTTCTTATCCCCATTTTGTTTAGAATAGAGGTAACTCTGATAAATTCTATAGAGGAAGAGAAAAGGTTGGAAGATATTGGAGCAATAACACCCCCTCCAAGAATATTATCCCACCTGATGGGAGGAGAATGCTGAATAAGACCTTGACTGGGAAGGTTTAACTGTACTGTATTAAGAAAGCCATCTGGGTGCTCAAGCAATGAGTGGTCTTTTAAGAAAATTTGGCTATATAGGGATATGTACAACTACCACACCTTGAAAAAAAAAGATATTTCTGTGGACCCAGAAAGGGTCATTTTGAGTCTACAGAAATAGATAAAAATTACAGAATTGTTAAAAAAAAACATTTTAGCATATTTTGGGGTTTTTGAGAATTTTTAAGTTGCTTGGCATTGTCACTAAATTGATTCATCTATTGTGTTTTTAAGTAGGCTTCATTTACATGACTAAAAGCCTTCTGAGGGAAACTGTTGAAGGAAAGAAACTGTCCTCTCTGGGATTTTCCAAGCTTTTCAGGTTTGTGGAATCTATCTTGGCTAGGTATCCCTGGCTGGCCTGAATTCTTCTGGGGTTTACACTAATGCCCCAACATCTTTGACATGGGCCCCCTCCCCAGCATTTCTGGCATAGAGGGTGAGATAGTCACTGGACCACAGACCTGCAGCCGAACACCTGGGTCCAAATTCTTCTGACCCTCTTCCCCCAGGATCCTAGTCTGCTAATTTCTTAAAGCCCTCTTATTGGACTTAAAAGGGCAATTTTCTGTTGCCTTAAATTTTGGGACTGTGTGTTTTTAAAATGGAATTCTGATTCTGAAATTGTATAAGATTATTATTATCTCCTGCATGCTAAAATTGTTTATTCTGGTATAAGATTTTAGAAATGTGTGCACTGATATTGAAGAATTGTTACTAGAAATTTAAATCTGTATTTTATTTGATTATAAGTTAAAAATGTTGGTTTTATGATAACTAACAAAGAAGTCACATGTTTACATCTCCTAATTAGATGAAATATATTTAAGCTATTATGTTGCTTGCTAAATTGCATATTGGGTGAACATTTTGCCAGCCTAGATGGGTATGTGATATAAATTTTATGAAATTTATTCCAAAGCTATTTAGAATATTAATATTAAAGTTTTGCCTTGCTTTCTCCCTTTAACAAAGAGGTAGAGGCAGGGAGGTTTGGCAAGGATGTGTGTAATTGCAGAGCAAATTTGTCTAAAGGGTGTGTAATATGTCTAGAGATAGATGGAAAAGTATTGAGGAATTGTCCCTCCACAGGGAGAAAGCCTGGCTCCAGAATATTTATATTAGGTTTTAATGAATGATACCAGTGGGAAACTGAAATATAAGGGATGGGTGGAAGCTTTCCTTTGAGCTCTGCTGCTTTAAGAAGGATTAGTGGAACATATACTGGCCATGTCCCCATCCCTTTCAGCCCTTAGGAAACAAGGATTGCTGACCCAGACAAAACATTTGGAGTTTGGATTTTGCAGGAGGGTGGGCACTTGCTAAGTCCTTGGAAGAAGCAGAGTGGGAAGGACCTTACCAGATGTTTCAGCTGATTGTATTGAGTCATCTTAAAGTTGTAATTTAATTAAAGGGACTCTGAGAATAATACTTTTTGCCTTTGTCCCTTTGAACATGTTTCTGCTATAGACAATATGCAATTTAGAACATTTCCTATGTATTGAGTATTTTAAAAGCAAAATGATTTGTGTCACTTAGAAATGAAAGCTGTGAACTTTCTAGGATGAATCTCTTACTGTTATTAATATAAGGTCATAGTCAATACCTATTTAGGATATATGATCCTTAAGAGTTAAACTCACCTGAATCTGTGATTAATAGGATTTGCTGTTTGAAATAAAATCTCTTCTGATTGTAGCTGATATTATTTGGAGTTTTAAATTCAGGTATGATTGTCTGATAGATCATTAAGCCAGTAATCCACTATCTGAAAGGAATATGCCATAAGCTACTCAGAATGAGATCCTGAATTGTTACAGATAGAAGTTAATATCTAGTATCTAGAAGGGTTGTGAGAGCAACTTTGACCTCCCCTTAAGAGGGGTTACTTCTGACTCAATTTCCCAGTGGTATTCTTTTGAATAAGAACCCATCTGATTATTCCTGAGTCTGGCTTAAGGTGGAACTGTTTCTACATGATTAATTGAAAACCGGGACAATTATCTGAAATAAAACTGAGTTAAGGATGCTTCATCCTGTATCATGTATGTGCTCTTAGGGCAAAGTCTGAAGGACCAATTTTGATACTATTTAAATCAGGTCCCTGCTTTTTTTCTCTTGTGTCAGGTTTTTATAATCAGAGCAAATGGCCAGTAGAAGCCATGAGCACAATTCAAAAAAATATGTAGTCATTATATCCTAAAGTAGGTAAGTGAGTATTTGGCCTAGTTATCTGATACTAAGTGCATATGTCTGTCTATTTATTTTAACATTTCTGTTGTTGACTTTTGTGGTGGGCATCTTTATTTTCCTTTATTATCCAATTATGGAGGACATAACTCCTGGTTGGGTTGATAGGTGGCCCTGTTACCTGAGGTCAAAAAGAAAACTCCAATCAATAAGAAGGAGATGTCTGTGGAAGTCTATCCTCATAGCATCTGGTGGGGTCCTCCTCTTCCCAATCTGTATTATTCAAGGTGATTAGAATGAAGAGCAAGGAAAGGAGAAAACTGTCTGGATGATTTCATAGCTACTCTTCCCATAAAAAAGACTATGTTTCCAGGAGAAAATACTACTGCCTTGGTAAAAGAAATTAGGAAACTAGCACATGTTCCAGTACAAACTTAAAATTCTCCCTTTGCTACCTCATGGTGGTCCTGGTTTAGTGGAAGTAAATGGAAACAGATTCTTTGGTTTGCCTTGGTGGCCCTGAGTGGAATTATTTTACTACTCATCTGCTTACCCTGCTTATTTCAGTTAATGACCCAAGTAGCTCAAGATAGTCCTAACAAGATGGTGGCCATTACTTTTAATCAAACAAGGATGCTAATCCTGAAGGGACAGGGATGGATTCCCCTCAACACTATGGGATGAGAGGATCTTAAGGGTGAGGATAGATAGACCAACAATGTGAATTAATCTTATGAAATTATGAAGAAATCTCATCAAAATAAAGAGGAGGGAGTGAATGGGAAAAGTTCGATATTTCTTTAAAAGGAAAGTATAAATTAACCAAGCTATAGAATCAGGTCCCCATTTTTCCCTGCCTTTCCTCCCTGACAAACAATTCCCAGAATATGTGTGGATAGAACATTTCTGGGAATGTATAGAACAAACTGTCCTAGTCCACATCTACCCAGTCCATACACTGAGAACACATATCTCAGGGTCAACAAAATGACATGTCTTCGTTTAAATTCAAATTTATATGTTGTTTCCCTGTTTCCCACTCATCTCACACCTGTTTTTTCAGCCAGTCTCAGATTGTTTGAATGACTGATGCCTCCTAATACAATTTTTAAAGATAGATTTTGTGCTTAAAACATAAGGCTACATTCTCAGCTAACGAGGATGAGCCAGCAAGGGGGGTTAATATTGCATCAGGGAACATATATATTGCTTAGGATGCTTATACTTGGGGCCTCACTTTTATCCCTTGTTTGGTGAGAGTAATGCCCACTTCTCATGAGAAATGAATAAAACTGCTTCTTTTACACCTTGAGAGATCTCTGATATTTACTGGATGGGCTACATAATACACAGAAGTGAGGATGAGAAGGGAAAGGATGAAAGGAAAGAGAGGACAAACAGGGTGAACAATAGGAGGAGGGAAATACACAGAGAATAATGGTAAACTCTGAATATGAATGGGATGTACTCTTCCATAAAGTGGAAAAGGATTGTAAAATGGATTAAAAACCAGACTCCTACAATATGTTGTTTACAAGAAACAAGAAGCACACAGAGTAAAGGTCAGGGATTGGAGTAGAATATATTATTCTTCATATGAAGTTTAAAAAAAAAACGAGTAGGGATAGCAATACTGATCTCATACAAAGCAAAAGCAAAATAGACTTAATTAAAAGAGATAAGGAAGGAAACTACATCTTGCTAAAAAGTACTATGAATGTTGAAGCAATATCATTACTAACTAAATATATATGCAACAAATAATATAGCATCCAAATTCTTGAAGAAGAAATTAAGTGAGTTAGAGAAAGAAATAGACAGTAAAACTCTTCTAAAGGGGGACTCAATTGTTCCCTCTAAGACCTCAATGAATTCAATTTTTAAAAATAAACAAGAAAGAAACCAAGGAAGTGAATAGAATATTAGAAAAGTGAGTTATCATAAACCTTTAGGGAAAAAATGAACGGGAACAGAAGGCAGCAGCACATGGCACCTACTCAAAAAGTGATCATGTATTAGGTTATAAAAATCTCAAAATCAAATGAAGAAAGGCAGAAATATTAAATGTATTCTTTTTAGATTATAATGTAGTAAACATTACACTTAACAAAGGGCAAAAGAAAGATAAATTCAAAATTAATTAGAAACTGAATAACCCAATACTAAAAGAATAAGTGGGTCAATGAATAAATTGTATAAACAGTCAATAGTTCCATTAAAGAGAAAAACAATAAGAAAACATATAAAAATTTGTGGGATACAGCCAAAACCGTAATTAGAGAAGAATGTAGTTCTCTAAATTTTGACATCAACAAAATAAAGAACAGATTAATGAATATGGCATTCAAGTGAAAAAACTAGAAAAAGAAGAAATTAAAAACCCTCAGTTGAGCACCAAATTAGAAATTCTAAAAATCAAAAGTGAGATTAATAATATTGAAAATAAAATTTTAAAAATATTAAACAAATCAATGAATCCAGCAATCTGGCTTTGTGAAAAAAAATCAATAAGATAGATAAGTCATTTAGTTAATTTGATTTTTAAAAAATAATAGCTTTTTATTTTCAAAATATATGTAAAGATAGTTTTCATCATTCACACTTGCAAAACCTTGTGTTCCAAATTTTTCTTTCTCCTTTCCCCTCCACTCCCTCTCCTAGATGGAAAATAATCCAATGTATGTTAAGCATGTACAATTCTTCTATATATATATTTCCACATTTATCATGCTGCACAAGAAAAATCAAATAAAAAAGGAGAAAAAGGTGAGAAAGAAAATAAAAATCAAGCAAACAACAAAAAAGGTGAAAATACTATATTGTGATCCACATTTTGTCCCCACAGTCATCTTTCTGGATGCAGATGGCTCTCTCTATCACAAGTCTATAGGAATTGGTCTGAATTATCTCATTGTTGAAAAGAGCTGCGTCTATCAGAATATAATCTTCTTGTTGCTTTGTATATTGTACTACTGGTTCTACTCATTTCATTTATCAACAACTCATGTAAGTCTCTCCAGGCCTCTCTGAAATCATCCTGCTGATCATTTCTTATAGAAGAATAATATTCCATTACCTTCATATGTCACAATTTATGCAGCCATTCCCTAATTATGGGCATCTACTCATTTTCCAGTTCCAAAGAGATCATATAAAAGGGAAAAAAAAAACCTACATGTGCAAAAATGTTTGTAGCAGTTCTTTTTGTAATGGCAAAGAGCTTGAAAGTGAGTGGATGTCAGAGGATCAGTCAGAGAATAGCTGGATGAGTTATGGTATATGAATGTTATGAAATACCATTGTTCTATTAAAAAATATGAATAACTTATTTCAGAAAGGCTTAGAAAGATTTACATGAACTGATGCTGAGAGAAATAAACAGAACTAGGAATACATTGTATATAATAACAAGAATGCGCGATGATAAATTATGAAAGATTTGGTTCTTCTCAGTAGGTCAGTGATCCAAGGCAATCTTAATAGACTTTGGATAGAAAATGCCATCTGCACCCAGAAAAAGAATTATGGAGATTTAATGTAAATCAATGAATTCTATGTTTACTTCTTTTTTTCTGTTTGTTTTTTCCTCTCCCATGGTTTCCCTTTTGTTTTATAAAGCAATGTGTATTAAAAAAATGTTTTTTAAAAGAAAGAAAGAAATGATCTCTTTGGTATACAGGCCCAGGAGAGACACTGCTGGATCAAAGGGTATGCACAGTTTGATAGATCTTTAGGCATAGTTCCAAATTGCTCTTTGGAATGGTTGAATCAGTTCATAACTCCACCAACAATGTATTAGTGAGCCAGTTTTCCCACATCCCCTTCAACATTTATCATTACCTTTTCCTGTCATCTTAGCCAGTCTGAGAAGATATCGCAGAGATGTCTTAACTTGCATTTCTCTGATCAATAATGATTTAGAGCATTTTTTTCATATGACTAGAAATGATTTTAATTTCTTTATCTGAGAATTATCTGTTCATAACCTTTGACCATTTATCAGTTGGAAAATGACTTGTATTCTTATAAATTTGAGTCAATTGTTTATATGTTTTAAAAATGAGACCTTTAATAAAACCTTTGGATATAAAAAAAATTCCCAGTTTTCTGCTTCCTTTCTAATCTTGTATGCATTTTTATTTGTACAAAAACTTTTAAATTTAATATAATCAACATTATCCATTTTGCATTTTATAATGTACCATAGTTCTAATTTAGGCATGAATTTATGGCTTCCTTCTCCACAGATCTGAGAGGCAGACTATCCTTTGTTCTTCTAATTTGCTTCTACTATCACTCTTTATGTCTATCATTAATCCATTTAGACCTCATCTTGGTATAGGGCATTAGGTGTCAGTCAATACCTAGTTTCTGCCATTCTATTTTCCAATTTTTGTCAAATAGTGAGTTTTTATCCCAGAAGCTGGAATCTTTGAGTCTATCAAACACTAAATTACTATAGTCATTGACTATTATTTCTTGTAAACCTAATCTATTTCACTGATCCACTACTCTATTTTTTAGCCAATACCAAATAGTTTTGATGATTTCTACTTTATCTTATAGTTCTAGGTCTGGTATAGGTAGGTCACTTTGATTTGCATTTTTCCCATTAATTCTTTTGAAATTCTTGACCAGATGAACTTTGTTATTATTTTTTTCTAGCTCTATAAAGTAATTGCTTGGCAGTTTGATTGGTATAATACTGAATGAGTAGATTAATTTAGTTAGTATTGTCATTTTTATTTTATTAACTAGGCCTAGCCATGACCACTTGATATTCTTCCACTGACTTTGTGTAGAAAGTGTTTTGTAATTGTATTTATATAGTTCCTGATTGTCATGGAAGGTAGACTACAAAATATTTTATATTATCTACAGTTATTTTAAATGGAAATTCACTTTGTATCTCTTGTTGCTGTACTTTGTTGATAACATAAAGAAATGCTGATAATTTATGTGGATTTATTTTGTATCCTGCAACTTTGCTAGAGTTGTTGGTTGTTTCTAGTAGTTTTTTAATTGATACTCTAGGATTCTCTAAGTATATAATCATATCATCTGCAAAAAAGTGATGGTTAATTTGGTTTTTAAAAAGGAAGAAGGAAACCCAATATGCAGTATCAAAAATGAAAAGGGTGAAATAATCAATAATTTTAAAAAATAATTAAATTGGAATTAATTAGAAAATTTTAAAAAATAATTAGTTAAAATATTTTGCCAGCTTATATGCCAGTAAGTCTGACAATATTAGCAAAATTGATTAATATTTATGAAATATAAATTATCTAGATTAACAGAAAAAAGAATACCTAAATAACCTCATTGTAGAAAAAGAAAATAATCAAGCCATTAATGAACTCCCAAAGAAAAAATCCCCAGAGCCAGAAAGATTCACAAGTGAATTCTACTAAACATTCAAAGAACAATTAATTCCAATACAATAAAGTCTTTGGGAAAACAGATTAAGAAGGAGGTCTACCAAATTCCTTTTATGACATAAATATGATGCTGATACATAAACCAAGAAGAGCTAAAAAGAGAAAAAATTATAGACCAACTTCCTTAAGGAATATTGAAGCAAACATTTTGAATAAAATACTAGCAAGGCCATTATAGAACGATATCACAAGGATATACAGTATGGCCAAGTGGGATTTATACTATGAATGTAAGGTGGGTTCAACTGTAAATAATATAAAATGTTTGGGAGTCTACCTGCTAATATAAACCCAGGAACTATTTGAATCCAGTTGCAAAACATTTTTCACACAAATAAGTTTAGATATAAACTACTGGAAAAATATCAATTATTCATGGGAAAACGAAGCCTATATAATAAAAATGGTAATTCTGCCTAAATTAATTTATTTATTCAATGTCATACCCCTCAATATACCAAAAATGTCATGTGATAGAGCTGGGAAAAATTACAATATGTAACTGGAAGAATAAAAGGTCAAGAATATCAAGAGAATTCATGAAAAAAAATACAAAGGACAATAACCTAGCAATACCAGATCTCAAAGTATATTGTAAAATAATAATCATTTTGATACTGACTAAGAAAAAAATTGGTGAATCAGTGAAATTGATTAGGTAAACAAGACACAGAAGTCAATGATCATAGTAACCTAGTGTTTGGTATACCCAAAGACCCCAACCTTTGGGAGAAAAACTTACTATTTGACAAAATCTGTTGAGAAAACTGGAAAACAATAGTTCACAAACTAGGTATAGACCAATATCTCCCACTATATACCAAAATAAGGTCAAAATGTATTCATGATTTAGACATAAAGGATGACATCATAAGCAAATTAGCAGTAGTTTATCTGTCAAATTTATGAAGAAGGGAAGAATTTATGATCAAACAAGAGATAGAGAATATTATGACATGTAAGTAAATTTGATTATATTAAAATAAAAAGCTTTGTACAAATAAAACCAATGAATTAGAAGGAAAGCAGAAATCTGGGAAACAATCTTAACAGCAAGGGTCTCTGACAAATGCCTCATTTCTCAAATATATAGAGAACTGAATCAAATTTATAAGAATACAAACTATTCTCAAATTGATAAATAGTCAAAGGATATGAAAAGGCAATTTTAAGATGAATGCATCAAAGCTTTCTATAAGCATAAGAAATGCTCTAAATCACTTTTGATTAAAAAATTGGAAATTAAAACACATCTGAAATACATCGCACCCCCACCATATGAGTTAGTATAACAAAAAAGAAAAATGATACATGTTGGAGACATGATCCAGCAATATCACTGTGTTTGCATACTAAAGAGATCCCTTAAAAAGAGAAAAGGATTTACATATACAAAAATGTTTATAAGAGGCCTTTCTGTGGTGGCTAAATATTGGAAATTGAGGTGGTACCCATCAGGTGGAAAATGGCTAAACATGTTGTAATATAAGAATATAATGGAACACTATTATGCAACAAGAAATGATGAATAGGCAATTTTTTTTTAGGCAATTGGGGTTAAGTGACTTGCCCAGAGTCACACAGCTAGGAAGCATTAAGTGTCTGAGACCAGATTTGAACTCAGGTCCTCCTGACTTCAAGGCTGGTGCTCTATCTACTGCACCATCTAGCTGCCCCGCAAATTTTAGAAAAACTTGAAAAGACTTGTATAAACTTATGCAAAGTGAAATGACCAGAATCAGAAAAACATTATACACAGGATGAGCAACCCTAGCCACATTCAGAGAAAGAACTGATGTTAAATACCAATCAAAGAATATTTGTTTTTTATTTATTTTATTCTTTTTTTTTCTTTTGATCTGTCTCTTCTTTCAAAACTATAATTGGAGAGAGGGAGAGAAGAAAAATCTGGACCTCAAAAACTTGTAAAAATGAATGCTAATAAACAGAAAACATTTTTACATTCAAAAATTCTGATAAAGATCTCATTTCTAAAATTTCTATAATTTCAAATGTGTAATAATTCAAGCCATTCTCCAATTGATAAATGGTCAAAAGATATGAGCAGACAATTTTCAGATGAAGAAATTGAAACTATTTTAGTCATATGAAAAGGTGCTCCAAATCACTATTGATGAGAGAAATACAAATTAAGACAACTCTGAGATACCACTACACACCTGTCAGATTGGCTAAGATGACAGGAAAAGATAATGAAAAATATTGGAGGGATGTGGGAAAACTGAGACACTGATACATTGTTGGTGGAACTGTGAACAGATCCAACCATTCTGGAGAGCAATTTGGAACTATGCCCAAAGAGTTATCAAACTGTGCATACCCTTTGACCCAGCAGTGTTTCTACTGGGCTTATATCCCAAAGAAATCTTAAAGGAAGGAAAGGGCCCCACATGTGCAAAAATGTTTGTGGCAGCCCTTTTTGTAGTAGCAAGAAACTGGAAACTGAATGGATGCCCATCAATTGGAGAGCGGCTGAATAAATTATGGTATATGAATGTTATGGAATATTATTGTTCTATAGGAAACGATCAGCAAGATGATTTCAGAGAGGTCTGGAGAGATTTGCATGAACTGATGCTGAATGAAATGAAGAGAATGAGGAGATCATTATACACAGCAACAACAATACTATATGATGATCAATTCTGATGGATCTGGCTGTCCTCAACAATGAAATGATTCAAACCAGTTCCAATTGTTCAGTGATGAAGAGAGCTATCCACACCCAGAGAGAGAATTGTGAAAACTTAGTGTGTACCACAACATAGCATTTTCACTCTTTTCATTGATTTTTGCTTGCATTTTGTTTTCTTTCTAAGTTTTTTTTTCCTTCTTGATCCGATTTTTCTTGTGCAGCAAGATAACTGTATCAGTATGTATACATATATTGGATTTAATATATATTTAACATATTTAACATGCATTAAACTGCCTGCCATCTAGGAGAGAGGGTGGGGGAAAAAAGGGGGGAAATTTGGAGTAGAAAGTTTTGCAAGGGTCAGTGTTGAAAAATTGCCCATGCATATGTTTTGTAAATAAAAAGCTTTAATAAAAAAATTGCCTTTGTTTATAATTGAGAAAAATAAAATAAAATGGTATTAAAAATAAATGTCATTATGTGGAAATATATATAGAAGAACTGCACATGTTTAACATATATTGGATTACTTTCTGACTTAGGGAAGGGGATGAAAGGAAGGGAGGGAGATAAATTTGGAGCACAAGGCTTTGCAAGGATAAATGTTGAAAGCTATCTTTGCAAATATTTTGAAAAGAAAAGGCTATTGCTTTTTTTTAAAGAATAGTATTTTATTCCATTTGTCCAATTCTAGTTTCCAAGTAGGAAGATTTTTAAAGTCTTCTTATTTCATTGAAGATTCATTTTTCTTTGAAGGTTTATACTGTTTCACTGGGAAGACTTGGATATAATCACAGTTCCTTTTCCTTTTGGAACATCATATGCAAGACGACCAAATTTTTTAATATAGAAGCTGATAAAGTATAATTCTGATTGTGGCACCAAAATAAATAAATAAATATCATGGAATTGTGCCATGAGAAATAGTGAAAGGGATGAGTTCAGAGATAACTGGGAAGATTTATATGAAATTATGCATAATGAAGTAAGCAGAACCAGGAAAATAATTTATATAATGACAATAATGTTGTAAAATCAAATAAGTTTAAAAGATTTAGAAACTCTGAGCAACATAATGTTTAATCATGATTCTAGAGGACTAAAGGTGAAACATGCTGATAGACAAAAACTGAAAGATTCAGAGTACAAAATGGTGTTTTTACATAACCAATATAGAAATTTGTTTTGTTTCACTATGAATTTGGAGACAGAGGCATTCAGCTATAGGAAAAGAATGGCTTATGTGGAAATATGTTTTGAATGACTTCTTGCATAAAAAGAGTGTTGTACTTCTTGCCTCCTCAGTGGGGGGAGAGGAGGGTCAGAGGAGAAAGAATTTGGAAGTGAATATATATATATATATATATATATATACATATTGCTGAAGCAATTGAGGTTAAGTGACTTGCCTAGGGTCACACAGCTAGGAAGTGTTAAGTGTCTGAGACCAGATTTGAACTCAGGTCCTCCTGACTTCAGGGCTGATGATCTATCCATTGTCACCTAGCTGCCCCAAATTTAATTTTAAAAAAAAGAATAAAATTTAAAATATAATGTGAAAATAATAGAATATTAAGAACTTTTGAGTCTATTTAGCTGATGCAACTTTACATAAAGGATAATAGGGATCTTGATTTTTGGAGAATCATGATGACACATGACACAAGTACAATAAAGAGATGGGAGGGCATGTGTAGATATGGTTTAACTATTTCTAGTAAGTTAATTATGTGGTAAAGGAAAATTTCTTTGACTAGCTTAGAAGACATTTACAATGGTCTCTAAGCATCACCCACTTACGAATCACTCCAGGTGTGTCTTGGTGACTTTTGATCACATTATCTGGTGAGAGACAATGCTACAAGAAGAAAGGACTTAGGGCCTCCATTCCTCTTAAACCATGGAAGAGAGAGCCATGCAATAATATTTTTAAAAATATATATAAATATATATTTATGTAATACTGATCCACTAAAAATACTGAGAACTCTGGTTATGGTGTCCTTTCGTAGGTTCAAGATAAGCTCCTTTGTTATAATCATTTTTTGTCAAATTATAGTTTAAGCCTCTGTCAACGCCAAATTGCATCTCAAAATTATATAACAAAAATTCAAAATTATACAACAAAATCCAATACTCTTCTCAGACACTTGGATGTATTGATTCTAGGTATCATGACTGGGGATTCACCTTACATGCCAGGAGCTTCCCTATAGATATGTCACGTGTTGAAGGCTTTCTTTTAATTTCTTGGCGTTGAATGGATGTCAGTGAACTTGAAATGGTTATGCCTTGTTCATACTCTATAACCCCAAGCCTTCCTTTCCATTCATATAGAAATTTCTGATAACACCTTTAATGTTACTTTTCCCACGTATTTCATTGGTCTCATAGACTACTTATGCCTATCATGTGCCTCTACATTTATCTGGCTGTCAACTTTAAAACTTCAGAGAATATAGCATTCTGTCATTGGCAGCAATATCAAATGATCCAAAGAAAATTGTTAAGATTCCAAATCATCATCACAATTTCCAAGGAACTTGCAGCCAATTCTGTGAAATAAACAAATAGCAAAATATTTAATTAATTAATAATGTGATTAATATATTAATACAACATAAGCAAATAAAATAACGAAAAAGCAAGGAATCCAGTACTAGTATCAGTCTTTTCCCTCACACATATGGCTATAAAAGGACTTTCCCTTTTAAAGACTCTGTGGGGAGTATACTCTGATCCTTCCCTAATCCTTTAGTAAATAAGGATACAGTTGCTTCAAAGCATATGGCCTAGTGGTAAAAACTCAAAGATCAGTGTTATCTGCCTCATGAAATTCTGCAGCTCTCTTAGGCCAAAATTTGATCTACTCAAGTTGCTTGGAAGGGATTTGGCATTATCAGGATTACTCTAGCTCTCCTAGGTTTGGAAATGACATGGCACTAAGGAATACATCAAACCTCTCAATTCCAGTACTCTTTTAATTATTTTCTATTTTTCTCTATATAGTTTGTTTGGTATATATTTATTTACATGTTGTCTTCCCATTAGACTGTAAATTCCTTGAGAGCACGGATGTATAATCTTGAGCAAGTAACCTATCTAGGTCCATACTTCCTCATCCATATGTTAGATTGCAAGTTCCTCGAGGGGAAGGACTATCGGTTGCCTCTTTTTTGTATTCCCAATGATTAGTTAGCATAATGTCTGGCACATAGTGGGTTATTAAATGTTTACTGAGGGATTGGAGGATTGGTTAAATGGACTCTCCAATTATATATCTATGTTCTTATGATTCTTCCATTTCTTTCTCTGTGCCTCTCTGCCTCTGTCTGTCTCTCTCCCTCAGTCTATCTCTCCCTCTCTATCTTTCTCTGTATCTGTCTCTCTCTCTCTGTCTCTCTCTCTCTCTGTCTCTCTCAGTCTCTCCCTCTCTCTCTCCCTGTATCTGTCTCTCTCTGTGTGTGTCTCTGTCTCTGTCTCTCTCTTTCTCACACACACACACACACACACACACACACACACACACAATCAGAATTATCACTTTAAAAAGACTTTAATCCATTATTCAGATCAAGCTACCATAGATGATTCCCACTACAACTCAAAAATTTGGTTAGTGGAGTTATTGAAGGTCAACATTACTCTCTCCAAGAATTTAATTTTCTGTAGATTTATGCTGTTGGCACAAAAGGAGAATATATTTGCTTGTAGCTGCTCTGAAGGTAAATCTCAAATGGAAACCTGAGAATGGAAATTCCATCTTGTGGAAGCCAGCTTCAATGCAATTGCAATCCTAGACTGTTGGGCTCTCGTTTGCATTCTGTCCACTAAGCCTAGACGATAAATACACATAATAGGCTTTTGAAACAGTGGCTTCAGAATGAGCATTTGCTTTATGAAAGATTGAGTTTCAGTCTGAAGTCAGTCATTTTATGTTCTATTTCATGTTTTTTTTAAACAAACAGAAAATGCTATAAAAAGAGCTATTTGCATAATTTAGACACAGTGAACACAACTGAGTTCCTTTGATAAGACTACATTAGTGTTAGCTTCAAAAATATCATGTTGTTTTCTATTGGTTTACAAATTATCCTATCTACATTACTCTGAGCAAATGTACAATCTCATTTACAATTCATATAATTTGTGTTGTTGTTTATTTGGCTTTTCTATGAAATGGATTCTTTTAGAATGATTCCAAGAGAAATTTACTTCCATCACAGATCATTTCTGTATGCTTGCAGTAAAGCTAGTTACTCTATTTCTCAGATACAGTTTGTCTTGTTTAGAATTTTTTTAGTCCTCAAAAAAAAAATAAAATACATCATTTGACTGTTCTGGAATTTTATTTCCCTCCCCAACTCTCCTAACTCAGTGAATGGCTTTGCTGGTTTTGAGATACTGTTTGGACAAGTTCTAATCTCTTAAGTCATGAATGCTATTTTTTATAGCTGTGAACACTTTCCATATTTCAAATAAACCAATTATTTGCCAAATATATACATGTGTTTTAAATTACTTTTAAATTAGCCAGTTCTTATTTAAAAAGTTTTGTGACTGCTTTTAGGATTTAAAGCCTCCAAGTAAATCATCAACATAATACAGCATAACACTTTTTCCATATTTTTATACATTTTCAGGCTCTGCTCCCTTTACTTCTTTTTCAATCCATGAAATGAACCTCCATCACCTTTTGCATACTCACAATTATAGAAAATGTCTGTAAAGAAAGCAAATAAATAATACACATAGAGAAAGAGTTTTTCTCCTCTTTTTAAAATTTATTTCCAGCTTTTCATGCACATTTTGAGTTTTAATGGAAAAATGAAATCAAGTTAATAAGTTTTTTCCCCTCTCATATAAAACAGTGGTTTCCCATGATAAAGTGGAAGTCAGATTGGAAATTCTGAATTTGATTCCTAACTCAATACACACATATTGTACAAATATTTCTGTGCCTCAAGGTGATTCTTTGTCGATTAGAAATGTGAGTATCCAAGGCCCTGGTTGATGCCCCAAGGACACTGAGAGGAAAACTTTGAAGTGATTGTTAGGCTCTCAAAAGTTATGTGACTTATCCACAAAACTCAAAACACCCAAATTATGCTCTCAACTTCAGAAGTTAGCACAGAAGGTTGAGGCTAAATATAGCAGTGGAGATATTAATTTCAATAAAATAAGGAATATTTTAAACATTCTTCTTAAATTCAAATTTTACATAAACCAAGCATTTTTGAGGTCGTAAAAGAAAAAACAACAGGTTAACTTCAGAAAGAGTTTTCTTTTTCTTATTATGCAGAGTGAGTTGCTTTTTCCTGGCTGGATTCATCTCTGCATTTCAACCAGGAGTCAAAATACCCAAAGTATCATGGGAGAGGTCATTCCCACTGTATTCCCAGCTTAGCCAAACCAGTAAAGTACTGCAAATTTTAAAATACGTGTCTGTAGGAAAGAGCTCCAGTTTGAATTTCCAGATCAAATAAGACAGACCCCTTTTGAAGTTTATCTTTTGGGTGTTTTATTGAACTTCCAAACCCTTGGAGTTTTCCCATCACTTGCTTTTTCAGTCTTTCTGCACATTAACTTTTATTTCAAACTCTTCCTATAGGTTTCAGAGTTCTGTAATCTGTCCCTGGAGTAAGCTTAAGTGAAAGGCTTTGCAGTTTTCTAGATCTGACAAAGGAAGACTACTTTCCAAAGGAAGGAAATCTATGCTTGGAAAGAGTGATTTTTCTCAAGGACACGGCCCCAGTGAGTAGTGTGGACTCCTTCAGCACAGCTGGGTAGATTTACTAAGTGGCAAAGTATAGCAATAGGAGACTTTGGCAGAAAGTAAAGAAGAGAGAAGAATGATCTTAAAATGGCAACAAGAAAAAAATAAGGGGGGGCTAAAGGGAGGGCTACATAAAGACAGTTTAGAATTGCTGTTAAGTATGAAAAGAGACTCAAGCTAAAGAGGAGGAACTAGAGATATTAACAATGGGGACTTTACCCAGGTCGGCCCTCAAGGTAGCAAACTGTCTAGAAGATTGAATGTTCAAAGAGATGGGAACCCTTTCCTTTGAGGAAAGAAGTTTTCTTAAACACAATGGACTCTCTTTGGGATAAAATATAAGTGGAAATGTGAGGATCTGATCAGGCCCCTTAGTGTGGCAGGAGCTTTCTGTTAGGTTCTTTAAAATGTTGAATTTCTTATAATTATCATCCCAAGATGAGTAGGAAAACTGAGCAGGTGCTAAAGGTGATTTGTGACAACTCGGTGATGTTTATTACAAAGGCGATTGGGTCACTGTGGAACCCTGAGACCATCTTGGGCAGAATATGCTAGAGAGAGAGAAAAATGCCTTTTTAGAAACCTGTGGGAAATGACGGCAGCTTCTAATACTGTCTCTCCAATGACAAGTTAAAAATGGTAAATAGCTCAAAGCAATACTTCGTTTTCAAATAAGAGAACTGATATGAGAAGTCAAAGGAAGAGGAGATCCAGTATTTTGGAGTACTATAAGATTTTGCAGTTCTGCCTTCACAATTAAGTATCAATAGTAAGAAGCCCTTTTCCAAGAAACTAGTCAAGGATTTACTATTTCTTCATTACCTGATCTCACAGCTTTTAATCAAATAAGCATATATATATGTATATATATATATATGTGTACATATAATATATATATATTAACTATGGGATCAAGTAATGAGGAAATACACATATATATGCACATATATATTCAAATAACATATGCATATGTGATCCTATTGTGCCTAATATCTTTCCCCCATGAAAGGTGAGTGTTCACTGCCAAGAACTATTCTCTTTTTAGTTTTTGTATTCCTTGCACCTAGCACAGTGCCTGATACATAGGGATGTAGATAGGAAATGGGCTTGTGTTTTCTCTGGTATAGTGAAATATTGAATGAAATAACTCCTTCTATTAATGCAAATCTGCACCTACTCTGCAACTTACACACCAGCTTTTAGCACACAGACTGAGCACTTAATAAATAATAAATGCCCTATCTGCACTGAAAAGTCAACTCCTTAGAATCTTAGAACCTCTGTTTTAGGGAAGTCCTACACTGGCCGTGTTCACTCATTCCTCTTTGGCTCTCTTTGCTGACTCTGGATTTACCTTCCTTCCCATCTCCTCAACACACACACACACACACACACACACACACACACACACACACAAACACACAAACACACAAACACACACACATGCACACATACAACCTACACTACCTTATACCACATTTTTCTTTCAATAGAAGCTCCTTAAGGGAAGTGACTGTCTTTTTGTTTACATTTGTATTCTTAGTGCTTAGCAGAGTAGTGTCTGACACATAGTAAAGATTAAATGATTGCTGATTCAGCCTGACTTGATTCACACTGTCTCTCTCCTCCTTCTTCTTCTCCTCCTCTTCTTACTCCTTTTTCTTCTTTTCTCTTCTCCCTTTCTCTCTTCCTCTTTTTCCCTTTCCTCCTCCTCCTCCTCTCTCTCTCTCTCTCTGTCTTTATATAATATATATATGTGTGTATATATATACATATATATATATATTCTCTCTGTCTCTCTCTCTTTTTGTCTCTATAGACCAGAATGTTGCTTACAGCAAACAGTGACACAGTTAGGCAAGAATTAAACCAAGTTTTTTTCTGATTCCAAACATATCTCTATCAATTATAGAATGCTATCTCTCACCTGATATATAATAAGCTCTTAATAAATTCTTGTTTGTTAATAGTTCATATTTAGACAATGCTTTGTGTATATAATGCAATTTGACCCTCACAATAACTCTATGAAACAGGTGCTATTATTAACCACATTTACAGATGAGGAAACTGAGGCTCAGAGTAGTTAAATGACTTAAGGTTCAGTCACACAGTCATGTTTTAAGGTCTGAGATAGTATTTTAACTCAGCTCTGGTTGACTCCAAGTCTATTTATTACACCAGAATGCTTTACATTATGCATATTTTAATTGTAAGAATTGATATGTTATACAATAGGAAATGTTCATAGCTTTCTATAAGCAGGAGAGAGAGAAAGAAACAGAGAGACAGAGATCAGCAGTTATAAATACCCATACTGAAATAAATTAGATCAGTATAAAAGAATGATAAGCAATAATCTAAAACAATAATGGAAGAGCATTTAAAGCATAATGAGTGGTTTGAAACTGTTTTAGATTTTATAATAAAAACTGGTAAAAAAAAATAAGAATATGATTTAGAACACTGGGAGGAAAAGAAACTGCTTAAATAACACAACTAATTGTACATTTGAAGAATTCAGAACATTCTCTTCCTTGCTAGTCTAAATTGCTACTACATTTATTCAAACTCTCATCAATTGTCACCTCTTTGTAGGTGTCCCTGCCATCATTCTGTGCTTCCCTAGCCCTCAGGTATTGCTATCTAACTACTAATGCATTGTGAGTACCACTATTTCTTTCCATTTGCCCTGAAGCTGCACTGTTAGGACCACTGGATCCATCTATCTATATTCTAAGTGAACCCCTTCTCTGTGTGTTGTCTTCTCTAAATATTATCTGTCCCAGTAAAGAGTACACACTCCTTAAGGGCAGAAACTCTTCTCATATTGCTTCCCTACCTTGGGTGCAGTATGTTAACTTTGAAGGTTGTTCTGCAGTTACCTAGGGCCGCTCCTCTCTGCAGTTCAGCTCTATAATCCTGCTCCTACCTAGCAAGACATATCCTACTAGGCAAGCAGCCTCATATCTCCTTTGCTGTTGTACTCTAGAAGTACAAAGTGAAAGGAGATTTGAGAACTAGGTTCTTCCTCTCTAATTTACTTTCTTTTTAACTGCCAGAAGTTCCTCCTTACACAGAATGACTATAAAACTGGCTGGTTTCCTTTTTAAGGCCACCAGAGCTAAGGTTGACCCTTCAACTTGCCAATAATTAGCCACACATATTTCCATCAAGGAGATAGAAAAATTTCCTCAAATTTCAAAATGGAGAAGCTTGCTGCAAATAATTTATATTCTTTTATAAACTGTGAATGGATTACTCTAATTTTCATTCCTGTAAGATCAGGCAATGTCGGTTGGTTTATAAACTATTTGAGTTTTCTTCACCTTTATAATATTCAGGGTGGTTACTCAAAATCATCAAGGGGCAACTCCTTTGCAAGGTACAAATGAGACTATTCCAAGTCTGAAAGAGCAAAACTTTTAAAATCTCTTTTTTTTCTGTTACCTACCTCATATTCTGCATTTTCATCAAGAATCTGGGAGAATTTAATTGATTGGGGTTCCCTCTTCTTCCTACTATAATAGGATCTATAATCCTAAATAATAACTGTTCCCTCTGTAAGAAATGACCAACAGGAGGATTTCAGAGAGGATTGGAGAGACTTACATGAACTGATGCTGAGTGAAATCAGCAGAACCAGGAGAACATTATACACAGCAACAAGACTATACGATGATCAATTTTGATGGACATGGTTCTCTTCAACAATGATGTGATTTAAACCAGTTGTTCTGCGATGAAGATAGTCATATACATCCAGAGAGAGGCCTGTGGGAACTGAGAGTGAACCACCACACAGCATTTTAACGCTTTCTGTGAATATTTCCATGCATTTTGTTTTCCTTCTAAGGTTGTTTTTTCCTTCTTCTCTTTCTAGATCTGATGTTTCTTGTGCAGTAAGATAACTGTATAGATATGTATACATGTATTTGTCATATAATTTATCCTATTTAGCATGTATTAGATTACCTGTCATCTAGGGGTGGGGGGTGGGGGGAAGGAGGGGAAAAGCTTGGGAAAAAAAAGTTTTTGCAAAGGTCAATGTTGAAAGGTCACTCATATGTTTTGTAAATAAAAAGCTTTATTAAAAAAATGAATGATCAACAACAACAACAAAAAAATAATAACTGTTCCCCTTTTCTTTGTTCCCGTTCTGAGGCTGGAAAATGATGAAAACCTATCTCTGTTGGACCCACTAAAAATTCACACTGTCCAACTCATAGCTTTTTAAAAAAATTCTCCTAATTAATCTTCCTAATACATTCCCAAAGCAGTTATTTCAAACCATCTCTTTTTTCCTCAAGCTGCCAATTCTCTTCCTCACCATTCACATGGAGAAGATGATCTAACTTTCAGCTTTGCAGGATTAATTGAGACCATCTGGCAACAACTTCTCCATGTAACACCAACTTCACCTCAGTGTAGCACTATTCCTATTTATAAATACTTATTTCCTCTAGGCTCAGAGGAAGTGGTTTCCTTTTTCTAGGCTCAAAGGAAGTGGTTTCTTTCTTCTCTAAAGAGAACCCTAAATGCCATCCCTTCCTAATACCTCACAAAATCTTGTTCTTTGAATTATTTATTTTTCTAGCTTTTTCAATGGGCTCCATTCCTTCTACTTTTAAAAATGCAAGATCTGTCTGCATAATATTTTTTTAAAAAATACAATAACTTTTCTGAGTCCATTTTTTCTTATAACTATCATTTTATTTCTTTCTTTCCCTTTACTGACAAACTTCTAGAATATGAGATGTATGCCCAGTTTTTTTACCTTCTCTCCCCCACAACCTTACCAACGTCTTAAAATCTGGTTTCTAAACTCAGTACTGTACTGAAACTATTTTTATAAAAAAATGACTTTTTTGTTAAATCCAGGAACCTTTTCTCTTCCCTAAGTTTCACAAAAACACAGATTCTGATAATCTATTGTAGCAAAAATAAAATGGGACTGAAAGCCATAAATTCTTCATCTTTCTATATTCCCATTTTCTTTATTGTAAAATGAATAGTAATATTTGCATAATACCTTACAGAGTTGTGTGAGCATCAAATGATCTAATAAAGGAATGTTAAGTCTGCTGTAAATCTTAAATCCCAATATAAATAAACTTAAGTTATTGGGTTTTTTTCTTCTTTCTGGGTTCCTCTTCCTTTTCCCATACCCAAACTGTATGCTCAAATGGACTCTTTATTCACTATAGTCAGTCAGTTGCCAATTCAGTCAAGCAGTTCTGCTTTAGTAGGGATTTAACAAACAGCAATTAACACTGTGCTAAGTGCTGGAGAAGCAAAGAGAACCTGGAGGTGGGGTTGGGGAAACCAGTTCTTTGAGGAAAGTCTATTCTCATGGTTTTAATTACCAATTTCATTACTTCATCCATAGATGGTCATTCATACCTCATCTATCTATTACTTCATCCAATATATATGCAATATATATGTATTGACTATTTCACAACTCTAAACCTAAACATACTTGTGCTTTAATCTTGTGTTTCCAAATATTTTATAATACATTTTGTAAGATATTTTGGCTTCTAGATAATATTAAATTCACATGCCTGTCTATCCTATTTCCCTTAAATCTGACTCTATCAAATATAAAATTTCTGTTGATGACACCATCATTCTTCCAATATTCTAAGGTAGACTCTTTGGGTTCTTCTGTAACTTCTCCCTTACCTTCACCTACTATAGCTCTTAAAAAGCTTTTTAAGTTCAGGAATAGTTTTTTTTAATTATTATTTTGTATTCCTAGAATATAGTCCTGTGTGCCTTGAACAAAAATAATAATTATTTGATTAATTGAATTTGCAACCAATTGTAAGTTTTGCTTTTCTTCAACATATCTTTTAGGTTCTCTTTTTTCCTCTATTCCATCTGCCAAGGTACTAGTCCATGTCTTTAACATCTCATGGTTGAATTATTTAAAAATCCCTTCTTATCATATATATAGCACTAGGCCTGGAGTCAGAAAAACCTGGGTTCAAATTTGCCCTTCTAAGGTCACACTAGCTGTGTGAAAATTATTACACTTAATAACACCTACTTCCCAAGATATTGTAAAAATCAAATGAGATAATATTTGTATAGTTCTTAGCAGTATCTAGCACATGATAGATTCCAGTTATCATTATTATTATTATTAATTCACTTTGCTTCTCAATACCACAGTAAATTTTGTATACTATTTCCTAACCTATTTTCCTAAAAAAGTTTTCAACCTATTTTTTCATTATGCAAAGATCTATACTTTTCCCACTTTTACTTAATATATCACACCAACATTTTAGAGGAGTTTGGAACTTGAGGAAGGTATTGTGGAAAGTCCACAATTGAGCTGAATTCCATTTAGCCAATCTTATTTGCAACTATGCTATGAATACTATTAGTTATTACTATTAATAGCAGCTCAACCTCCTTGCTTATCACCCATGTAGTCCATATTCATTCCTATGTTTACATTGTTTTTCATGCTGTAGAATAATCTATTCTTTTTTGTTGTCTATTCTTGAATTTATTTAAATCCTGCCTAAGTATGTCACTGGAACCATAAATTAAATCTTTGCAACAGAGTAAACACAGCCAGGGTTTTGTTACACTGTCATAGCCTTTGAAAACTCTGGGTCAAATAGTATTTTTGTGATGGACTTTTTAGTAGCTATCTAAGACTCAACAAAAGCTCAGTAGAAAAAGGCTGATCACATTAGGCTAGTCACAAGATGATGAATTCTTTGGAAATGGTGATCCCAAAAATAAAGAGAAATAAAAAAAAATGGCCTTTGATCTGTACATCTCCAACTCTGCTCCTCCAGTGAAGGTGGAAGGAGGCAGAAATTGCTGAAATTGGCAAAGTTTTGGACAGCTTGTAAATATTAATTGTAGGTATTCTAAGTCTATTGATCGATCATCATTCATTAAGTACCTACTACTATGTACCAACCATTATGCTAAATGCTGGGGATATTAAAAGAGGCAAAAGACAGTCCTTGATTTCAAGGACCTTATAGTCAAATGGGGTAGGAGGGGAAGGGAGAACAGAGAAAATATAATAACAAATATATACAAAGTGAGAGGAAAGAAGATCTTTGTACAATGGTCAGTAAAATGATATGCTTTTTCTTTGGATGAACCAGCACATTATCACTATTGATATTCTGACAATATATAAAACCAGAAGACAAAATATATTTAGTAATGAATGTAACAATGACTCCCATAATCAGTTCAGAAAGGTAAACAAATATCCAACAGAAATGATTTCTTCTTGAATTCAAAAGGAACAAAAGATATCATTTCTTAGAAATCTTGATTATTTTCCTATTACTAAGCTAATAATAAGTATAAACAAAGAATTACCATGAAGATAACTGAATTTTATGTGCAAATATCTGTTATAAATGATTAAGAGGTAAAGAAAGTCTCTCTCTTTTTATTTTTTATTTATTTTTTTGCTGAGGCAATTGGGGTTAAGTGACTTTCCCAGGGTCATACAGCTAGGATAAGTGTTAAACGTCTGAGGTTAGATTTGAACTCAGGTCCTCCTAACTTCAGGGCTGGTGCTCTATCCACTGCACCACCTAGCTGCTCCAAGAAAATCTCTTTAGAACATGATGAGAATTTTCAAA
The DNA here is from genome assembly GCA_023553655.1 of Myrmecobius fasciatus. Classification (NCBI taxonomy): domain Eukaryota; kingdom Metazoa; phylum Chordata; class Mammalia; order Dasyuromorphia; family Myrmecobiidae; genus Myrmecobius; species Myrmecobius fasciatus. The sequence goes on from JAJPUD010000309.1 coordinate 164,293, forward strand.
CAAATTCCAACTAACTTCTCTCTCTTCTAAAAATTACTATTAGAATTACTATTATTCTTAGAAATTATAACCTACAGTCTAGCATAGTTGTCCTCTGTTTCAAGTGTATACAATGAATCTTTTTCTTCTCCTCCTCCTCCTCCTGTTCTTCTTCCTCCTCCTCTTTCCCCTTCTCCTTCTCCTTCTCCCTTTCCTTCTTCTTCCTCTTCCTCTTCCTTTTCACCTTTTTCTTCTTTTAGAATTAATTAGGGTTAAATGACTTGCCCAGGGTCACATGGTTAGTAAGTATCTGCAGCCAGATTTCAATTTAGGTCCTCCTGACTCCTGGACCAGTTGTTCTATCTACTGTGTCACCTAGCAGCCCCAAGGGGAGGCTTCTTATAATGATACAGTAAAGAAACAGCAAGGGTGTACTGATTAAACGATTAAAAAACCTTTCTTGGAGTCAGGAAGAGAGGGGTTCAAATCCTGTTTCTGATAGATCCTAGCTCCGTCACTATGAATAAATTACCTAATTTTTTCATCTGTTAGGCAATTCTCCTAGATTAATTTTGCAGAAGAATTTTCTAACATCAGTGAAGGGAATTTTCATTCTGATAGCTGTTTACACCAATGAAATCATGGATCTAGAACAAATTTTTAAAAATACTGTGTATTCTTAAAAAAAACTAGTGAAATATATTATCTTTCTTTGACTCCTGTGCTCTGTGTACCTAGAAGAGTATAAAGAAGATAAAATAAATAATTATTGATTGACTGATTTACAAATTTGGATAAACTCTGTTATGAATCTTCAAAAAAGCTGCATTTTCAAAGAGGGAGCTATAGAAAACCAGAAAGGAATTTTCAACTGAATTCTTAAACTAAAGGGTCTTGGTTGTCAGATAATCTAAATAACTCTTAAGCCATGTTAGGACAAATTCACACTTTATTCTGGACTATCTGGAGAAAGTCTTCTCTCTCAATGAGCTGCCAGATTGAGAGTAGTCAGGGATCTCAAAGACTCTTTTATACATAGATAGATAGATAGATAGATAGATAGATAGATAGATAGATAGATA
>JAJPUD010000309.1:165363-181054 GCA_023553655.1 Myrmecobius fasciatus
ATAGATAGATAGATAGATAGATAGATAGATAGATAGATAGATAGATAGATAAATAGATAATCAGACAAATACCTTAACATGTTGTATTTTTGACTGAGGCTTCTGCATTCCAGAGAAGGAAACCATATTCAAAGCAGAGAAAGACTATCTCTAGGCTTAGAGATTCTCCATTTTAAATTCATGGTGGTTCCTGTGAACAAAACTAGGGTCTGTGCTCTCCTCAAAACAGGCCATTTATTGAATGGGATAAATTTTAAATGAATATAAATTGAATCCATTTTCATTTAATTGTTCTCCAACTCTACTTCTAGCTGTGAGGCAATGAGACTGAAAATAAGGAAACTGGGACAGGAAGAACAAATGCATGTGCTATTGTTATGGCATTCCTAACTGAGGTAGAACTAGGTTTGGTACACCAGTGGCACCCAAGGAGTATTAAAGCCTGGGAGTAAAAGGATCAATACTGGCAAAGGGGGAAAAGGGTGCTGAAAAGTCAAGTGAGAGATAGGATTTCCAGTCCTATGGACCATTATTGCTCCTACCATCTTGTTTTTATAGGGAAGACATTAAGGTACCCATAAATACATACCAAAGTGTGTTTAAAAATTCAGTAAAACTCTTGAGTCTCTGGTCTTTTCATTATTCTTCTAAGCTATATCACACCATTCTCCCAGCTGACCTTTCTTGATTATGAATCAGAACCATTGCTCTGTACTGAAGTTATTACTTTAAAGTGCAAAAAGGAAAGCCGAATGAAAGGAAATACATCTGTGGGTCACAGCGACATCAGATACTGATCCAGGTTTAATGAAGTTTTATTTCACTTGGAAGTTCCCTGCAAAGAAAAGATGTATTATTTCTTCAAAATAAGTCCCTGCATGACAGCAGAGGTTGGAATCACTTAATATTCTATATTGAGGGAAGGTTCATTTTCTCATAATTCAGGTAACAAGAATATTGACTGATATTTAATACCAGTTGCTCATAAAGATATTAATAAATTAACTTTAAGTGAATTTTAGATGCATATAAATGGAAACACCAGCTGCTTTGATTGGATATATTCCATTCTGTAAATAGTTATTAAATACCTGGTATGTGTGAGCAATCAACAACCATTAATTAAATGCCTACTACATTCCAAGCATTGTATTAGCCACTGAACATAGAAAAGCAATCTATGTCTTCCAAAAGCCTGCATTCCATCAGAGGAGACAGCATTTATACACAAAAAAATTGTAGAATATGTATTAAAATAAATAAAGGTAATGGGGAGGAAGAGAATACTAGCATTTAAGATTAGGAAAAACCTTAGAAGATGATATTTGAGCTGTGCTTTAAAGAAAGCTAGGTATTCTGAAAAATAAAGTTAGGTGAATAGAGTGTTTACAGTTATAGAAACAACAAATGGAATGCCCTGCGGCAATTTTAACTAGAATATAAATCATGCAAAGCAAAGTAATATATAGTAAGCCCAGAAAACATAGCCAATATGGTTAATTTGGTAATTTGTTTCATTGGGCTGTAGATATCTATTGAAGAATTTTTTTTGGTTTGTTGGTTTTGCTATGAATTTTATTTTGGTTTGGTTTCTGTTTGTTTTTATCTCAGTGTTTTTATCCCTCACTGTATGACAGATTAATTTTTTTTAATTATTATCTCTTGTTTAGGAAAATCAAGATGGCAGAGTAGAGGTAATGCAACAAGAAGCACCCTCTTACCCCTATCCCCACCCTCAAAAAAAATCTCCTCTCAAAAGATCTAAAAATTTTACTAGATCAAATCCTACTGAAGAAATCCAAGAAAAAGTCACATTGAAATATTTTTCTAACCCAAGTAGCCACAGAAATACAGAAAGTAATAGAAACAGTGGGTAAAGGCCTGAAATGGAATATACTTCTCGTAGAATAACCAAGGAGAGGGCAAAAAGGGGACTCAGACCTATAACAGAACAATAGGCAACGTTGTTGGTCACGCCCAGTTCTGGGTCACAGATACAGAGCAGACTGATAAATGGTCTTGCGCCTACAGCTATGGGAGCAAATTAAAGTAGCAGTGAAGCTCAGATGCCAGAGTTAGAACAGGTTATCAGTTTTAATTTCTAGCCCAGCCTGAAGCCTGAAAAAGAATAACCAGATCCAGAATCCCAAACCAAAAGGGAATCTACAACTCTATAACTCTAAACCAGCAGAACAACCCCCAGCTGGCTGACAGTGTCTGAGTTCAGTCTCAGAAATCTACTGCTGCTCCTATTGTCAGGAATTTACAGAGTTCAGACTAAAATGGCAACAATCACATTCTACCCTGGATCAGACCACTTTGGGAGCACTGAAAACTTGTAAGTCCCCAAAATAAGGTTACCTGGAGATACTAGAACAACACAACATTCAATACCTAACGAAAGCAACAACAGGACTATCTCAAAATCTTCCCTACAGAACTACACAGAGCTAGATAATACTATTAAGTCCAAAGTTAGAAAGTAGGCTAGAAGAATGAGCCAAAAAAGGAAGAAGAATTCTAATACATAAAGCTTTTATGATGACAAGAATACTCAACAAACAAAATGAGAAGAGAATTATTGCAAAATATCTATAAGTTAAGTCTGGAAACAAAATAAAGTTTGGGCACAAGTTCAGCAAGATTTCTTGGAAAAGATGAAGCAAGAGTTATTTTTAAAGAGAATCTTAAAATGTTTTTGTCTTTGAAATCAAAGTGGTAAAGGAAAAAATTAGGAAAAGAAATGAGAGCAATGAAAGAATTGGAAAGGGAATTAATAGATTGGGACAACCAGGTTCAAAAGCTTTCCCAAACAACAAACTATCTAAAAATTAGAAGTAACCAAATAGAAGCCCATGACTCCATGAGACAATAAGAAATATTGAAAACCAAGTCCAAAAAGAGGGAAAAAATAGAGGAAAATATAAGGTATCTCAGAGTAAAAATAACTGATCTTGAAAAGAGATTGAGGAGAAAAAAAATTTAAGAATCATCAGACTACCTAAATACTAGGCCAAAAGAAAAGCCTAAACCTCATATTTCAAGAAATCTTTAGATTGCTCAGCTTTCTTAGAAGCAGAAAACACAGTGGAGATGAAAGGAATCCATCACCTACTAAAAGAAAATGCAAAATGACAACTCCCAAGAACATTAATAACCAAATCCACAGCTTCCAAGTTAAAAAAAAAAAGAATGAATTAAATAAATTACTGAAAAAAGTCAGAAAAAAAGAATTCAAGTACTGAGAGACCATAGTCAGGACATTATGATTTAGCAGTCACCATTATAAGTGGCAAACCTAGAATATAAGATTACAGAAAACACAGTATATAGTCCAAAAATAGTTTACACAGTAAACTGAATTTAATTGTACTACAGAAAAAATGAAACTTTAATGAAATATAGTATTTCCAAGCATTTTAGATAAGATACATAGAAAGTTTGAAGTTTAAACATAGGAGTTAAGAAAAATATTAAAAAGTAAACACAACAAATAGTGGTAATGGACTAAATAAGAATAAACTGCTGATATTCTAATATGTGGAGATAATACAATGTGTCTACCCTGAAACCTGTCATCATCAGTGGTCATATGGAGTCCAAATAAACAAGACCTGGAAGTGATCCTCTTATGTCTTGATCACCTTAAAAGAATGGAAAGGTAGTGGAAGAAGAATATACTGGGGAAGAAGGGAGAAAAGAGTTAGAGAAAATTATCTTACATAACTCAACTGTACAAGTCCCAGCTATACAAACCAGGAGGAGTGGCTAACACTTGGACCTCACTTTTATGTGAACTGATAATGAGGGAGAAATGCATATTCACATACCCAAACTCTGTTGCATACACAAAATACAGAAATACATTTCACTCAGTAGGAAAATAGAAGGGAAAAAGGAAAAAGGAGAAAGATGAATTAGAAAGAGTAGACTAAGAGAGATTTGTTTTAAGCAAAACAAATCATAAGGATATATAAAAATATTTGCAGTTCTTTTTTAGATAACAAAGTCTGGAATCTGAGCAGTGATTTCAAATTGGGGAATGACTGAATAAATGATGGCATATAGATGTAATGTAATACTATTTTGCTCTAGGAAATGAAAAAGAATAATTTTAGAGAAACCTAGAAAGGCATGTGAATAGATGCAGAGAAAAGTAAAGAGAAACAGAACAATTTAAACAAGGAAAACAATATAGAGTAAAGACAACTTCAAAAGAATGAGAAAATCTGATCACCACAATGATCAGCAATGATTGCAGAGGACTAATGATGGAACAGCATTTTTCCCTCACCTTTTGATAGAGAGGCAAAAGACTCAAAACACAAAATGAGAAGCTGTATTTGGTGGGAGATGGGGAAAAGGGACATAGGTAACAATGAAATTTGTTTTGCCATACATGTTTGTTATGGGGTTTTGTTTTTCTTTTATTCTCAGGGGTAGAAGGTGAAAGGTATAGGGGGCATAGAGAATGTAAATTTTTAGAAACTGAAAATAAAAATGTATATACATATATTTATATGTATAAAAATTTTAAGAATAACAAATAAAAATTATCATTGGAAAAAATAAGCCCATCAAGGCAATTTGGAGTCAGATAAAAAAAGGAGTAAAAACATGGGCCCTATCATCATATAATTTAAAATCTAGTCAGGGAGGGAAGCCCAATGTAAACATAAATAACTGTGACATAAACTGTATAGCAAGGAATGTAGAATTTCATGAGTTATGTGGTAGGTATTTGTCCTAAGACTTTCCTGTTATGAAAAATTATGTGTTTTCTCTGAGTTACCACAGAAAAGCTGTAAGAACTTCCATGGTTTCTCTGGTAAAGGACCTTTGAAGGCCCAGGTACATCTCAAAAGCCAGCCTGCTATTTATACAGAAGCAGAAACAGTTGCAACATCTTAAAGCCATCTACCTGGATCATGCAACCCATTCCCTTGACCTCCCTCCAGTACCACCACTCCTAGTGTCTGTTCTCTCTGCTCATGAGCTTCATCCATGATATGCTATCCCTGAGGCCACTTTCTGAACTCCCTGACAATGCAGGTGTTTATGGTTATGATCTCTGAGATAGAGACTCATGAGTATTCCTGTTAATGTCTTAGCCCACTTTTCTCTTTCTTCAATTTGGTATTTACCAGTACTATCTACTCAGTTTCTTTCATGTTTGTGTGATTTATCCAGTCCACCTGATTATATACCTGCATTATTCGTTGTCTGATTACATCTGTAAGTAGATTTGAATTCCATACTGGGTCCAGAAAATAAAAACAAAACAAAATGAAAGCACACTGACTGGTGCTCAATTCTGGAAAGACCTGGATTCAAATCCTCCTTAAGACACTTAAAACTATCTGGTTTTGGATTAGTCCTTTAAAGTTTCAACCTGTTTTCTTATCTGTAAAATGGGAAAAGATGACATTTTGTTTTCCTCATAAGGCAGTTGTGACAAAAGATATCTTGATGTCAAAAGACTCAAGTTCAGATTCTGGTTTTGCTACTTGTTAGCATGTAAACTTGGGCAAGTCACATAACTTCTAAGTTACATAGGATAAATGTAAAATGAGTTGGTGTTACTGTATGATTTTTATGACTCCTTTACATTTGTAAATAAACTACTAAATAGTGCTTGTATCTAGCTTTTCTAATGGCTACTTGTAACATTACTTTAACTGAACAAAGTTAAAGTTGCCCTGAGTCTGATATTGAGAATATTGAGACATCTGGTTCAAGAGGAGAAAAAAAAAGTTAGCCAAGATCTTTTAGAAAAGAAGTATCCATCTACCAATAGCAATGTTGCCAGTCTTGTTCTATACATTGTTCTGTTATGTTTACCCCTATAGATCATGACACTGACTTACTGAATTGTTTTTCTAGTAATGGGATATGTATAAATGTTAGTCAAATCAGTCCTAAATCACAAAGGTCACAAAAAAGGAAGAGACCCTTTGTCATTGAATGTCTATTTTTCACTCAACATATGATAAAAACTTATGATTTTTTTTAAAATAGTGTTTAAGAGGCTACTAAATTTATAGAGGGTGTCTACCTAGAATTAGGGAACAAGCTTAGAGATGCCATCTGAAATTGAAGACAAGAAAAATAAAAATAAAATAGTTGAGATGAAATGGTTACAGAACTAACTTTCCTCTTTTTTTTAATTAGGCAATTGGGGTTAAGTGACTTGCCCAGGGTCACACAGCCAGGAAAGTGTTAAGTGTCTGAGGTAAGATCTGAACTCAGGTCCTCCTGACTTCAGGGTTGGTACTCTATCCATTGCGTTACGTAGCTGCCCCAGAACTAACTTTCCAAAGCAAATTGTCTGCAAATGTACTGATGAGACTAGGTTGCCTCATGAATGTAATTAAAAAACCAAGATATCTCCCAGCCCTCACCAATCAAAATGTAAGGTAACCAGCAGCCCTGATAATTGTAACACGTAATAATGTAGAGCAGCCATGTAAGGTAGCTGATAGAGTCAGACTTAGAATCAGAATACTTGGGTTAAAGTCTTGTCTTTGACAAATGCTATCTATTTCATCCTTGGCCATTCACTTAAAATTGAAGCAGGCAATGGCGGAAGCTTAGAACTCGGTCAGGCACTAAAGACAGCAAGTCATGTACTGCATACTTGGCCATCACCAGTCATCTTGACTTTTGTCCTACCAATGGACATTGATGACTCTGGAAGAGAGAGTGAGGATAATGCTTTTGTGCCCATCACTTAATTTCAATTCACTCACAAGGCAAGACATCATCTGGTGTTCCTCTTTGAAAATGAAGTTCAAGCCTCCCAAGATAGAAATAGGTTTTCTGAATCAATATAAATACATTTCCTATATGACATCTCTTCAGTTCATCAACTGGCTTTCAAGGATTTTTCCTTTTGCCTAAGATCTTTGATTAACTGATTGATTAGAATGTGTTCTGAAGTTATTAAAGCCTCTAGAAGAAGCATCTTACACATTTCAATGGGGTGAGTGGAATGACTGATTTATTCAATTGACTCCCACCCTTATCAAAGCACTTGACATACATTTTCCTTTGTGATCCTCACAGCAACCTTCTGAGATATGTGCTACAATTATTATAATTTTCAACTTCCAAAATCTGAGAAAGAATCAAGGACTTGCCTAGGGACACACAGCTAGGAAGTGTCTGAGGCAAAATTAGGTTAATTGTTTTTCCTGACTTTAAGCTCATTAGTCTCTACATCATGCCATGCATTCTCTGTTGACAAGTCTATTTCTATAATAGACTTTATACCTATACATAATCTTCTCATAGTTACCATTTTTTTCAACATATTGCCATGGATATTTCACTGGTTCTAGAGTTACACAGATTGAATTCAAACTTCACCTGACATTTACCACCTACGTACCTTTGGAAAAATCATATGGACAATGGTTCCTTGATCTACAAAAGGAGGATCTTAAACCAAATGACTTTTAATGACTCTTTCAACTCTAGATCTAGATCTAAGATTCTATGACGTCTCTTCCTCCCTTCTGTCCCCTGATATCTAAAATATGGCAATAGGCACACAATCTTTACCTATCCTCTTATAAATTTTCCTATACTTTTGAAATGACTATGTTAATACAGTCACATTTTTTTCACCTGGTCCACATTATTAATGGCATATTGTTTTTGTTTTATGATAATTGCTTATGGTTGTTGCTGTACTTATTTGACATCCATGGAGAAGGAGAAAGGAAAAAAAAGGTTAAGTGACCTATATGAAAACCAATCTCACAATCTTGGTTTCGTTAGTACTTTGGTTAAAGCAACTAAACTATAAGGCTATAGATATTCTAAATACTACCCACAAACAAACAACATCAAATTTAGCATGGTTACTTTAATAAGATAAAATTCTGATATCTGAACCCTTGATTCTATGATTTGAAATGATCCTGAGTCAAATCTATCTTTCAAATTAGAAACCATATATTTTTTGGTAGAAATCCATATCCTTTAGAGAATAAACCTCAATTTAGATAAGCTCTGGGCACATGCAATATTAAGTTATTACTTCTTTTTTTCCCAACACTTTGACTCTTTCAAGTTCTGTAAAAACAGTATCTTGAGTGACCTTATGTGCTTTAAAAGAAAATCAACTAAAGTATGCTGTCTAGTTAGTGAGATACATCATAAGACTTTGGATAGTGATTCTTTGCATGAGGTAAAGGTTGGGGAGGTCAGGGATGGGGGGAAGGTAAATGGGGAAAGAAGAAGAATGGGATAATGGAAATGGGAAAGGTGTTCTGCCTCCTGTATTTGACAACATCTCAATACTCTATCTTTTAACTTCCTTTCCTGCTTTAAACCTCTCTGACAGGCTGACAAAGATCACTGTATATCTGTTATCCATATAAGACTCAGATAGAGCACTGGGACCATCCATCAGAAGCCAGGCTGCCATAGTACAGGATTCCCTCCTGTCTCTAGGGAAATAGGTCTCCTGATCCCCAGGAATAGACAAATCCTCTCATATTTGTTCTGACATGGAATTCTTAAGGAGCTGCCTACTTTCTCTTCAAAGCTATCCTTTTGTTAGAATCATTTTAATTCTGATTACATTCAGATGAAAGTTTTCAGGAAGGGATAAAGTCTCTAATCATTATGTTTAACCCTATCATTCTTCCATTTAACAAGGCATGAATGTCTCAGACTCAGCACTATGGAAGTAGCATGTATGTGTTGTAGGCACTTCACACATACTAGAAGAAGAAATGAAACAAGCATTTATTAAAAGCTTACAATGTACTAAGCACTAGGGATACAAATATGAGTAAAAAGAAAAAAATAGTCCCTGCCCTCAGAAACCTTGCATTTCAGTGGGGGAAATCAATACACAAAGTTGAAAAGCTGAAAGAGGGTAAAAAGATAGGCATGGTTTTAAAGTCAAGAAAATAAAAGATAGAACTTCAAAGAGAATAAAGAGAATGAAGTCAGGCCTCTATGGATTATTTCAGAAAATGAAGTCTCCAGGGAGAACATACTAGTGAGAGAAGGAAGGCAAGACTTGTGGAGGAAGATTTGAGGTTTAGTAGGCTGCACTGATGATAGATCATCCTATAGCAAAGAAGTACCTGGCACTGAAGAAAATTATAGGATGGCCAGTAAAAGTCCAGAAAGGGAAAGAGATAAAAGAAAAATGAATGAGAGTTATCATAGCAATAAGCCTTGGAATATTCAAGATTATGAATCTGTGGTGTTTCCCATAGAAACAAAAATCAAAATAGTGAGACCCTGAATATTGTTTTGGACCAAGAGAAACTGAAGAATTGATCCCTGAGGCAAGCAGGCAGAAGACTGTGATAGAGCTCGATTTAGCTTCATGGTTCAACCCTTTGGGGAGGTGGTCCAGTCTGAACTCCAAGTTATGTCAAACTCCTGAGCCTCACCCTCTGTAGCTCAGTCATTCCCTTGAAGTTAAATATTCTCTATAAAACCTACATGTAGGCCATCCCATGGCTGCTGCCTTCGTTTAGGTTAGCCTACCACAGCACTCTCACTTGTAGTATCCTTTCCCTTCTCCCTTGCCACATGGTATCTCTTCTAACTCCACTACGCTTTTCAACCCCACTTATCCTTTTTACAGCTAACTAGCTCTTGGAGAATGCTAAGTCCCTTCGTGGATTTACCTTGTCAGCTAAAGGTATGCACCAGCCTCATGGGGTACTCCTTTTCTACTGAGTAATTGTGAGTTTCACTGAAGAACTTCATATGCTCTCCCAACTTTATTTTATATTAACCTTCCCAGTGCCTATTGTATCCCTTCATTTTGTCTGTAACTATTTCCCTAAATAAATCTACCTTTTGCCAAAGAGAATGGCTACTGTGGATTCTTCACATGACTAAACCCCAACTTTTGGTGCCTACCATCATTTGGTGACAAAATCCCACACCACAGATCACATCAATAGTACCCTCTTGAAAGGGGTATCGTACGATTTTTGTCATTCTCCCACTCAATAAACTGGAGTGATTTCCTATTACCTCAACAATAAAATACACATTTTTGGATTTTAAAGATTTTCATAGTATAGCTCCAACTTACCTTCCCAGACTCATTATATATTTCTCCCCTTCCTTCATTCTATGATTTAGCCAAATTCATTTTATTATCTCCCGTATATATTCCATCTATCTTCCTTTGCTCTGCCTAGCATCTGATTTTTCTTTGATGTCTTTATTTTCTTCAAGATTCTGCTCAGGGAAATTCTATCTAGCCCTATAGCAAGCTTTTCATAGTTTGTGGATGAGATCTAGAAACTGTTCTGGCTGGGAATGGTCAGAAAGGGACTGAAGATACTCTGGATAGAATTACTCTTTTATCAAATGTTTTGAGTGGAGTGAGTAGTCAGACCTCACTCTCCCATACTGATATAATTGTTGCATCTTCACCTCAGGGTTCATAGATTACCCTTCAGGAACCAGGGCATCTCTTTCCTACTAATATTGACTAATGTCTTCACTAGTGATTAGTGTCCAACTTCCATTTAACCAATGAACACCATTAAGGTTTTGCAAATGGATGTTTGCATTAAAAATATAAGAGGAGCAAAAATGCAAGCATTTTTTCTCTCCCAATTCCAGAGATCACATTCTTCCCTAAAGTGTCTCAGGTTTGGGGGAAAGTATAGCTTCTGCTCGGCACTGGTTCTACTGAGTTTATATCTACACACAACACTGCTTCTCATTGAGTCTTGTTTCAAATGCCATTATGTTGCATATTGACTGAGCCACAGATCCAATCCTGATGGCTACAAAACCCAACATAGACTCCATCCATCCTCTGACCTCCTGGTGGCTTCATTTACTAACCTGTCAAAGCTGAGAGAATCACAGCCATTTCCAATCTCTTTTGACTAGACTGAAAGGAATAAGTGCTGAGGTAAAGAAACAAGTTTTGTATTTAGAGCTTTTCACCTTCACAGCATTGACTTATTTCTCTCACTGGACAGTGTCAGGCAGTGTCATTTGAAGAGAAGTCAAGACTCATAGTCTGGGCTCTGGAATGCTATACAACCAAAGAGAAGAACCAGAACCAATTAAGGAATGTTTGCCCATGCTCCAGGGTCTCCTTAGGGCATTTCAATCGTTTGACATATACACGCCCCAGAATCAAGATGCCTGACCTCTTCCACATGAGGGAATTGCATCAGAGGCACTCTTTTCTTGCTCAGTTACCTACCCCTCATTAAATAAATTTGAGCTTACTTTCCTTTGGACTCTGTGTGTACTGGAGGAGAGTACATCATGGACTTTGGGTGGGGAAGAGAATGTTTATACCAACTACCACCTTAGTAATTATGCAGTAATCCTTTCTAAAAAGAAAAAAATAAAAGATTTAGCTCAGATACTATCTTCTACATGAAATGCTTCCTGACCCATCATCTCCTAGTATCCCTCTCTCTTAAATACCTTTGTATGTTGTTTTCCCAATAGAATCTAAGTTCTTTTGTAACAGGAAATTTTTTTGACTTTGTATAACTAGAAACCACAGTGTGTAATGCTTGGTATAAAGTAGGTATTTTAATAAATACTTGTTGATTGACTGAATGAGTTCATTTGAAACATAGCATGTAAGAAATCTGAAAGGTCTATTCAGTGTAATCCTCTTATTTAAAATGAGAAAATCAATTTTTGACTTGGCCAAGATAAGTGGAGAGTCAAGATTTTGAACCTGGTCTTTCAACTCCAGTATTAATATTCTCACAAGAAAAAAACATTTTAAAGATGTCCATTAGCATCAACTTAGAAACATCAATTTCCCTATTAACCAACAGTTTATTGTAGATAATTGCTTACAGATTATAATAAATTTACTTTGGCATTGAATAGGGTCTGTTTTGAATTGTTGATCTTATGTGAAAGAAATCTCAAATTTAATATCAGCCTTATTAAATACTCTGTCAACCCTTGCAGGGATAGGAAGATTATTGGAGGATGCTTGGGAAGCTAAATACAATACCCCAGTTCTCAAAAACAATTTATCAGATAAGAATTAAAGTGACCAATACCATTAACCTTCATCAGTAACAATACTTGGTCATCTGCCTCTAGAGGCTTCCACCTGTCATGCATGGTTCGTGTGGAATGAGTCGCAGGACTATGTGAAGTCAGTCAGACACGGCCTATGATGATTTGACATTGATTGGAAACTGGAAAAAAATATATATATATAACACTGCTATTGAAGTAGGGGAAAAAGATAAACCATTCCATCTTAAGCCTGTTTGAAGCTACTAGAAGATGGAGTTGGAGGAGAAGGATTTATACTTGAAAAACTATGATTTAAAAGGCTTTTCTTACTCCAAATAAAATTATAAGTGAGATTTCCAAAAGTCAAATACTTAATATATTTTAGAAGACAATTTTAAATGGCATTTTATAAAATACTAAAAATTCATAAGGTTAATAAATTATTTTCTCATTTTTTAAAGTATTTATGTGCAAATTTTGCATATTATCTCCCCCATTGGAATATTGTATTCCTAGAGAGCAAGGACTGTGTTTTTGCCATTTCTATCATTTAGAAAAGTACCTAATCCATAGTAAACAATACTTGCTTTATATAGAAACATTAATAAGATACCAGCCAACTCAAATGTGCCCTAAACAAGATGAAAATTAGGATGGAAATTGAGAGAAAAATCGCATCATATTCATGTTGAGATTTGTTTGTTTGTTTTCTTGACTTAAAAGTGTAACCACAGAAAAAAATAATCCAAAGCAGCAGAAAAAAATGCATTCCTCATTACTCTCATTGAAATTTCTCATCTTTATTCAGTCACTTAGGTCATATATATTGAAGGCAGATGCTAAAATGCAAAAAAAAAAGGCATCTGGAAAAGTAATCCAATATACCAGTATTCATCAAAAAATATCTCGGTTTATCAAGGGAGCAAAAACTTAAGAGTTAAAGACATAGAAAAGTAAAAATGTGATGATAAGAGGATGTGTCATGAAAAATCTCAAATACAAGGCAATGATAAGACTAATGGCTAATGGACTCCAGGGATGAATAACTTTAGTCAGTTGAGAAGCAGTTAAAATCTTGTATATCTTATTTAATACCAATGAGGGCATAAGAGGGAGAGAAGAAGAAGGGCATTAAAAGAGTAAAATTGGTGTGATGATAATACATTTTAACAACTCCACTGTTTTTGTCAAATACTGGCCCAGAGTTTTATCAAGTGCATGAAGTCAAAACATCTAGTTCAATCTAGAAATTATTCAATTGTTAATAGGGCAGTTATTTCTAAATAATATGGCTCTTAAATAATACTTTTTTTAATGAACAATCAAAGCCCAGAAAAATATGTAGCCTAATGTTTAAAATGAAATTAAGAACATTTGGCTTTGATACTTTCGTTGTTTGTTGTTGTTGTTGTAATTGTTATTAAAATTCTCAGGAAAATTTGTAGAGTGTTGGGATGAATCCTAGTAAATTCAGAGAAGTTGGTATGCATTAGGCCTAATGGCATGAGGATTAACAAGAATGAAAATGACTATGAGAAGGGACTTGGATGAGCCAAAATGGCAAAGTAAGCAGCAAATCACCATAATTCTCCCATTTTCATCTCCATATAACTGTAAAATAATTTCCCAAAATAAATTGTGGAAGAGCAGAACTAGCAAAAAGATAGGGGGAAACAATCATTTAGCCCCAAGTAACTTGGAAGATTGGAAAGAAGTGTCTATTTCATTCAGGTAAAAGGGGAGTGCGACCCAGGACAGGAAGCATCCCAGCAAGCCAGCAACAACATCAGTGCAGCATCAGATAAAAGTCAGAGCCAGCAGTCTCTAGACAGCAGAGACTGAAACAGTTTCCCACTTCTCCCATCCCCTAGGAGCAGAGCTAAAATTTAAAAAAGGGAAAAGGCCAAAAAATGAGCAAAAAAACCCACAAGAAAATGAGCACAATAAGTTATTATGGTGACAAGGATAATTAAGATACAAATTCAGAAGAGGACCACAATGGCAAAATATCTATGGGCAAAATGTCAAATAAAAATGTGAAATCGTCTCAAATATTAAAAGAACTGATGTATTAAAAGAGAGGAAGAAGAAAAGTTGGGGAAAGAAATAAGAGAATTATGAAAAGACACTTTATAGCTTGGGAAAAGAAAAAAATTACAAGTAGAATTGGCCAAATGGAAAAAGATATTAAAAACTGAAGAAAGTAACTCCTTAAAAATTAGAATTGGACAAGTGAAAGCTAATGATTCTATGGGACATTAAAAATCAATCAAAGAAATTCAGAAGAATGAAAAAATAGAAGAAAATGTAAAATATCTGATAGGAAAAAAAACTGACCTAAAAAATAGAAGGGAAAAAAAATACTGCAAGTGGCCAAAAAGAAATGATCATATTAGGGAACCGCAACCAGAATTACACAGGACTTAGCAGCTGCAGCTTTAAAGAATCAGAGATCATGGAACATGATATTAAAGAAAGCAACAGAGCTAGGACTACAACCAAAAATCACCTTCCCAACAAAATTAAGCATAATATTTTAAAGGGAAAAAATGGCAATTCAATGAAATAAAAGGATTTCAGTCTTTCATAGGAAGACCAGACATAAACAAAAAAATGATCTCAAATGTCAAAAACCAAGAGAAGCCCAAAAAGGGAAGAAAGGAAAGAAAATATAAGGGATTCAATGGAACTGAAATGTTTACATTCCTACATGGGAAAATGATAATTGTGATTCTTAAAAATTGTACCATTAATAGTACAACTAGTAAGAATACACATAAACAGAGGGAGTAGGTATGAGGTAAATTGGAGGGAGTGGCATAAAAAATTGAGGAGGAAAAAAGAGTTAAATGGGTAGAGAATAATGGGAGAGGCAGAATGATGTAAAAATCATTTCACATGAAGAGGCATTAAAAGACCTATTATCTTGGAGGGGAAGAAAGGATTGTGGGTAATAGACATCACTTGAACCTTATTTTCATCAGTATTAGATCAAAGAGGGAATAATATACATGATAATTTGAATGTATAAATATATTTTATCTTACAAGGAAATATGAGGGGAGGGGATTAAATAAAAGGAGTGGGGAAGCTAATGGAAGAGAAGGCAGACAGGATGAAGTAGCAAACAAAAACAAAACACTGGTGAGGATGGAAAAGGTCAAAGGATAGAAAGAACAAATAGAAAGAAAAATAAGATGGACAGAAAAACTAAATTAGGAATCATAACTGTGAATGGAATTAACCTTCCCAAAAAAAATAGAAGTGGATAGCAGAGTAGATTAAAAATCAAAATTCTACATTATGTTGTTTCCAAAAAAAAACATGCTTGAAATAGAGACACACAAAGAGTGAAGGTGAGGTGCTAGAGCAGAACTGATTCTGCTTCAGCTGAAGTAAAAAAAAAAAGCAGAGCAATTCTGATATCAGACAAAGCAAAAGCAAAAAATGATCTAACGAAAAGAGAAAAGGAAAGAAACTATATCTTGCTAAAAAGAACAATCAATAGACGGGGCAGCTAGGTGGCTCAGTGGATAGAGTACCAGCCCTGAAGTCAGGAAGACCTGAGTTCAAATCTGGTCTCAAACACTTAATAACAATTCCTAGCTGTGTGACCCTGGGCAAGTCACTAAACCCCAATTGCCTCAGCAAAAAAAAAAAAAAAAAAAAAAAAAAAAAAAAAAAAAAA
>JAJPUD010000309.1:181154-198161 GCA_023553655.1 Myrmecobius fasciatus
GAAAATTTCAACAGTTCCATTTCATAACTTGATAAATTCAACTAAAACATAAATAAGAAAATAACTATGGATAGATAGAATATTAGAAAAGTTAGATCTGTCAGAAATTTAGGCAAAACTAAATGGGAAAAGACAGGAATATAACTTTTTTTCTCAGCAGCATATGGCATATACATAAAAATTGACTATGTATTAGGACATAAAGTTCTCCAAGTCAAATGTAAACAAACAGAAATATTAAATATATTCTTTTTTAGATCATTGTGTAATAAACATTACATTCAACAAATAGTAGTAAAAAGATACATTCAAAATTAATTAGAAACAATTATATAAACATATATGTATACATATATATAATTATATATATAAACAATAATCTAATCCTAAATAAGTTAATCAAAGAACAAATCATATAAACAATCAACATTCTTGCTAGAGAATGGCAGCAATGAGACAACATCCCAAAGTTTATGGGATGCAATCAAAGCAGTATTTAGGGGACAATTTATAGCTTCCCCCCCCATTTATAACTTCTTTTTTATTTTCTTTTAATTTTTTAATATTTATTTTCCCCAGTTACATGTAAGAGAATCATTTTTATTATATATATGTGCATTCATTTATGTTATATGTATATTTTTTCCTTATGGATCATGTGGGGAGAGAAAAATCAAAACAAAAAGGGAAAACCACAAGAGAAAAAAATAGAAAAAAAAGAGGGGAAAGAGAACATAGCATGTATTGATCTACATTCAATCCCCATAGTTCTTTCTCTGGATGTAGATGACATTTTCCATCCAAAGTTTATTAGGATTGCCTTGGATCACTGAACCACTGAGAAGAACCATCTTTGTTATACTTGGTCACTGCTAAATCTTGCTATTAGTGTGTACAATGTATTCCTGATTCTGCTTGTTACACTCACCATCAGTTCATGTAAATCTTTTCAAGACTTTTGTAAAATCAACTTGTTCATCATTTTCTATACAACAATAATATACCATTACTTTCAAATACCATAACTTATTCAGCCATTCCCCAACTAATGAACATTCACTCATTTTCTAATTCTTTGCCATCTCAAAAATAGCACTACAAACATTTTTGCACATGTGGGTCCTTTTCCCTCTTTAATGATTTCTTTGAGATATAGATACAGTACAAGCACTGCTGAATCAAAGAATATACACAGTTTGATAGCCTTTTAGGCATAATTCCAAATTGCTCTCTAGAATAGTTGGATCATTTCACAACTCCATTAACAATGCATTAGTATCCCAATTTTCCTATATCCCCTTCAACATGTATCATTATTTTTTTCCTGCCATTCTAAACAATCTGAAAGGTATGAGGTGGTACCTCAGAGTTGTTTTAATTTGCATTTCTCTAGTCAATGTGATTTAGAGCATTTATATATGACTATAAATTGCTTTAATTTTTCTTCTGAAAATTGTCTGTTCTTACCATTTATCATTTGGGGAATGATTTTTATTCTTATAAATTTGACACAGTTGTTTATGTATTTTGGAAATTAGGCCTTTATCAAGAATACTGGCTACAAAATTTTTCTTACAGCTTTGTGCTTCTTTTGTAATCTTGGTTGTGTTGGTTTTGTTTGTGCAAAACCTTTTTAATTTAATGTAATAAAAGCTGTCCATTATTTTTATAATGTTCTCTACTTCTTTTTTAACTATAATCCCTCTATTCTTTAAAGATCTGATATATATCTTGCTCTCATTATTTGCTTATAGTATTATTCTTTATGCCTAAAACATAAACGCACTTTAATTTTATTTTGGTACAAGGTGTGGGATGTAGGTCTATTCTGAGTTTCTGACATACTACTTTCCATTTTTCCCAGGAATCTTTGTGAAGTAGTGAGCTGTTGTCCCAGAAGCTGCAGTCTTTGGGTTTATCAAACATAAGATTATTATAGTCATTGATTAGTATATCATGTATATTTAACCTACTTCATTGATCCACCACTCTATTTCTTAGTCAATACCATATCTTTTTTTACTGCTGCTTTATAATAAAGGTTTTAGATCTGGTACTACTAGGCCACTGTCCCATTTTTTTCATTAATTTCTTGATATTTTTGACCTTTTGTTCTTCCAGATGAATTTTGTTCTTTTTTCTAGTTCTATAAAATGATTTGTTGGCAGTTTGATTGGTATGACACTAAACAAGTAGATCAATTTAGGTAGAATTTTCATTTTTATTATATTAGCCCAACCTACCCATGAGCTATTCATATTTTCCCAGTTTTTAAGATTTGACTTTATAGTGGAAAAAGTGTTTTGTAATTATGTTCATATAGTTCCTGGGTTTGTTCTGGCAGGTAAATACCCAAACATTTTATTTTGTCTACAGTTATTTTAAATGGAATTTCTCTATCATCTCTTGCTACTGAACTTTTTAAATAATATATATATATACATATATATAGAAATACTGATGCTCTATTGATGTTTGCTTGCATTGGGTTTCCTTTCTCAGATTTCTTTTTTCTTGTAGATATGATTTTTCTTGCACAGCAAGATAAGTGTGGAAATATGTATATATATATATTCGATTTGTCAAGTATTTTAATATAATTAACATGTAGTGGACTTCCTGCCATCTAGGGGAGGGGGGCACACTGTGGGGGAGGGGAGGAATTTGTAACAGAAAGCTTTGTAAGGATCAGTGTTGAAGAACTATCATACATATGTCTTGCAAATAAAAAGCTTTAATAAAAAAAAAAGAAATGCTGATGATTAGAGTGGGTTATTTTATATCCTGAAATTTTGCTAAAGTAATTAATTGTTTTAAATAGGTGTTGCATGATTCTGTAGAATATTCTAGGTATATCATCATGTCATCTGCAAAGTTATCTTTTCATTGACTGTTCTAATTCCTTTAATTTTTTTTATTTTCTTATTGCTAAAGCCAACATTTCTAGGACATATTGAATAATATTGATGATAATGAGTATCTTGTTTCACCCCTGACATTACTGAAAATGAATCTATCTTCTCTGCATTAAAAATAATGCAGATAGTTTTTAATAGATGCTGCTTATCATTTTAAGGAAGAGAATAGGTGCTGTATTTTGTCAAAAGTTTTTTTTTTCTGCATCTATTGGGATTATCATATGATTTTTGTTAGTTTTGCTATTAATGATATGGAAGCTGCCAGATCCTGAGTAATCCTGATTGTTGCTTTTCAATACTTCAATTGTTTGTTTCTTTGTTTGTTTGTCTGTTTTTAGCAGCTTGTAGTATTTTTTCCTTGAGATTATAGTTCTGGAACTTTGTAACAATGTTCTCTCAGATTTTCCTTGTGAAATCTCTCTGGAGATGCTTGATGGAGTCTTTCATTGGCTATTTTATCCTCTGATTCTAGTATATCAGAGCAGTTTTCCTTGTTGATCTCTTGAAGAATTTTATCCAAGCTCCATTTTTTGGCCATGGTCTTCAGGAAGACCAATTTTTTTTTTAATTTTCTCTTCTGGATCTATTTTCTAGGTCAGCTGTTTTTCCAATGAGGTATTTTACATTTTCTTCCATTTTTTTATTCTTTTCAGTTTAAGTAATTCTTAATGTCTCATAAAGTCAATAGCTGCCATTTGCCCAGTTCTAGTTTTTAATGTATTATTTTCTTCAGTTAGCTTTTTTTTTTTTAATTTTTTTTTTGCTTTTTGCTGAGGCAATTGGGGTTAAGTGACTTGCCCAGGGTCACACAGAGTTAGCTTTTTTAATCTCTTTTTCCATTTGATTAATTCTCCTTTTCCAAATGTTGTTTTCTTCAGTGGATTTTTTTTTTTGCATTTGACCTATTGCGGTTTTTAAGGAATGGTCTTCTTTTTCTAAGCTGTTGATTCTCTCTTGCATTACTCTTGTTTGTTTTCCCAATTTTTATTTTACCTCTCTTATTTGCCTTTTAAAATATTTCATGAGCACTTCTAAGAAGCTTCTTGGGCTTGAAACCAATTCAGTCACTCAGAGATTTCTTCTGTGGCCATTTTGTCCTTGTCTGAGTTGGTGATTTGGTCTTCCCTGTTATTATAGTGGCTTTGTATGGTTAAGGTTCTTTACTGTTACTTGCTTATTGTCTTTCTTACTTTCTTTTTTCTCTTATTTTTTGACTTTTAAGGTTGAGCTCTGCTCTTGGGCTGTAGAGGACACTACCCCAAGTTTCTTGTGCTGCTCTTTATCTTAGTTTTGAGCTCTGGGTTTCCTCATATTTGGTGTCTTACTCACTGCGCGGAGTAGCCCTACTTGTTCTCTCTAGGCAACAGCCTCATTTCCTGAATTGTAAATTTATCTTCTGTACTGGTACTGAAGGGTGCACCCCTGGTCTGCTCAACTACTGAATCAGGACTAGAGGTCTCAGTTGCTGTTTTGCTGTGATTAAGACCCTCTCACTGAGTTTCCTGGACACTATCTGAACTGGGATGAACATCCCAGTAAAACTGATCTTTTGTAAAGTCCATCCAATCTATCTTGATCTGGAGAGAGGTTTCATTCCCTCATCCTCTGTTTAGAAGCTTGGTTTCATGTGGTTTTCAAAGGAAACTGGGAGAACTCAAGCAGCTTCCTGGCTTCACTCCATCATCTTAGCTTCTAGCTTTATATTTTTTCAAAAAAACATGTAAAGATAAATATGGAACACAAGGTTTGCAATATTGAAAGCTATCTTTCAAAAATCCTTAATTGAGCACCAAATTGGAAATCCTGAAAATCAAGGGTAAGCTTAATAAAATCGAAAGCAATAAAACTATTCAGCTAAAAAACAAGGAGTTTGTTTTATGAAAAAAAAAATAAGATAGATAAACCATTTGTTAATTTGAGTTTTAAAAAATAAGAAATAAGAAAATTAAATATGCAGTAACAAAAATTATATGAAAAAATCAACAACGAAGGAGAAATTAAAACAAACATTAGGAAATATTTGCCTATATATATACTTTTATATATATAAAATAAATCTGACAATATGAGCAAAATTTATGATTATTTACAAAAATAAATTACCTAGACTAATAGATTAGGAAAAAGAACACCTAAATAACTGCATTTAGAAAGAGAAATTTAATAATCCATTAATGAAGTTTCTAGGGAAAAAATCCCAAGATCAAATGGGTTCACAAGTGAATTCTACCAAATATTCAAATAACAATTAATAGCACTACTACATAAAGTATTTGGGGAAACTGGAAGAAGTCCTACCAAATATGGTGCTCGTGTCTGAACCAGGAAGAGCTAAAATAGAAAAAAAAGAAAATTATAGATCAATTTGCCTAAATAATATGGAAGCAATAAAATTTTAACAAACTAGCTGCAAAATGATTACAGCAATATATCACAAGGATTATATACTATAACCAGGCTGGATTTATATGAGAAATTCATATTTGTTTAACATTAGGAAAACTAACAATATAAATGACCATATTAATAACATGACCATTAGAAATAATATAATTATCTCAATAGAAAAAAATAACAATTTTTAACAAAATTCCTATTAAAGACACTAGAGAGCATTCCTTAAAATGGTAAGTAGTATCTATTTAAAACCATTAGCAAGCACTATTTGTAAAGCAGATAAGCTAGAAGGGTTCCCAGTAAGATCACAGGGTAAAAAAAAAAAAAAAAAAAAAAAAGATGCCCACTTTCAGCAATATCATTCAATGTAATACTACAAATGTTAGCTAAAGCAATGAGAAGAAAAAGAAATTTTAAAAATTAATTAAGCAATGAGGAAACAAAACTATCACTCTTGTCAGTATTATAATGGTGCACTTAAAGAACCCTAGAGAATCAACTGAAAAACTACTTGAAATAACTAACAAGTTTAGCAGAGTTATAGAACATAAGATAAACCCATATAAATCACCAGCATTCCTTCATATGACTAATAGAGTCCGGCAGCAAGAGGTAAAAAGAGAAATTCCATTTAAAATAAGTATAAACAATATAAAGTACTTGGCAGTCTTTCTCCCAAGACAAACTTAAGAACTATATGAACACAATTATACAACACTTTTTCACATAAAATAAGATCTAAACAACTGATAAAATGCCAGTTGTTCATGGGAGGCCAATATGATAAAAATAGCAAACCTCCCTAAATTAATTTACTTATTCAACATCATGCCAGTCAAACTATCATGAAATTATGAAATAGAGCTAAAAAATTAATAAAATCCACTTGGATGAAAAAAGGTCAATATTAAGGCAATTAAAGGAAATAATACAAAGGAAAGTGGCTTAGAAATCCCATGTCTCAAACCATATTGTGAAGTAGTTATCATCAAAACTTTCTTATATTGGCTAAGAAATAGAATGATTAGATTAGTGAAACAAATTAGGTACACAAGACATTGTAGTCAATGAACATAATAAGTTGACAAACTCTAAGACCCCAGTCTTTGGGATAATTTCATTATTTCACCAAAAAAATTGTTGGGAAAACTGAAAAAATTAGAGCACAAACTAGATAAAAATCAGTATCTCACACCATATGCTAATATAATGTCAAAATGGGGGTGTGATTTAAACACAAAAGATGATAATACCATAAGAAAAGTAGAATAGCAAGAAATAGTCTACTTGTCACATCTATGGAAAAGGGAAGAATTCATGACCAAACAAGAAATAGAGATGATTATGAAATGTAAAATGGATAATTGTGATAACATAAAAATAAAAAGCTTTTGCACAAACAAAGCATATACAGTGAAGGAATGCATAAAGCTGGGGAACAATCCTTAAAGCAAGTGTCTCTGATAAAGACCTCATTTCTAAATTATATAGAGAACTGAGCCAAATTTATAAAACTATAAGCCATTCCCCAATTAATAAATGGTCAAAGGATATGAACAAGAAATTTTTAGATGACAAAATCAAAGCTATCTAAAGTCATATGAAGAAGTGTTCTAATTCATTTTTATTAGAAAACTACAAATTAAAACAACTCTGAGATACCACCTCACACCTACCAGATTTCCTACTATTACAAAAAAGGAAAATGATAAATATCAGAGAGGATGTGTGAAAATTGGAACACAAATGTACTGTTGGTGAAATGTGAACTGATCCAAACATTTTGGAGAGCAATTTCAAACTACGCCCAAAGGGCAACCATACTATGCAGAGCCTTTGATCCAGCAATAACACTACTAGATCTGTATACCAAAGAGATTGCAAAAAAATGGAAATGGTAGTTCAAGTGCAAAAATATTTATAGCAAACCTTTTTGTGGTGGCAAAATATTGGAAATTGAAGGAATACCCATCAATTGGGGAATGGCTGAACAAGTTCTGGTACATCATATATATATGTGTGTGTGTGTGTGTGTGTGTATGTGTGTGTGTGTGTGTACACATACATACATACATACAAATATATATGTAAGGGTATACTATTGTGGATTAAAAAATTATGAACAGGCAGATTTTAGAAGAACCTACAAGGACTTGTATTAACTGATACAAATGAAATAAGTAGAACCAGTAAAACATTGTACAAAATATAATCAGCATTGTGTTTGATCTACACAATGACTCAACTCTCTCAGCAACACAATGGTCCAAGTACAAAGTACTTACAAGTACAAAGACTCACCAAGGGATATGCTATCTGCAGCCAGATAAAGAACTGATGGACTCTGAATGCAGATTGATTCAACTATTTTTCACTTACTTTATTCTTCTTTATGAGGGTTTTTTTTCTTTTGATTTATTTCTTCTTTCACAAATGTGACTAATATGGAAATGTTATACATGATAGTATATGTATAACCTATATCACATTGCCTAGCATTTTTGGAAAAGGATATAAAAGGGAGGAATAAAGAAAAACTTGGAATTCAAAATCTTGTAAAAATGAATGCTAAAAATTGTCTTGATATGCAATTGGGTAAAAATACTATAAAAAGCAGGATGAAATAGAATAACCACTAGAATGAATACATTGCTTATGTTCCAAAAATTCTTTTGTTGTACTTTTTGAGACAAAGAACAAATTTGTGCTGTTATATATTATATTTATAACTAGAGCAGCAATTAATTTTTTGGAGTAAAAAACTATCACTGGAAGGATGGGTGCTAGTTGTATTTGCAATCAGAAAGAAAATGATCCTCCTTAGGAGTAAAAGGGAAGGTTGGCTTAGGGATACAAAAGATAAGACACTTTCTTCTAGTCAGAGTAAAAGTTTACTTTGTCACATATGACTTGTAGTTGGGGGTTAAAACTGCAATTATGGAGTTAAAATAAATTGGAGACATTAGTTTAGCATTTTCAAAATGGAAAACTCAAGCAATCTATGAAGCATCCTAGTGGTTCTATGAAGGTATTATATTGAATGAAAAACAGAATAAATCTATCTACTTAGTTTTCTCTTTCAGTATACATGCTCATCTGAACTAGAAAAGCAATGAGAATTCAATAAAATCTGTACATATGACTAAAAAAGTTGGTTCTTTTTATCTTTAACTGCTTCAGTAAACATAAACAAGTATGGATGTTGTACAAGTAACTCTTTTGTATCAACAGAGTACATAGGGAATACAATCCATTTATAGCTTTTATATATATTTTTACTCTAAATACTTTGTATCAAAGAGTATGGCAAATCAGATAAAGTTGATATTTTGAAGACAACAAGAAATCAAAAGTGCCAATAAACAAGACTAATGATGAACCAAACAGATACAAATTTAGGTTAGATGTCAAATCAGAAATACATAATTTTATAAAATAGACATGATGATAATTCTCCAAATTGTTTTTACTTCTAGTGATACTCAAATGTGTTATGTGTAATGTTACTAATTTAATAATATATTTACATAGTTGTGAAAAAATTACAAATAAATTTGAAACAAAATTCTTGAATTTTTAAAGTAAAATATAATAGGTGATAGAATGAAACAATCTCCCAAAATCCCAATTTATTTAAGTGAAGTAGAAAATGAAAATTATTATTGAATTCAATTTGGTTTCCAACTGCAGCACACATTTTGGCAGTAATAACATCTGAGAATTCTCAATGTGTCAATTACTTTTAAAATTATAAATTTGGCCTGAAAAATGTGTTTTGTTTATTTTACTATATTTTTGGAAAGGAAATGATATTGTCCCTGGAAAGGAGTTAGAACTTAAAAGTCTATGCATGAAATTTTTTTTGACTAGATCATTAAACCACAACTCAATATCCATTTGACTTTAGGGACAATGGAAATGAATCTGTTTGCCTGTCTGACCTTCTCAGTTCTTCATCTAGGGCTTTTCCAAATCCCTTGATCCATTCCACTGGCCTACTTTTCTTCCCTTATTTCAACCCTAGTTAAATACAATGGATAGTGATAATGCTGAAAGGGCAGCTTAGTTAGAAATTGCTGGCAAATTATTCACAAAGAATGTTGCACTAACACAGTCTTCAATTCTTCCAGGGCATCCTTTGAAGGGCTGAATTCCTTAGCTTAAGAGTATAGATTTGTTAGTAATATGAAATAATTTTATAAATATTTAATTACACATGCATATATGTGTGAATTATGTACTATGTATATCCAAGACTTTTCTTATGGATTCATGATGTGAATACTGTTTTCCGGGAGATGAGAAATGAAGGGGGTTTCTTTTCCCTAGAAATCTTTAAACAAAGTCTCTATGATTATTTCTCAGCTATGTAGAAGGGATTCCTATCAGTTGCAGGTTATACTTATTAACCTAGACAGTCCGTTATAATTTGGGGATCATATGATTCTAGAATATATAATATCACCCAAAAAGTGAAAATGATTATATTTAACTGACAGGAAATGGCTGGTTACAAAGGTGGGAATAATTTTCAGATCAACTGTCTATATAAAATCAGACCACTAACTTGTTAGGGCAAAGATCAGCATCAGTATAATTTAGAAGACAGGATAAAAAATGAAAAGAAGGTAAAGTATGCAATCCAGTTCACCTCTTCTTCATAGTTAACTCTGGGCACAAATAACTTGACCATACATAGTGTCTGCTTAAGACATATGTATTAATAGACTGTTGCAACAGCTTGCTAGCTGGTTTCCCTGCATGGTTTTTCCCTACTCCAATTCATCCTATATTTACCTGTTATATTTATATTAATCTTTCTAAAGTACATATGTAAATATATCTCCTACATTAATAAATTCCAGTGGATCATTGACTCTAAGATAAAATGTAAAAATTCTCTGTTTGACATTTCCACTCCACACTTCCACAATCTTGTCCCATTCTACTTTTTCAGTCTTCTTACACCTAACTTGTCCCTATATACTATAGAATCCAGTGGCACTGACCTACTTTACTATTCCTCCCACAAAACAACTCATCTCCTAACTTTAATATTTTCACTAGTTATTCCCCATGCCTGGAATTCTTTTCCTCTTCTCTTCATTCTTGCTTTCTTTGTTTCCTTCATCTCAGCTAAATTCCTTTTAAATAAGTTTTCATAATGTCTTCTGTTTTTTATATCATCACACTTATCCTCAATACCCCACCCCTTCTTCCTCCCAGACAGCCAAGCTATGAAACAAGTTGTATTTTTCAAAGAAGAAAAAAATCAGCAAAATTGACATGCATCGAAAAGGTCTGAAAATGTTTGCAATGTGCAACACCCCTGGGTAACTCATCTCCACAAAGTGGTAGGTCTGAGATATCTTTTTATGTCTTCTAACCTAAGAAGAAGAGGAGGGAAGTCATTATTTCACATAATAAGGGTGCATGAGATGAAGAGGAAGGATTGAAGGAAACAAGCATCTCACAAACTCCATGTATGTCTGAACTAGAAAAATGAAGTTTGAACAGAGACAGAGAGAAAGGGGGAAAGAAAGAAAAAAAGAAAGCATAAGTAGATGCTTAAAAAAACTTTTGATAAAATCCAATATTCATTTCCATTATTAAGAAAAATACCATAAATCAGAAGAATAGACTTTTCTTAACATGGTAAATATCTAGCTAATATCAAGAGCAAACATTTAGAGACTTTGAGGATAAAACAAAGATGCCCATTATTAGCATTACTACTTTACATAGTAGAGTAATATTATAGAATATTTTCCATTATGACAAGCTAGCAATAAGAAAAGAAAAATAAACCAAAGAAATAAAGGCAAAAAGCAAACAAAATTATCAATAAATAATAATTTTATGATTTAACATAAGAACTTTATATAGACCTTAAAGGATCTACAAAAATTAACCAAAATGATAAATTTATCAAAGTTTTAGGATATAAAATAAATCCATGTAAATCATCAACATATATATATATATATATATATATATTACCAAGAAAACACTGCAGGGAGATAGGAGAAAAGTTACCAGTAAAAATAAAAACATTTGGGAGTCAATCTATCCAGACACACAAGAACTACATGAATGCAAACTTTTCTGGAATAAAGACAGACCTAAATAAGTGGACAAATATTAATTATCCATTATTAAACTTGCTAATATAATAAAAATGATAATATTGTTTTAACAAACTTACTCAGTGCCAAAATCAAATTATCAAAGTCTTGTGCTACAGAGCTAGAAAAACAATAATCAAATTCATCTAAAAGCACCAAGATTCTCCAGGGGCATAATAGAGAAAAAATGGAAAAGAAGGGGGTTTGGCTGTCTAACTGTGAACCTAATATCAAACCACACCAAAAAGTATCAATCATCACAATGATTTGGTGCTAGCTAATGAGAGACAGACAGACAGAGACTGAGACAGAAACAGACAGAGAGAGAGAGACAGAGAAAGACAGAGTAGATCATTGGAATGTATTAGGTACCTGACATAAAGTAGAAAACTAACACAATAGGATAATGTTTAATAAACACAAAGACCTTAAACACTGAGCTAAAAACTATTTGACAAAACTGTTGAGATTAGGAGAGAGCAGTCTATCATAAATTAGGTATTGAATAATTTCTCCTACCATATGTCAAGACAAGTTCTAAGTGGGCATATGACTTAGACATAAATAAATTAAAGGAGCAAGGAAAAAATACTTTTTGGATGTATGAATAGAGAAAGAATTCTTGAGCAAACATGGGATAGAGGGTATTGACCAAGATAAAACTGACAATTTTTATCATATAAGTTTATAAAGTTTTTTGCCTGTACACAAACACAAAGCAATTAAACTTATAAGGGAAATATGTATCTGAGGAAAAGATTTTTCATCAAGATTCTCTGATAAAAGTTTCAAATCCAAATACATAAGCAACTTATTCAAATGTATAAGAATCGTCAACAAATATAAAAACATTCAAAAGATATAAGTAGATTTCAAATGAAAAAATTCAAGCTATGAACAATATTGAAAAGCTAAATCATTAATATTTTGAAAAACATAAATTCAAGCAACTCTACCTGAGATTCTACCTCTTATCTATCAGATTGGCTAAGATACCAAAAAGATTAATGACGATTTTTGGAGGGATTGAGGTAAAAACAGTGGTTTTTGTGGTAGAGCCATGAATTGGTGTAGCTATTCTGGAAAGTAGTTAGAAACTAAATCTCACAAGGCACTAAATTACATATATCATTTGACCCAGTATACCAGAGAGTATATGCTTTCCCACCATACTACCAGAAATCTCATCATTCTAAAAAATCTAATCAGCCTTGTACTCACATCAGTAGCCTCTTTCTCTAAGACCTTTTTGATTTTAAGATAAAATTTTCCTCTTAAAACCTGCATTTAAGGAGTTCTCTCAGGTCAGGCATCTCTTCATTTCTCATCCAGCTACACATCTCTGTGCTCTGTCCCCATATCTTCCCCTTCCTCTCCTTTACTACTAGCTTTTGTGTAGTCTCCCTCGGTGTATTGTAAACTATTTTTTCTGTTTTTGTATCCCTAGTGCTTAAAATATGTCTGCCACATAGTAAGTGCTTAAGAAAATATTTCCTGACTGATAATAATTAAGTCTATACTCTGCAAAAATCCAACAAAGAGAACAATGACCTATGTGAGGGACACCACTAGAGAATAACTTTAAAAATTATGGTATATGAATATAATGGGATATCATTACATCATGGAAGATGGCAAAATGTATAATTAAAAAAAATCTGGAAAGTTTTATATGAATTGATATTGAGTAAAGTGAGTAGAATCAGGCAAATATTACTCAAACAACATTACAAAAAAAAAACAACTTTAAAGACTTAAGACCTCTTTATATATAGTGTCCAACTATGAGGATTAGTCTAGTCTAGTAGGGTAGACTAATACTAGTCTAGAAGACTCATGATGAAGCATGGTAGCTATATCTTAACAGTGTTGATAAACTCAAGAAATAGAGTAAGATATTCATCTTCAGACATAGCCAATGTGAGAATGGTTTTGTTTGACTATAGATTTTTGTAACAAGTGTTTAGCTTTTCTTCTTCCCCAATTGGAACCAAAGTGGAACAGGGTAAAAGTAGCATCTTGCATCATTCCTATGGCTCTTTAAGAAAATATACTTTGCACCATTACAGCATATTAATGCATCTATCTGCAGTCCTCAAATAAAACAATACAGAGCAGAAGCTTTTTAATATGGTCCTCCCATATCACCTTATAATACCAACTACTTCTCTTCTAACAAAAGCATATCGACTTTCCCCTTGGGGGTGGAGCCATGGTGGCAGAGATCAGACAGGAGTCTCTGTAACCTCCTCTAACCTCCCCTCAAACCAACAAAATATGAAGCCTCTAGACTGATTTTGAAGCAAAATGGAGGACAACACGATTCTAGAAGAAGATAATCTGGAAGAACTTCAAAACAGGTCTGTTTTAATTGGGCAGGGGGGTGGTCTGCTGAACCCAGACTGCAGCACAGGGAGACCAGGGCAGGGAGCTGGAGCAGGGAGCTGGAACAAGAGTCAGAACAGGAATCGGAACAGGAGTCGAAACAGGAGTGGGAGCGTTGTGCTTTTCACACCCCTGGGAGTCTTCTGGGGGCCTCTTGGGCCAATCTGTCCTGATTGTGGGCAGGTGTTTTGGAGGGTCTGCCTTTTGTGGGGGGTAGATTATGAACCACTGCACCCCTGATGAGCATCGGACCTAGC
Source organism: Myrmecobius fasciatus (assembly GCA_023553655.1). Taxonomy (NCBI): domain Eukaryota; kingdom Metazoa; phylum Chordata; class Mammalia; order Dasyuromorphia; family Myrmecobiidae; genus Myrmecobius; species Myrmecobius fasciatus. The sequence continues at coordinate 195,237 of JAJPUD010000309.1, forward strand.
TGCCATTACACAGCACCCTAGGGCGATCAATCAATCAACAGGACTGATCAGCACCAGAAATAATTCAATCAGCAGAACTACCACAGGGTGAACTAAAGCAGAACTGCTCAGCACCAGAAATAATTCAATCAGCAGAACTGCCCAGTTCTTGAAATAACTCAATCAGCAGAACTGCCCCAGGGCAAATAAAAGCAGCTGTCCCACCTTTGCCTTAAACAGACCCCACACCTTTAAAAAAAAAATGAATAAAAAAACAAAAAGAGCTCTCACCATAGACAACTTTTATGGAGAGAGGGAAGAACAGACCTCAAATCCTGAGGCCCCTAAAGGTAAAGCAACTCCAGAAAAAGCCCCAAAGAGAGACATAAACTGGTCTCCATGTCACAAGGCTTTCTTTGAAGATTACATAAAAAATCTCAAAAGAGAGTTAGAAGAAACATGGGGAAACGAAATGAGGTCACTGCAAAATAAAATAGAAAAAAATGGAAAAAGAATGCAATGAACAAAAAAATGTAATTGGTCAATTGCAAAAGGAACTAAAAACAGTAACTGAAGAAAATAAGACATTAAAAATCGGAATCAAACAATTGGAAATGAATGACTCATCAAGACTTCAAGAATCAGTAAAACAAAAACAAAAAAAATGAAAAGATAGAGAAAAATATGAAATATCTCCTAGGAAAAACAACAGACCTGGAAAATAGATCTAGGACAGACAATCTAAGGATTATAGGGCTTCCTGAAAGCCATGATGAAAAAAAGAACCTAGACACTATCTTCCAGGAAATCATAAAAGAAAACTGCCCTGATATTTTAGACCCAGAAGGCAAAATACTCCTTGAAACAATCCACCGATCACCTCCTGAAAGAAACCCAAAAATTAAATCCCCCAGAAATATTGTGGCTAAATTCCAAAACTATCACACCAAGGAAAAGATATTACGAGAAGCCAGAAAGAAACAATTCAAATATCGGGGAGCCACAATTAGGATCACACAGGACCTAGCAGCTTCTACTTTGAAGCATTGAAGGGACTGGAATCAGATATTCCGAAGGGCAAAGGAACTTGGATTACAGCCAAGAATAAGTTACCCAGCTAGAATGAGCATTATCTTCCAGGGAAGAAGATGATCATTCAATGATATAGGAGAATTTCACCTATTTCTACTGAAAAGACCAGAACTGAACAAAAAATTTGATCTACAAACACAGAACACAAGAGAAACATAAAAAGGTAACAAGAAAAAAAAACTCTTGAGAACTATATTTATGTTATAGATACTTATACAAAGAGGGTTGATTTTATGAATCTATTATTACACTATGATATGATATGATTACTGTGATTTTATGATTATTATGATATGATTATTGTGATTTTATGATTATTATGATATGATAAACTGAAAAAGAAATTAGAGGTAGAAAAGGGATAACACTGGAAGAAGAGGAAAAGGAGGAAAAGTAAGGGAAATTACATCACATGCAGAGGCAAAGAAAACCTATAATGATTGAGGGGGAAAAGGGGAGGGGAATGAGAATTGGGTTAATCTCCATCTCATCAGATTTGGCTCTGAGGGAATAATAGACGTACTTATAAGAAAACAGGAGGGAAAGGGGGAAAAAAGGGGTGGGTGGGGCTCTAAAGAGGAAGGATTGTTTGAGGGTAGTGGTTATCAAAAGCAAAATAGTAGGAAGGAGGGAAAGGGGATAAGAAAGAGAAAAGCATAAGCTAGGGTCAATAAGATGGCAGGAAATACAGAATTAGTTATTTTAACTGTGAATGTGAATGGAATGAACTCTCCCTTAAAGCAGAAGCAGATAGGAGAGTGGATTAAAAACCAGAATCCAACAATATGTTGTATACAAGAAACACATCTAAAACATAGAGATACATACAGAGTGAAGGTAAAAGGCTGGAGCAGAATCTATTATGCTTCAGGTGAACAAAAAAAGCAGGGATAGCAATCCTGATCTCAGACCAAGTAAAAGCAAAGATAGACTTAATTAAAAGAGACAAAGAAGGAAATTATATCTTCCTAAAGGGTACCATAGATAATGAAGCAATATCAATACTAAACATATATGCACCAAGTGGTATAGCATGGAAATTCCTAGAGGAAAAGTTCAGAGAGATGCAAGAAGAAATAGACAGCAAAACTATAATAGTGGGGGATCTCAACCTCCCTCTCTCAGAACTTGATAAATCAAACCACAAAATAAATAAGAAAGAAGTTAAGGAGGTAAACAAAATGTTAGAAAAGTTAGGTATGATAGATCTTTGGAGGAAATTAAATGGAGACAGAAAGGAGTTTACTTTTTTCTCAGCAGTCCATGGAACTTATACAAAAATTGACCATGTGTTAGGACACAAAAACCTCAAAATCAAATGCAGGAAGGCAGAAATAATAAATGTATTTTTTTCAGATCATGACGGAATAAAAATCACATGCAATATAAGGCCAGGAGAAAATAGACCAAAAACCAATTGGAAACTAAATAATTTTATCCTAAAGAATGAGTGGGTGAAACAGCAAATTACAGACACAATTACTAATTTCATCCAAGAGAATAACAATAATGAGACAACATACCAAAATTTGTGGGATACAGCCAAAGCGGTAATAAGGGGAAATTTTATATCTCTAGATGCTTATTTACATAAAATAGAGAAAGAGAAAATCAATGAATTGGGCTTGCAACCAAAAAAGCTAGAGAAAGAACAAATTAAAAATCCCCAATCAAATACCAAACTTGAAATCCTAAAAATAAAAAGAGAGATTAGTAAAATTGAAAGTAAAAAAACTATTGAATTAATAAATAAAACTAAAAGTTGGTTTTATGAAAAAACCAACAAAATAGATAAACCTCTAGTTACTTTAATTAGAAAAAGGAAAGAGGAAAATCAAATTGTTAGTCTCAAAA
>JAJPUD010000309.1:208161-218730 GCA_023553655.1 Myrmecobius fasciatus
TAGATAGAGAAGGAAGGAACTAGCATTTGGGGAACCAGGAAAGGTTTCATATAGAAAATTGTGCTTGATGAGAGGCACAGCTTCCAAGAATAGAAATAATTTGTACTCTATCATTTCAGTACCATTTCAAGTGTTCACTCCTGAGCACCATGATTTTAAGTAGAATTTTAATAAAGTGGAAAGCATTCTCCGTTCCACTTTGAATCTGCTGCTCTGCCTAGTTGAAATATCGCAGAAAAAAATCTCTCACAGATTAAGTTCAATTTATTAACTTATCAACATACTGCCAACTCAAACCTTGATTGATCCCACTTCTCTCAGCATCCCTTCCCTATGATTAGAAAATTAAAAACTAGTTTCTCCCAGTCCTTCCTTTATAGAGGAAAGGAACAATACTTCCAGCTCACTTCATTTTGCATCTCCTATTCTCTTTGGTTTCAACTTCATGGAATAAGATAACTCCTGTGTCCCTAGTGTTCCATTCCACCCCAACCCCCTAGCTTTCCCACTTGCTTTTAAATGTTGTCTATATTTAGATTATAAGCTTCTTTTGGACAGGAGCTGTCTTTTTTAATTATTCTATTCCAAGTGCTTAGTTTAATGCCTGATTCATAGGAAGAATACAATAAATATTTGTTGGATTAGATTGGACTGAAGTATTCAAAGAAAGGCCTTCAGAAGGATGAAAGGCTTTGACATATAAAAAATTGGTTGAAGAAACTGAGGATGTTTCATTCAAATAAGAGCATACTCGGGTAGAACATGACTTCAAATATTTCACGTTCTGCAAAATGGAGGAAGGATTAAATTTATTCAGTTCAACTACAGAAGGCAGCACCATGTACAATGAGTGAGAAGTTACAAAGAGACAAATTTAAACTTGTCAGGAAAAATTTTGAAACAATGATTGTTGTTTAGTCAATTCAGTTGTGTTCAATTCTGTGATCTCATTTGGTGTTTTCTTAGCAAATATACCAGAGTGTTTTGTCATTTTTTTCTCCAAATCATTTTACAGATGAAGAAACTGAGGCAAACAGGGTTATAGAATCACATAGCTAATAAGTATGGGGTCACATCTGAATTCAGGAAGATGAGTTTCCTTGACTTTAGGCACACCACCCACTTGCCTTATAACAATTAGAATTGTTCAGAATTGGAATAAGTAGTTTCAAGAATTGGAGAATTCCCCCTCCTTGGAGGTCTTCAAACAAAACTTTCAAACAAACCAGTTATTGCATATGTTACTTTGGGGATTCCTTTCCTGTATGGATTGCCCTAAATCCCTTCCAACCCTCAAATTCAATGATTCTTATGATTTTATTTCTTCAGCCCTTAATTGTGAAGTTTAAAAACAAAGGTTGAGTTCATCTTGAAAAAAAGAATCTAGCAATTCAAGAAGCATCAAGCACTAAATGTGTATAGAACAGCATGCTAAGTGTTTGAGTAGATACAAATTTAAGTTAGACAGACCCTAATGCAGTTGAGCTTATAGTCAAATGGGCGATGGAGAAAAGATAAAAGCACAGATAACTGTAGTACACAATAATCTATTAGAGCATTAGAGGTTTGAAAGACAAAGTGCTACTTGAAGCCCCATAGAGAAAAGGCCTGTATATTACTAAAAGGATGATTATAGGAAAGACTTCATGGAGGAAGGAGCATTTGAGTTAGGCTTTACTTTAGTGAGTAAAGAGTAAAAGGATAGATATTCCAGGTGAGTTGTCAGTGTGAACAAAGATATCATAGGAAAAGAAGACAATAAAATAAAATACATTCAAGGAACAGAGAGTTGACTAATTTAGCTAAAGTTGGTACATAAGAAAAAACTAAAATAAATTAGGAAAGCATGTGGAAAAAAAAGATTATAGAGTATTTTTGAACATCAAATAAGAAATAGGGAGTATTAAAGACGTTTTTAGTAGAGAAATAACATGAACAGATCAATTCATAGGGAAGATTAGTCTAGCATAGTGGTTTCAAACTCAGAGAGAAACTTACCTCTAGCCACATATTGATTTAGAAAACCATGTGTTGTACTATATTTATTTTGCTAAATATTTCTCAATGATGTTTTAATCTAATTCATCTTGGGAATTAGTAGAGAGTCAAGACTTTGACACTTCTTGTCTAGAAGATTCATGGAAAACAGATTGAAGAAGGGAAATAAATTAGACAAGAAGAACTGTTAGTAATATATTTAAATAACATTGAAATGTGGGGAGTGACAATAAGTGAGTAGAGTGAGTTCCATTACCAGACTCCATAGATGAATTTTTTTTAAACTCTATGCATTTAGTTATATAATAATTGCATAAATAGAAATGACAGCAGTATGATATGCCAAAGCTTTAATGAAAGATAAAATAGTAATAATTATGAAATTAAAACACCAAATTAGAAATTATGTAAGCTAAAATCAAAAATAAAAAAGCATCAGAATTGATTTTTAAATGATTATAAATTAAAACTAGCATATTAATTTTTAAAATGCTAATAAACAGCTAGTATCATTTTTAAAAGAAAGGATACCAAATCCCTGGTATCAAAAGTGAATAAGGAAAATTCATAAATGAAGCTTGAAAAAAGAAGGTATAAGAAATTATTTTACCTAATAATATAGTAAAATGACTGAAACCTTGGGAGAAATGAATAAATATTTACAAAATTATGAAATGTTCTGATTAAGAGGACACTAACTAATAACTTAAAGAATGCAGTTTCAGAAAAAGAAATTGAACAAGCTATAATGAACTCTATATAAAGAGATGGAGGAAGAATCCTAGGAAAAGAGGGATTTAAAAGTTGATTCTATCAAATGTTCAGGAAATATATACTCCAATATTACATAAATTGCCTACAGAAACAGAGGGGTGGGGAGATGCTACCAAATATCTTTTATGATACAAATTTGAACTTGACATCTAAATCAAGAAGAGACAAACCAAAAGAAAGAAAACTGATCAAAATTTTTAATGGATATCAATATGAAATCAATAAAATATTGATAAAAAGCCTACAATAACTTATTTAAAATATTACATACTATTATCATATTGCATTTATACTAGATATGCTGGCTTGATCCAAAACAAGAAAACTATAAATAGAACATATAAATAATAATAATAATTAAAATATATCAATTGATGCAGAAGAAAATTTTGATGATATTATATACCTTTTGCTATTTAAAATACTAAGAAGTATGCAGAATTTACATAAGTAGCATCTTTCTAAAACGAAGAGCCAACATGATATATAATAGACTAAGGTTAGAGGCATTTCCAATATGATTAAAGATGCCTTTATATCTCCATTGTTTTGTACAGAGATACAAATACCATATATAGAATAAGACAAGACAAATACAAGTTACTATTATAACAGAGTAAACAAAGCAATTGCTTTTTTGCAAATTATTTGCTATTTCTCAGGGAATTCTAAAGATTCAGATTAAAAACTGAAAAATTAATAACTACAGCAAAAAGGCAAGATATGAAATAATCTATTAATATCTCTAGATATTACCAATAAGTGCCAGCAAAAAAAAATTTCCATTAAAAATAATTACAGTCTATAGCAAGTATTAAAAGTTTATCTACCAAAAAAGATAGATACTATAAAAATATAGCTAAAAAAACTTTCTTTACAGAAATTATATATATGAATATACATATATAAAAATTAGATGAAATAAATTGCTTATCATTAAACCATGCTAATATAATTAAAATTAAAACACTACCAAATTTAATCAAATTACCAAAAGATTGTTTTATAAAGCTAAAAAAAAAAAAGAATGCCAAAGTGAAGTAATGGAGTGATGAAAAATTATAATGCTTAGTAGTATATGATTTTGAAACATACTAGAAAGCAGTAATCAGCAAAATGATTATATGACGTTCAATAGAGTGTTGGTCGATCAGTAGAACAGAATAGCTATACAACATATGGGAGGAAAAATCATAGAGAATATTTTTAATGTTTCCAAACTCTGATTACTGAAGTTAGAACACACTATTTGACAAAAAAAAAAAAAAAAAAACTTGAAAAACTATAAAGAATCAGGCAGGAATTAATTGTAGACCAACACTTCATAAAATAGACCAAAATAAACTCCAAATTGATACCTGATTTGAATATAAAAGGTAATATCATTAATAAATTAAAAAAGAAAAAAAGACATTTTTTCCTATGGATAGACCGAAAGTTTATTATTTTTAAAAAGAGTTTTAGTATCATAACTGATAGAACAATTCTAATTACATAAAAGGTTTTGTACAAATAAAATTATTATAGTAAAAAATGAAAAAGGAAACAATTAACTGGAAAACATTTTTGCAATAAATTCCTCTGAAAAAACTCATACATATTATGTTTGTATATGTAAATATGTGTATATATTTATATACTCACATAAGAACATATGGACCTTATGCAAATATTAGAATATATGAAAAGACAGTTCTCAAAAGAAAAAAGTCAAGCTGTCCATAAATAACTACATGTTCCAAATCATTCATTATTAGAAAAATGCAAATTTTAAAAGCTTTGTTTCTACTCAAAACCCATCATACTGGCAAAGATGACAATAAAGGGGAAAAAACTGGTTGTTAGATGGCCTTTGGGAAATAGGTACACTAAATGCAGTTTTGCTTTTGTTTTATAATATATTTTTGAAGCAAGAAATTGTGTATGACCTCAAGCAATTGAAATCTACTTATCACTTCAGAAAGATGACACAGTTCTTGTTTGTATTTCTCAGCCTTCTTAGGAAGAAGGAGCCATTCTATATTCATCTAAACTGGGCTAGAAGGAAGACACAGAAAATTAGAAGTTAAACAAGCTGAAATTTCATTGTGGTTTTCACATGTTAATCCAATTTTATTGTGATCTAAGGTGGCATGTATGACCAATGAAATGCAAAAGAAGAATACACACTTCTAAGCACAAGTCAGCATGGCATAAATCATGAGGAAAATATCTGGAGATTAGATAGTAGCCATCCACAGCTTTAAAATTAAGCATTAGAATTCAGAGCTGATTCAATATTAACAAAACTATCAGCACAATTGACCATATCAATAATAAAAACAACAAAAATCATATGATTATCTCAATAGATGCAGAAAAAGCTTTAGATATAATAGTCATTCCTATTTTAAAACTATTGAAAAACAAGAATAAATGGAGCTTTCTTTAAAATGATAAGTAGTATTTATCTAAAACCATCAGTGAGTATTATCTATCATAAGGATAAACTAGAAGTCTTTCCAATAAGATTAGAGGTGAAGCAAACATGTCCATTATCACCACTATTTTTCTATATTGTGATACAAATGTTAGCTATAGCAATAAAAAAAGAAAGAGATGTTAAAGAAATAAGAATGAGCAAAAAGAAACAAAACTCTGCAGATGATGTTAACTATTCTTTGAATCCTAAAGAATCAACTATAAACTAGTTGAAATAATAAACAACTTTAGGAAAGTTGTGAGATATAAAATAAACCACATAAATCATAAGTATTTCTATATATTACCAACAAAGTCCAAAGAGATAGAAAAAATAAATTCCATTTAAAATAACTTACAAAGCTATAATTATCAAAACAATTCAGTACATGCTAAAGAATAGAGTGGCACCTTTGACCCAGCAGCATTTCTATTGAGCTTATATCCCAAAGAAATCATAAAGGAAGGAAAGGGCCCCACATGTGCAAGAATGTTTGTGGCAGCCCTTTTTGTAGCGGCTAGAAACTGGAAACTGAATGGATGCCCATCAATTGGAGAATGGCTGAATAAATTATGGTATATGAATATTATGGAATATTATTGTTCTGTAAGAAATGACCAACAGGATGATTTCAGAGAGGCCTGAAGAGACCTGCATGAACTGATGCTGAGTGAAATGAGCAGAACCAGGAGATCATTATACACGGCAACAACAATACTATATGATGATCAATCCTGATGGACATGACTCTCTTCAACAATGAAATGTTTCAAACCACTTCCAATTGTTCACTGAAGGAAGCCATATACACCCAGAGAGAGGGATGTGAAATGTGGACCACAACATAACATTTTCATGCTCTTGATTGATGTTTGCTTGCATTGTGTTTCCTTTATCTGATTTTTCTTTCTTGTAGATATGATTTTTCTTGCACAACAATGATAAGTGTGGAAATATGTATACATATATTCGATTTGTCAAGTATTTTAACATAATTAACATGTAGTGGATATCCTGCCATCTATGGGAAGGGTGGGGAGTAGGGGGGAAAAATTTGTAACAGAAAGCTCTGTAAGGGTTAATGTTGAAGAATTATCCATACATATGTTTTGCAAATAAAAAATAAAAATAAAAAAGAATAGAGTGGCAAATTAATGGAATAGATTGTATACATAATATACAATAAATAATTTTAGTAGTTTAATGTTTAAAAATGCAAAAATCTAAGATTTGGGGACAAAGCCTCTATTTGACAAAATTCCTGGGAAAATTGGAAAGTAGTTGGACAGAAATTAAATTCAGATCAATGTACCATCTACCAAGATAAAATCAAAATAGATACATGATTTAGACATAAAGGATGATATAAGCATAAATTAGGGAACATGAAAAATATTATCTGTAAGATCTATGGAAAAGGGAAGAATTTATTATCAACAAGAGAGAGAGATGATCATGGGATATAAAATCTGATTATGTTAAATTTAAAAGGGTTTGCACAAACATAACCAGAGCATCCAGGAGTAGAAGAAAAATAGAAAACCAAGGAAGAGAGGAATTTTCAGAAAGTTTCTCCAATAAAGACCTCTTTTCTCAAATATATAGGAAAAAATAATCAATCAAGCTGAAATTTAATTCTGGTCTTCACTTAATCCAGTTTTATTGTAATCTAAGGTGGCATGCATAACCAAAAAATATATAAATGTGAGTTATTTCCCAATTAATAAATGGCAAAGGATATGAACAGATAAATCAAAGCTATCAATAACCATATAAAAATGCTTTAAATCATTATTGATTAGATAAATGCAAATTAAAGCAGCTTGAAGGTACCGCCTCACACCTATCAAATTAGCTAATACAACAAAAAAGGAAAATGACACATGTTGGATATGAAAAAAATGGGACAAAAATTCATTATTAGTATAATTATGAACTGATGCAATCAATCTGGAGAGAAAATTGCAACCATGCTCAAAGGACTGTAAAACTGTACATATCCCCTGATCCAGGATTATCACTATAGGTTTGTATCTCAAAGAAAAAAATTGCAAAGGTAAAGGACCTGTATGTACAAAAATATTTATAGCAGTACTTTTTTTGTGGTGACAAAAAATAGAAATGGAGACGATATCCATCCATTGAGGAACAGTTAAATAAGTTGTAGTATTATGATTGTGATAGAATACTATTGTTCTATACAGAAATGATTAGCAGGATGCTTTCAGAAAAACCTGAAAAGACTTTTATGAACTGAGACAAAGTTAGTTGAATAGAACCAGGAGAATATTGTACACAGTAACAGCAATATTATATAATGATCAATGGTGAATGATGTAGCTATTCTCAGCAATACAATGATCCAAGACAATTCCAAAGTACCCATCTCCAGAGAAAAACTGATGTAATCTGAAACCCAATTGAAGCATATTTTTAACTGTTTTTCTCATGGGATTTTTGAAGAGTCTGTTTTCTTTCCCAACATTGCTACTATGGAAATATGTTTTCCATAACAGTACATGTATGATCTATACAAAGTTCTTTGCCTTCTCAAGAAGTTGTTATGGAAGTTAGGAAGGTATCTCCCTTTCACTCTGGTAAATATAGACAGAACCAATCATTTTGGAGAGCAATCTGGAATTGTGCACAAGAGTTATTAAACTGTTTAACCCAGAATTACCATTAGTAGGTCTATTTCCAATGATGATTAAGGAAAAAGGAAAAGAATCTATATGTTATAAAATGTTTATGACAGGGGCAGCTAGATGGCACAGTGAATAGAGCACCAAGCCTGAAGTCAAGAAGACCTGAGTTCAGATCTGATCTCAGACACTTAACACTTCCTAGTTGTGTGACCTTGGGCAAGTCACTTAATCCCAATTGCCTCAGGGAAAAAAAATGTTTGTGGCAGCTCTCTTTGTGGTGGTAAAGAACTGGAAATTGAGAGAATGCTTTTGGGGAATAGCTGAACAAGTTGTGGTATATGATTGTAATGGAATATTACTCATTATAAGGAATGAGGAGTTCAATTATCTAAAAAACATGGATAAACTTGCATAAAGCAATGAAAAGTAAAATAAGCAGAACTAAGAAAACATTGTATATAGTTACAACAATATTGTTTTAAGAGCAACTTTGAGTGAACGTCATTTTGACTATTATAAATACCCAAATTAACTACAAAGGGCATATGAAGGAACACATTAATTGCATCCATCTAGAAAAAGAATTGATAAATAGAAGCATGTACAGAATTGTTTCATACATGTATATATATACATATATATATGTATGTGTGTATATGTGTTTTTTGTGTGTATACCCACCCACACATATATGTGTATATATATATACAGATATAGATATTGATATGTAAATATATTACATAGATATGTATCTATAGATAGCTAGATAGATATAATTTGTGTCTGATAGTTAATATTACTAGGGTGTGAAAGGTTGCAGGGGGAGAAAGAAAAAGAAATTTATAAGATGCTTTATTATATATTTAAAAATTTATACATAAAAATTTTCATTTCCATTTGCAATCATATTTTTTATTATACTATGTTATAGAAATAAATGTCTTGTGAAGATAGAAGAGCAAGCAGAACAGAATAGATCTTGGCCTTTTAGTTGCCTTAAATGAACCTATAATATATGAAGTAGAATAGGATATACCTAGATGAATATAATGTTTGGATGACCTTTAGAACAAGAAAATATAAATAAGTACAATGAAATGAAATTTCATTTTGGTAATTGGAGTTTTTAGCACTGCTTCTTATAATATGAGTACAATGAGACCATATTGATATTTGTGATCTGGAATTAAAAATAAGGGCAAATTATTTTATTTAAGAAAAAGTAAGAATAAAAATGACATTTATAAAGGTATCTCTTAAAGGCTATCATTCAGAATTTAGTAGGAAATTTGAAGAATGAATAAGATGGAACACAACATCAATTATGTATATTTAAGCATGGGTGTTAATTGCTCCTAAATCTTGTTCTTATCATCTTTCAATATTAAATATTCCCTCACAACTAAACTGAATATCTTATCTTGCTTATATAAGCAGGGTTATTACTCTTATAATAAGACAAAGGCCAATATACATTGCTCTAGAATTGATCTTAACAGAGAAATTACATTAGGGAATATTCAGCCATTCTCTGTGTATGCCTTTTGTCCAAGAAATTTGCCTTTAATTGAGAAGTTTCTTCCAAAGAAGTATAAAAATTGCAGAAAGTCATGAGGATAAGACAAACTTCATTTTTCCAGGAACAGAATGAAATCAGAGTGGGAAAACTAAGAATTACATCATTTAAGAGGTTTCTTTATGGCCTTCTTTCTATCCTCAAAGTCTACTCATATCCTTTGGAATAGAAGGATATGAATCTAGTGTGTGTATTTGTGTGTGTCCTTCTGAGTTTATGGATGTGTGAGTTTGTGTTTATGTGGGAAAGAATTTAAAGTATACATTTAATGGACCAGATGAAATGTATGCAAACTCAATGAATCTTTAATTCTACTTTTAAGGCTGATGTAAAAACAAAAGTTATTTGTATTCCTTCATTTTTCACATTTAAAAGTGCATTTTTATATTGCAATATTAAATGTTAATTTTTGTACATGTACCCATCATAATTGAAATCTTAACCAACTCTTCTGATGTCCTTAATTTTAGTTTTCATTCTAGAGTCAGAATGGAATAGAAAAGTAATGTATGTTCTAAAAAGAATAACAGCAAAAATTGATCCATGGTGAGGTTTTAATGTGAAATGAAAACCCATATTATACGTGTCAGGAATTATGACTTCACACACTCATTGCTAAATAATCAGGAATTCTAATACCTGACCCCATTCCATAGTATGATCACCAAATCTCCTTGGTTCACAAGTTCACAAGGCTAAAAGCATGGATAGGTTTATTCCCACATCTCCCACCTTCTCCTCTTAGCAAATGGCAATGTTTTACTGTTTCCTATCACAGGACACAGAAACAACTACCCCTGTTCCCTTACAAGTGGCTTATAATGGCTTATCACAGCTTTACATCCTCTCTCCCTACACAGATATTGTCTCTATGTCCCTATATAAAGCAAAGAAAGATTTATAGAAAAACATACTTTCTCCCTAATTGGCTCTCCATATACTGTGATTCATCCTAGGGATTTAAGTGGGATTATTCAAACTAACCACAGCTTCTCCCTGAATCATTTTTGGGGAAGATAAGATCATGTACTTGAGATATGAAAATTTATGGGATCAGGGAATAGCTTAAGAGAGAGAGACAGAGAGACAGAGAGAAAGACAGAGAGACAGAGAGA
>JAJPUD010000309.1:218830-264177 GCA_023553655.1 Myrmecobius fasciatus
AGAGAGAGAGAGAGAGAGAGAGAGAGAGAGAGAGAGAGAGCCATATAGCTAGAAATATAGAATGGAATAAAATGAAATAAGTCTCAAAAGGTAGGTTGGAACCAAATTGTGAATAGACTTAAATGTCCATCCAAGAAGCTTTTATTTGATTGTATAAGAAACAAGGAAACAGTGTTGGGTTTTGAGCAAGTAAACAAATGTTATGTTCTGACTTGTATTCAACAGATTTTGAAAGTTACATGAAATATAAAAAGGTGGGCTTTTCAACTGTGGCCAATTTGACCACAAGAACCATTGTGAGAAAACACTGACAAAAATCCCCTCATAGAGAAAAAGCACTTGTTCAGGGTGATGGTGGCCACAGTGTCCTATTTCAAAGCATCAAATTTGAAAATGGTTAATATGAAAACTTGAAAGTGATAGCTAAGAATGACGCATTGTTTCCACTATTTGATGACTGTAGCACAGATGCATATTACCTAGTTACGGTATAAATACAGAAATGTGAGATTTATCTCTGTGAGATTGAGATAAGTCATATCATTAAAGAGAAGATGTCTTTGACACATTTTGGACAACCTGTGCAGAATTGAGCCGATTTAAGCCAATCTGAGAGTTAATTTCAGAAAAGCCAGGTCTGACAAAAGATTTCAGATATTACCCTGCTAATCTGTTGCTTGGAAGAAGAAAGGTTTTGCACTGCTATCTACTGCCTATAAAAGTGGATTGGGGGGGGGGAGGAACAGGAAAGACATGATTCTTTGCTTTTTCCTGTATCATATTGCTTGAGACATAGAAACACCAACCTAGAAAGCTAAAGAAAAATATTTAAGATTCCAGGATTAGTGGCAGTATCTGTTGTCATCATTTTCTTTACTATTTTAGTTTGTTTTTTATTTTTGCTGAAAGCATAATTTTATTTCAGTAATCCAGAAGAGGAGTAGATTGAGCAGAATAATTAGAACAGAAGTGATTCTGCTTAACAGGAATGTAGAGAAAGATCAAAATAAGAAATTTTCAGGAGGGAAGCAGCCTCACTTATCAGTAGGAAGACAAAGTATACAAGTCCAGAGTCTAGAGTTACGTGCTGGGTTCTAAGCAGATATGGTCCCTACATATGTGCTTTCCTGACACAGTTCTGAAAGTTTGTCTCTTTTCCCAAGACATTGTGTGAATTGATGGGACAGTAAGTCTCTAATTTATGAGTGAAACATTATGTTATTATTATGTTTCACTTATTTTATTTTTAGTAAATGTTTCTGATAAAAAGTTAATAGAGTTCAGCTGATTGATTTATTAAATAGGAAGCATACTGGAGGGATTCAGGAGTTATAGTATACAGTGGCAGAAATACATTCTTCCACCTGACATAGTGAATTGTAGCAAACTCTGGCCTTTCTTTAGGAACCTCTTTAACATGTCAATATATGAATGTGAGTTGGGATGAGGGAATTGAATCAGAAGAGGAACTTAAGTCACAGTAGCACTACGGAAGGACTATCTAGATAACAGACATGTTAAAAGCTGGTAGTTCATTTAAAATATTATTATAGTAATCCAGATGAGAGGCTAAAAAGGCCTAAACTAGGGCTATAGTGTAAATGGAAACAAGAGGACAAATATGAAAAGGTGCTATAGAAAATAATTGGGAAAAATATGACAATCAATTGGATATTGGAAGTTGGAATTGGATATTGGATTGACTGGATATTGTAAAGTTGCCATGGTTTTTAGCCTTTTAAAGGGAGCATTACTTAGTCATCAATAGAAATAAGTTAGAAGAAGAGGAATGCTAAAAGAAAGATGCTAAGTTCAATTTGGGGCTATGGATTACTACATTACCTATAGAGATGAAAAGTGAATTCATGCTAATCTTTTCCTTTTGCTAATTTTTTCCTTTGTCTCACCTTTTTTTAAACTTTATTAATTTTCTCTTCACATATCTAGCTGGATTTGTCACCTGCTCCAGACTTACCCAAGACAGACTGAAGTGAGAAGCTATTTAATAATTACCATCCCAAAACAAATCCATGTGCCTGGAATGATTGGAACCTAAGTATTAGTTCTTAAAGTGACTCTGTCATCCAAAGGTAAATCCTTGAACTTCAGTTTTGTGGTCTTTATATGACAGCTGAATTGTTGGAAGTTTCCAAAAGATACTTAACTGGATTTAAACTGTTAATGGATCTTATCACTATGTTTACTATCTAAAGTTAGTTATTAATTATTGAACATTGTGTAGAAATTGTTCTATTGATTAACACAAATATATTATTATTTTACATTCATTTGCCATTTATAATATGTATGTCTATGTCTAAATATATTCATTAGCAAACAAACAGGACCTCAAACTAGTTAATGGTAGAGCCAGGATTAGAACTCAGTTTTCCCGAGTCCTCCTTAAGAACTCTTCTTATTAAGGAAAAAATAGCAACTGTTTGATCCAGGTGCCTAGGACAGTGACTCTGTGGCTCATTTCACCCTATGACCTTTCCTTCTTTCCTGCACTCACAAGTCTCAGTACTTGTCTACTAGAATTACCTATTTTATTTTCATTGATACTACTTCTCTCTCAACATGAGTTTCTTTGGCCCAAGGACCTTCCCCTCATAAAGAAAGGGTACTTATAAGCATTAGAACTAGCAAAAAAAACCCTCAGAAATCAAACTAATCAAAGCCTCTCATTTTACCAAAAAAGTAAATCAAAGTATAGATGAAGTAACTTTGTTAAATTTGTTAACTTCATGTCCTTCAACTATTATAACTAGTACAGAGCACAGCTAAGCCCCAGCCTTCCACCAACTACACTGCAAGAATTAGATTTAAACTAAGGAATTTTAAATATTCTAACACTTATTAGATTTATGAACCTAGGTCAAGTTATTGACCTCTGTGTGCCTTAAGCATGTTGTTAGGTATTATCTATTAAGTCCTTGTTTACCATATAAATTAAAGGAGAAAGCTCCCCACACTAAAGGTATCAGAGATATTTAATTTTCACACTTGTGCAAAACTTCTAGCTAGATGTTATTTAATGCATATATTTGTGTACATTTAGTGCCATAATTAACAAATGTTAAATGAAAACAAGACAGAGAGACAAAGACAAAAAACAGAGATCTAGCAATGTAATTGATTAGCAAAATAGTTATTTCTTAATATGACTATATCTGTGCTTGTTTTTCCATTCCTTTCCAGATTCAAGTCTAGATAAGCATCCAGAGTGGATTACAATTGGTTTTCTCCATATAAGAATCATGTTTAATTGTGTATATTGTTTCTTTTTTAAGTACTGCCCTATTATTGATTTTTTCTCTCCTTATATTTAAGGACATTTTATTCTAAAAGAAAAGATAATGTGTGAATGCATATTTGGCTCAGATTTAATAAGCATATGGAATTCCCAGAGCAGAAACTCTCTTTACTGATGAATGCCAGAAATTTGTTTATAGCTTTTAATTTTAAAGAGCTATCTAGAGATAGCAAGAGGTTAAATGGATCACACAGCCATTGTGTATGTCAAACATAGGACTTGAATCCATGTCTCCCTGACTCTGAGGTTCTATATATTGTAGCACATTGTCTAAATAACATACACATGTAAGTATGTATATGTTTAAAATTCAATTAGTATGCAATATATTTAAAACAGCATAACCCAATAAAGAGCCTTGAGTGGCAATTTAGGAAGTTTGTTCAAATAAAACTGGATTCCAATACTTTTCCATTTATGGAAAAGACTCATTAAATGTCATCTATAAAGCTTTCTGTTCTATAAGTGAGATTTTTTTTGCACAACCTTAGGAGTCTTATGACACTGTCAGAAGCTGATGGGGCCAAGAATATGCCATAAAGTCAAAGATCTTTGCTCACTCTCAGAAGAGCATATCTCATTTCACCTTCTGTATATTTATGGTCTATGGACTGAAAGAAAGAGTCCCAGACTCCATTCAAAAGAGGAGGAAGAATGAGGCCTAATGGTATAGTGGGTAGAACATTTCCCTAGTGGTCATTTTCCGCATTTACAAAATGAGAAAATTGCACTGGATAATCTCTATGGTCCCTTTTAGCTCTAACATATTATGAAATGAAGTAATTTGCATTATTGTTTTGTTCTATGCATAATACTAGTCTCTGAGGTGCATAATTCATATATATATGTATATATATATGTATCTATAAACATACATATTTGTATATACATGCATAGAATTATGTGATCTAAAAGAAGCAACATAAGCCTTAAACACTTAACTTCCTAAAGAACTTAAGAATGACCTAAAAATGGAAAGAAGAGGCAGTCGTACTTGAAATTCACTCTAACTCCATGTCAGCATACTTTTCCAACAAAGTAATTTCTTTGATGGAGCTTAACTATACATTTGGAATAAATAAGCCAGAAAGGGCATGAATATGACTTTAAATTCTAACAAAGCCATGGAACTGTACATTGGCAGGCTATGTTACTCCCTGAATGGTTTTCAGGATAATTTCATATATAATGCATTGTCTAGGAAATCAGCTATCCAGATTGGGTCATTAAACTAAGAAATGGTTTTACAGAATTCTAGTTATTCATCAGAGGCCACACAAGGCCTTTCCTATATGGAGGAGAGGTGGCAAAAGGTTTAAATATTTTGATACTGATTAAAGGGAAACTATCAGAGCTTCTCAGACTATAATTGCATATGATTTATACCTATTTCAACTCTTTAAATTCTAGACATCAGTATTCTTTAAATCAACTAGGCAATCACTAAAATCTTTTAAAATTTTTGACCCTTTTTGTCAATCGACTACACTGAAAAGCATGTTGTTTGTTTGTTTTTTTGGTTCTACTTTTTCAGTTAAAAAAAACCCTCTGAATTCATTGCCTTTATTCAAAGGGTCTATCTGCCAAATAAAAAAAACCCTTAAAAATCAGAAGCTCTAAAGTATCTTCTTAATTTTTTTTTCATTTTCTGCTGTTCTTCCTGATTTCAACTCCAAGGAATAAAATACTCCTCCCAGAATAAACTACTCACTTGTGAACTCAACACCATGCAACTAACTCAAGTCTTGATTGACAGCATTTTCCTCCATCTCTTAGGGCAAAATACCAATCTCCTCCTAATGCCTTTCTAAATTTTCAGGTCATTCCACTTAGCATCTGCCACTCTGCCTGGTTTCACCTCCATAGAACAAAGTATCTCTATACCTCGTTCCCCCTCCTCCCCATCTCCTCTTGTGTTTTGTCTTCTCCCATTAAATTGTAAGCTCCTTGAGGACAAAAAGTCTTTTTTCAGTTGTATTCCCAGAACTTAGTTTATTAGGTTGAATTGAATTTTCCATCTAGTTTTCTCTCACTAGCTCATTATAGTAAAGAGATTTTGAAGTCCCCTGTTGTGGCAAGGAACTGGAAATTGAATGGATGCCCATCAGTTGGGGAATGGCTGAATAAGTTATGGTATATGAATATTATGGAATATTGTTGTTCTATAAGAAACAATTCTGCAGGATGATTTCAGAAAGGCCTGGAGAGACTTACATGTACTGATGCTGTGAGGTGAGCAGAACCAAGAGAACATTGTATACAGCAGCAACAAGATTGTGTGATGATCATCTGTGATGAACTTGGCTCTTGTCAACAATGAGGTAATGCAGGCCACTTCCAATATATTTGTGATGGAGATGCCATGTGCATGCAGAAAGAGGACCATAGGGTCTGAATGTGGATCACAGCATAATATTTTCACCTTTTTGTTGTTCTCTGCTTGCTTGATTTTTTTCTCACATTTTTTTTCCTTTTTGATTTGATTTTTCTTTGCAATATGATAAATGTAGAAATATATTTAGAAGAATTGAACACGTTTAACTATATTGGATTACTTGCCATCTAGGAGAAGAGAAGGAAGGAGAAAGGTTTTGCAAGGGTGAATGTTGAAAATTATCTTTGTATGTAGTTTGAAAAAAATGAAAAGCTATTATAAAAATAATAAATAAATAAAAGGCCCCTGTTCAGAAAATCCCCTGATTAATTTTCAAAGAGTGGTAGAAAATGGAGATGAAGTTGCATTAAAGAAGTAGTAGTTTCAGCAATTAAATTGTCCATGATTTTCAATTAATCTCAATTCAATAAACATTGATTATATACCTAATGCATGCTAAAGCACAAAGCTAAGTGGTAGGACAACAAATAAGAAAAAGACACTCCCTACTCTAGAGGAATTTACAACCTAATGAGAGAAGACAACCTATAAAAGAAGCTAGAGAGATCTTTGACTTTATGGCATGTTCTTGGCCCTATCAATTTCTGACAGTCACATGACTCCTAAGGTTGTGCAAAAAAAAAAAATCTCACATAGAACAGAAAGTTTTATAGATGACATTTAATGAGTCCTTTCCATAAATGGAAAAGTGTTGGAATCCAGTTTTATTTGAATAAACTTCCTAAATTGCTACCTATGGTCCTTTATTGGGAGGTACAAGTTGGGGGCCTGTCGCTGGGGATATCTTGTTCTATGAAGTAAAAACCAAGCAGAGCTGCAAATGGAAAGTGCAATGAACTGAAAGTCCTAATCCTACCTTCTATAAAGGAAAGTTTAGTGTTTTACCTTGCAGTTCTTCAATCAGATATTTTTATAGCCTGACCCCAAAAACAGTCAATATGTCCAAACTGGCATTTCCACTGCACAAAATTATAGCTGCTCTGCTAATATCTTCCCTTTCAAATTATCTTCGATTTATTTTTTTATTCTTTATATATTTCTTTTATATGTACTCATATAACTATATAATGGCTCTTCAGAGAGAATGTAAGCTTCTTGAGAGCAGAACTAGCAGTAATGGTAGTTCAAAATTTAGCCTCGATGTAACAAAATCATCCAAATGTGAAAAGGTCTATCTCTTGAGATAGTCAATAAAAATTCATTAAGCACCTACTATGTGCCACTGTGCTAAGTACTGGGAATAAGAAACAATTGTTACTCTCAAGGAGCTCATAAATTAATGAGAGAAAAAACATAAAAAACTGTATATAAACAAACTATGTACAGGATAAATAAGAAATAATAGAAAGAGTACTAGTTATTAGGTAAAATAGGCCCCAGGAATGGTAAATAGAAATAGTTTTAGGAGAACAATAAATAGTAAATATATAGATATGTAGATATATATATAGATGTATAATATAAAAATAGCATAATATTCAGTTTGACATGGAACAACCATAAAATATCTATCAGATTAAAAGTTTTTCTATTTATTGTGTGAATTCATAAAAAGATGAGTCCCCTAATAGAATTCATAATTAGTCAGGAGGAAGAAATCATTAGAGGTAAGACACAACAAAGTGGAGAGTATCTCATAGAGGACTTAGTCTTAGGGGGAAAAAAAAGGATTCAGCAAAAATCTTAAGCACATCTCTTAAATGGGAGGTTTCACATCATCTCAGGAGTGGAAGGAAATAAAAATGGGAACAAGGATCCAGGTGGAATCCACCTAGCTTATCAGGTCCCAGACTTGTTTAAAGATATGCTGATCAAGACAATCTCAGAGAGAATTGAGTTAATGGAGGCTGATAAACAATCTTACATCTCAACATTCTATATCAACAGAATAGTCTGGAAGAACTAGTTTACTTGATTATGGTTGGTTAGATGGGTTCCTTCCTGATAAGGAAAGAAAATAAACTGGTTTCAAAATCCACCTAATTAGGATTAAGAGATGGTAATGTGGTTCTCATTGGAGGTCTTCAAGAGAAGACTGTATAAATATTTGTCAAGTATTGTAAGAGGGAATTACTTTTCAGAAATGAGTCAAACTAGATATTCTCTGAGGTTTCTTCTAACTCTATAATTCTGAGATTCTATAATCTTGGACATGCCTTATGCTCTGGACCCCTTATTTTTGGCTATCTCGTGGTATATGCTTTAAGTAATATCATTGACTTGAAGGACATAAATCTTGCTTTTCGTTCCTCACTGACTGAAGCCTGATAGTTGTATACACCGCCACCTAGACCATGAAAGTCCTAACACCCTAGGTACAACTCTTAAATAGAGGAAGGAAAAATAATATAATTATAGATACATAAAATCAGACTGATTCTTCTTAATATAATCTAAATGCATTAGAGCAGCAACTCTTATCCTTTTTTGTGTACATAGACACCTTTGGCAATCTTTCAGACCTATGGACCTCATAAAAAACTTTTTTAATACACAAAATAAAATTAATAGAAAGTATTCAAAGGAAAGCAACTATATTGAAAGTTATCAAAATATTAATAAAACAAGGTCATAGACCATAGGCTAAAAACCCCTGTTATCATCTCTTCCTTTTCTAACATTACATGCCATAATTAACAAATGTTAACTCAAAACAAGACAGAGACAGAAACATAGAGACAGAGAGAGAGAAAAAGAGAGAGAAGGAAGAGGAGGAGGAGGAACAGGAGGAATAACAGAATTGATTAGCAAAAGAGATATTCTTGAACAGGACTTGTTTTTCCCTTCTTTTCCACATTTGAGTCTAGATAAGGATCATCTAGACTTTTTCCAGAGCAGTTTGCAATTGGTTTCATCCATATAATAATCATGGTTAATTTTGCATATTGTTTCCTTTTTAAGTACTGCCCTACTGTTGTTTTTCTCTCTCCTTATATTTAAGGACATTTTGTTCTAAAAGAATAGGTAATGTTTCCCTGTAGCAATACTAAACTTAATTCTACTCATGAAGAGAACTATTCATAGCAATACTTTGAATTTAATCTAAAAAATGTCCTTATGTGTAACAGCAGAGCTCAGTGATTCATGAAATTGCTCAATGTTGCTATATTCCTCCTTATAAAGCTAATATGTTGGAGTCCAGTAGTTTATGTAGGAAAATGTTTTATTTTCTTTAAAATTTTAAAGTGAAAAAATATTTCCACTCACATGGAAATAAAAGTTCTTACTCATGGGAACAATTCACAAGGATAGTCTTTAGAAGCACAGAGCTCTCAAATGTACACAAGACTGAGCTGTTAAGCTATCCCCATTTCTACCTTGGTCACATACATGAAAGGTTTCCAGCATATTGGGTCTTTCACAAAAAAACTTCTCTGCTGTACATGTTCAGAAAAATATAATCACTAGCTTCATGAGCACAGCATTTTGCAAACTACTTTGTCCATGGAATATTTTGGTATTCTTTGGGTGTACACACACACACACACACACACACACACACACACACACACACATATATATATATATGTATATATATATATATATACAGGACTCATAATTGAAGGCACATGGAATCTGGAGAAATATAATATTCATAGATAATAAAAGTGGAGAGTTCATAGAATTTTAGGAACTAAATGGAAGAAAATTAGCCTGTTTTGCGCTAAAATGTTTTACATATGATAAATGTATCATTTCATGTTGAATAGTTTCAAGTAAGAAATATTGCTAATTTCCTCATCGATAAAATAAGCTTGAACATAAAAAAATTCACTTGAACCTCTGATCCCTGAAAGCCACTGTCCTATATTTCTCCTCCCTTTCGCATTCAAACCCCTAGAAAAAAAGCCTCCTAAACTCATTGCTTCTAAATCCTTCTCTCTCACTTTTCAGTCCTTTGCAATTCGGCTTCCTACTTCCTCCACTATACTGAAAATGCTCTAAGATCTCTTAATTGCTATATTCTTTGTCTTTATTTTTCTTGAACTCTCTTCAAGGTTTGACATTGTTGACCATCTTTTTCTCTCTACTATTCTCACCTGACTGGATTTTCATGGCACTACTCCCTCCCAGTCCTCTTTCACCTGTCACTCTCTTTTGCCTGTCCCATATGAATGAGGCTACTCTGAGACTCTTGGACCCCTTCTTTATATAATGTTTCATCAATGATGATCGCATTAGGTACTATAGATTGAATTATCATCTTTGTGATAACGGCCACATCTCTCTGATGAAGTCAAAATCTACATGTCTAATCCTCGCTTCTCTCCTAAATTTTAGTCCCACATTAACAACTATCAACTAGACATCTCAATCTGAATGCCCCCATGGGAATCTTGAATGCACCATGTCCAAAATAAAACTCAATATCTTTCTCCCTAAGGTAAATCTTCCTCTTCACATTCTTATTTCTGTTGAGAGCCCTACCATCCTTCCAGTTCTCTAGCATGCAAAGCTGAGCTCCTTGAGAATGGGAGTGTGAGTATTTGTGTGTGTGTGTTGGCTCTCTGTCCCCAATGCCAGATAAATCCCCAACTCCTCATTCTCTACCATTCCTTATGCCTGATCAACTGCCAAGTTTTATTGATTTTATTGCCACAACATCTCTCACATCCCCTTTCTTTACTCACATAATCATTTCCCTAGTTCATACTTTCATCTTCTTTTTCTGGGACTATAGCAAAAATCTTCTAATTGATCTCCCTCCCTGAAGTTCTTTCCTCTTTCAAACTATCCTCCACATAACTGCCAAAATGATATTCCTAAAGCCATAGATCAACAAGTATTGATTAAGTTTCTACTACAAGGTGGGCACTATGCTAAGTAGCAGATATATAAAATCAAAAGTGAAACAGTTCATGTCTTCAAGGAGCTCACAAATATAATTATATTCAAATAGATAAAAGATAATTTTCAGGGGAAAGCACTAGAACCTGGGATTGGAAAAGGGAAGAATGGAAAGTGGTGTTTGAAGGAAATTAAGGATTCTAAGAGGCATCCTAGGAAGGAAGGTTCATCCTAGGCATAAGGTACATCCAATGCAAATGCAGAGATGAGAATTGGGATACCACATATGAAAAAGTCAAATGGCTACTTTATATCATGAATCAAGACCAATGTACTCATCCCAAGAAACTTCAGTAGAATTGGAAATTGAAAGGAAACCCATTAATTGGAGAATGGCTGAACAAGCTGTGGTATATGACTATGATGAAATACTATTGTGCTTTTAGAAATGATAGGAGGGGGAAAAGAAAATAAGAAGGAGAGCTATATAAATCATGAAACTTATGGTTGAAACAAGGTGATAGTGTCTCAGTCTTGTATCATAAAATTGAATGGAAAGGGCAGCTGTTCCTCTGTTGCTTTCAGGAAGCCTTTTGTGGAGATAATTGAGATTTGAGTGTTCTAGATGAATAGTAGGAAACAAATGATGAACACCTGTAATCTATCATCAACCACAATGTTTTTAATGTTTTAAAGTTTAAATAGGGTGAAGAATGTAATCTGTGAAGGATAAATCTATATTGTGACTTTAAAAAAAAGAAAAAAATGACAAAGGAAATTATTTCAGAAGAATCTGAAAAAATCAAATGACCTGATACAATATGAAGTGAGCAGAATCAGGAAAACATTTTACCCAGTAGCAGCAGTACTATGAAGAATGATCAACTGTGAAAGATTTGGCTACTTTGATCAAGATAATAACCCAAGAAAATTCAAATGGTCCTATGATGAAAAATTCTATCTACCTCCAGAGAAAGAGTAAATAAACTCTGAATCCAGATTGAAACATACTTTAAAAAAAACTTTATTTTTACTTTTTTATTTTGTTTATCTTTTCTTTTGAACTATGGCTAATATGGAAATATATCTTGCAAGACTTCATTTGTATAATAAATATCAAATTGCTTGCCTTCTCAAGGAAAGTGTAGGGGATGGAGAGAGAGAATTTAGAAGCCAAATTTTTTAAATGATTGTTAAAAGAGGATTTTTTTTGTATTTGGAAAATATTTAATGAAATGAATAAAAATAATTTTTAAAAAAGAAATTTCACTGACTCTATTAGTTCTAGCATTCCTTATTATTCCTCATGTAATTTATGTTCCAGTAACCAAAGAGGCTTATTTGCTCTTTCCTATATGTAGCATTCCATCTTCCAGCTCTATTTTTTGTACAGGCCATTTCCCAGACCTAGAAGATTCTCTCTCCTAACTTTTTCCTCACAGAATTCTGAGTTCCTTTCAAAATTTCACTCATGTGCCACCTTTTACCTGAGACCTTCCCTGTTTTCCCAAATTCTATTATTTTTCCTACCATCACTCTAAAATCTACCAACCATCACCTAAAATTACTTTATATAAAAATATCACTACATTCTGTATCCTGTCTCCTATCTCCTTCCCCCTCTGGTCCCTGATAACTTCTTTATCCAGTAGAATGTGGGCTCTTTGTGCAAAAGGGCAGTTTTCATTTTATCTTTGTACCCCAACTTCTAGCATAGCTTCATTCATTTATTAGCTACTTAATAAATTCTCCTTATATTAAATTGAATTGAATTGACTAATCTGTAAATCACCTCTAAATCTAAATCTTGTGATTCCAATTACAGCCAAATTATGAAAGTCACCTGGAATTAAATCCCAGGTCTGTTAATTATGTGGCCTTAAAAAGGCATGTAATCTCTCTGGGCCTCTGTTTCCCCATTTATAAAATGGGGGAATTGGGCTAAATAATACCAAGATCCTTTTTAGCTCTAAAATATGATATGATAATGATATAATAAACATGATAAAAAATGAAATTACCCTATCATTCTATTTTACAATTTTGCATTCTCCCAACTCAGCACCTGTATCTGAAACATACTGCTGCTATTTCTCTTCCTTCAAGTCCAAAATGAGGTGCCACCTCCTCCAGGAAGCCTACTTTGACCTCCCTGCCATCTCCTTATCTCTTTATCACAAGTATTTAAGCCATTCCTTTGTCCCTATCACATTATACATTCTACCAAAATGATCCTATACTCATCCTCTTGTAATGATTTTATTCTTTTCTTTTTTTCCTCCTACAAGTATCTAGGTGGCACAATAGATAGAATGCTGGTCTTGGAATCAAGAGGACCTGAGTTCAAATCCAACCTCAGACACTTACTAGCTATGTGACACTGGGCAAGTTACTTACTCCTGTTTACCTTAGTTACTCATCTGTAAAATAAGCTGAAGAAGGAAATGACAAATCAGTGTATTTACCCAGAAAATCCTAAATGAAGTCACAGAGTCAGACAGGTCTAAAAAAACTCAACAATGACAAATTTCCTCCATTTCCTAGTCCTACGAACTTCTCCAAATCAGGGACTATTTCATTTGAGTTTTTATATCCTCAATATATCTAGCAGAGTGCTTTGCAGATACTTCAGTAGAACTATGATCCCATCAATATGGAAGGATAATACCTCCAACTATTTAAATCACAATACATGCTTTTTAAGCAGGTCCCAGTGATGTCCTATTATAAACCTTCTGGGATGAAACTGGAGGCCTTCTTCTAGATGCTTTAAAACCAACAAACTGAAGGCCTTCCTCTAGTCAGACATTCTTAAACTTTTTTGTATTCTGAAACTTTTTGGCAGTCCAGTGAAATTATGTTTTTAAATACATAAGCTAAAATACATAATGTTGCAAAGGAAAACATGTATACTGAAACACATTTATCAGAATATTATAAAAACAAGTCCATAGATCCTCTCCCTTGAAATCTATTCACAACTCCCAAAGTGGTCCTTGGTTCCTAAGTTATGAATAGTTATATTAGGTCTTTTAAAATTCCATCACCTAAATGGAGAGAGTCATCTGCATCCAGAAAGAGGGCTGTGGGAGCTGAATGTGAAACATAGTATTTTCACATTTATTGTTGTTGTTTGCTTGCTTTTTTTTCTTTCTTTTTTTTCCTTTTTGATCTGAGTTTTCTTGTGCAGCATGATAAATGTAGAAATATGTATAGAAGAATTGCATATGTTTAATATATATTGGATTACTTGCTGTCTAGGAGAGAGGGTGGAGAGAAGGGAGGAGGAACAGTTTGGAACACAATGTTTTGCAAGGAAAAATGTTGAAAACTATCTTTCCATATATTTTGAAAATAAATGGCTATTATTTAAAAAAATAAAAAAGCCAAAAAATAAAATTTCCTACACTTACAAGAGTACACTCCCTCAAGTTGACCTCCCCTAAGCCATGGCTTTGTTCTAAAATTAGCACTTTATTCCCCACCCCTACATGATTACACTTAAATTTTTAAAAGAAAGCAATCCATTTAAACTAATTAAAAATAAAATGCAAATTTTAAAAAGTATCCTAAGGAAAGAAGGAAGAAAGGAAGGAAGGAAGGAAAAGAGAGGAAAAGAGTAAGGAAGGAAGGGAGGGAGGAAGAGAAGGAGGAAAAGAAGTAGAAAAGAAGGAAGAGAGAGTGGGAGGAAGGGAGGGAGAGAGGGAGAGACAGAAGGAGGAAGGGAGGAAAGGAGGGAGAAAGGAAGGAAGAGAGAGAGGGAGGATAGAGGGAGAGAGAGAGAGGGAGGGAGAGAAAAGAGAAGGAAGGGAGAGAGAGAGGAAGGGAAGGAGAGAGGGAAAGAGAGAGGGAGGAGGGAGGGAAAGTGGGAAGGAGGGAGAAGAAGGGAAGGAGGAAGAAGAGGGAGGGAGGAAAAATCATTCATTAAGCACTTGCATTCCAGACAATGTTAAGTGCTAAGGATACAAAGCAAGGCAGCTCAAATCTCTTCTGGGCTGTAAATTTCAGGCAATATCTATTCTGGTTTAGGAAAGGACAGGGACACCTCACATCATCACCTAATCAATCTCCTCTTACTGCTGCAGCAGAAACCAACCAAAATTTAACTCATCTGATTTCTCACAAGTATCCCTGACAGTCTGTGCCTGGTATTATCAGAATTCTGCCTAGGGATTCCAAAGGTCTTCAGAAATAACTGTCCTTATCTTTGCCCTGGCCTCTATTTCTAAAATGAGCCAGAAAATCTTTTTTTAAAAATGGTTTATCATGTATCCCCTTCTCTGATTGGGTTGCTAAGAATAATTACAAGAACTTGGCAAATGTTTGGGGTTATTAATGATTATGCATAAAGAGGAACAAGCAAGAGATGACACTAGTGACTTCTTTCTTTCCAAATGGCCTCTCTCTCTACAGGGGAAGTCAATTTAAGACAACATCAAATCTATGCAATTTTCTTTTGAACTGTGGGGAAAAACATTAATTTGTATGGACTAAAGCATACGATTAAAGCATGAAATTCATTCCAGTCATGACTATGAGAGGGGTTTGAAAATGAATTGAAGTCTCTAGACCACAGTGCATTAATGCAATCATCCATAGAGCAAATAACCTGGAATGATTAGATTGCTGAAGTGTACCCATGGGTTCTTACCCAGTATGCATGGAGGCTTTGGAATGTCTTGTTTTGAATGGGGATCAAAAGAGGAGCTAAAATCAAATGGCATAGTGCCTATATGAACCAAATGCAGTAAACACTCCAATAGCTAATCTACGAATGCTAGCTCTTCTATTCTTTTATTTTATATTCTTTTATTCTGAAATATCTTCTGAGTCAGAAAGCCTTTTGCACAATCTTTAAGCCAAAAGCAAAATAAACACGGTGTTAACTTTCTGCTGGTCCAGAAATCAGCATACATATTTCCTTCTTGTTGTAGTTGTTGTTTGGGTGTCACAGACTCTTGAGGGAATTTCAGAGGGAAAAGAAAATAACTAAACAGTGAGCTATTGTTCTAAAGTGGGATCTAACCTAATCCTAGGTCCATTTTGAAAGTAAATTTACTGCCAGCATATGTGGAGTATAAATCCTTCACTCAGTAAATAAATCACTAGTTTTTAAATTGTCTAAATATCTCTGCCTTTTTAGGTACCCTAAATGTCTGCTGATACTGCAGGTACCAGTTCCATCAACACTTCAGGCCCAAAACAACTCATGAATGTAAATGAAAAGACCAAAGCCCCCTCCAAACTAATAACACTGGAAAAACCATAAAGGTAACCACGGCAGCTACTCTCTGGATAGCATTTAGGTTTAGCTATCATTACTTATACTTGGAGGGCCACAGATGTCCCAAACTCCCAATGGGGCCATTAGAAAGTCTTGAGAGAATACATTTGGTTAGGTCTTTCAGTCACTGTCCTACCATTTATCAACAGGAACCAATTTAGATTTGATAAGAAAGGATTATAGGCTCACAGAATCAAAGATTTAGAGCTTTAAACTTTAAGCTTTAAAAGGGACCTTTGAATTCATCTAGTCCAACATCCTCATTTTAAGGATAAAGAAAACTGAGAATCAGAGAGATTAAGTAATTGTTTTAAGGTTGCACAGGTAGTAAATGATAAAGCTAAAATGAAGCACATTGAGGTAAAAATAGTGAGAGAGCTAGTTTCTGAGTCAAGATCTGGGTTCAAGTACTATTATACAGCCACACTAGCTGTGTAACACTAGACAAGTCATTTAATATTTCAGTGACCGGGCAACTCTCTAAGACTACAAATTCCATAGCATCTATTATTTTGAATTTATAAAGAAATGTTCTCCCCTAGAAACTCCTTTGTTAATAAAATTAACAGGTGATGGGGAGGGAAAGGGGAAAGAGGGGAGTTTTAATAGGGATCATCAGCACATTGCCTTTTGAAAACATATATTACTATGTCAAATATGTTGTCCAGAGTTGGGAAAGACTAATAAAAGCTATTCTAAACATTTATAATGCATTATGAAAAGACTCCAACACAAGTCCCTAGGACAGCTGCCTAGAAACCTACTGCACTTTCAATAATTGTTTCATTATAAGTGCAAACACAATAACCAAGAGCAGAAGGAGGGAAGATAAGCACACCAATTGAGTTACCAATTGGGTTACCCCTGGATTCCTGCTGGTAGAACAAGAGCACAAGAAACAGCAATCTTTCCTGCGAGGACCAGGAAGCCTGCAAAAATAAATCTGTTTATTAGACAAAAATTAATTATCTTTCTAAAAAACTGACTCCCAGTTATATGCAAAATAGGTAAAATGCCCAAGAAAAATATTACTTTGTTTTGCTTGCTAGGTTTTTTATGTAATGTTTTCTCTTTAAAATTCAAAATCTTGCTATTTGCTCTGTTCTAATTTAAAAAGTATAATATTCATTACAATGAGATTTTCTTTACAATTTGTTTTATTAAATAAGTTGAAATTACTCTTTGCTTTTTCTTTTTTTAACCCATCAGTATTGAGTTTAAAACCACATTTCATTATAATTTAGACTTTCTGAATTCTGCAGTGGTTAATATCCCTTCTTCCATGACTTTGTTTTTGTTTTATGTGTATCCTGCACTTGCTTATCCATAAACATTTCATTCCTCCATATCCTTATAGACTATAAGGGCTCTGAGGTCATATGCTGTCTTAATATTGTACTTGTATTTACTACGCCTCATGTATATGTAATAGACATATGTTAAGTTCTTGTTGATTAACTGATAGATAATCTTTTGGTTTTTAATTTTTATTAATACAAAAAATTGAGGGGGTTTTTTTAACTTTCATTTGTGAACATGTTCTCTTCCTTCCTCTATCCAGTAAGCCATGCATGTCTTATGATAATGAATAAAAAAAAGAAGAAAAATAATTCAACAAAACTAATCAGTACATCAACTGAATCTGAGAATATGCACAATGTTCCATGGGCATAATTCCTTAGTTTTATAAAGAAAGAAGGGAAGAGTGTTTTCTTATCTCTCAAAGACAACAACATAATGGGGAAAACATTCAAAAGAAAAACATTTAAATACGAAAAAAATGGAAAAATATGGAGGGGACAGAGCAGCTTAATCCCCGTAATGGCACAGCATTAAGTTTCAATTTTTTTGTTTTCACCTATACTACTGTTGCCTTGTATATGTTATTTTGTGAAATTTTCTTACTAAACTAGGCATCTATTTCTATAAGACTTCCTATGCTTCTATGAATTCTTCATATTCATCATTTCTCCTGCCACTAACAAAAAATATTAATTGCTTATGGCAGTATTTAGGAGCAAATAATCTCTCTCCACCTCAGTTTCACATCAGAAAAATTCACAGATTCAGACCCTCTTATTACTTCCCCTTTCCCCCCCAAAAAAACAATTCTACTATGTGTAAACCATGAGTTTTAATTCAATTCAACAGATATTTGCTAAGTACTTAATTACTTTGTGCAAGATACTTTGCAAGATGTTTGAGATACAAATGGGCAAAATATGCATCTAAAAATAAAATACAATATAATTTGAGGAGATGAGCACAAACAAGGGGAAGGAGAAAGGAAACAAGAATTTGTTAGATGTCTATTGAGTGCCAGGAATTGTGCTAAGTGCTTTTCAAATATTATCACATCATATTCTCACAACAACCATGAGGAGTAAATGCTATTATGGCCTCCATTTTACAGCTGAAGAAACTGAGGCAGATAAAAATTAAGTGATTTGCCTTTGTCATACAGTTAATATATGAGGCCAGATTTGAATTCAGATGTCCTGACTCCAAGCTCAGTGCACAATTACCCTATCTAGTTGGGGCAGAGCAGGAAGGAAGGTGAGGTGAGAAAGTAAAAGGGAAGGATCAGTAATTGCTCCATATAGAAAGTAGCACCTAACCTGATACAGATTTTGAAGCAAAATGAGAGCTGTCTATTTTATGAATGAAGAATAATATGCATGAAGACATGAAGATGGGAGGAACTCTGTGTATATGGAAGAGCTTATGGGCATAGTTTGGCTTGAGTGCACAGTCTACAAAGATTGAAAGAAGTGATATGAGGAACTTATTAAGAAAAAATATGAAATTCCAAATAATATGAAGTTGTAATTATTGTTTTTATGTAAAAGACAAAATGTTTATTTTTCTGTACTCACTGTAATTGAGTAAAATTTACCCGAAATATTCTTTTCATTATATGACTTCCTCAAGATATATTCAAGCAATAGGAATTCATTCCAACTATTCCCAAAGGAAGTTTTAATTACTTGTTGCCATGGCAGGTTGAGTTATTAACATATTCAGCATTTTATGATTCTACAAATTTCTGATTCCAAAGGATTCTATCAACAAGGCCATCTTTCTTAGATGTAGCTAAGATCTAAGTAATGAATAACAATGATTTTATAATTAGCAAAGGACAATGTCCTGCTAACCCATTCGGTACCAGAGGAAAAAAAGAATCTCCTACCATGCCAGCTTTGATGATTTTTACTTTTATGTGTCTACAACTGTAACTTGATCCCAGTCCTTGACCTGTGAAATACTATCAGATATTAATATTAACTATCATTATACTTAGAGTCTTCATACTTGAAACATGAACATAAAATAAAGACTTTGAAAGGCAATCATAGTAATAAATGGTTTAAAAATTACTCAGATCATTAGACAATTAAAAAAGAAACTCCTTAAACTTAAAATAGAAAGAAACGAAGGAGAGTTGCCTCTGGGTATGGTTTGAAAAGAACCTTTTTTGATCACAACATTATTCTGAAGCTGGGTGGAGTGAGAGAAGTAGAAGGGTAATTACAACAAAGGAGAAAAATAATAGGCTAATGAAAAGCATGGAAATTATACAAAATTAGTTCTAATTTTTAAAAATTTTACCCATCATATATTTTTCCTCTTGTTTAAACACAAAGATGTATTGTATGTGAAGAGAGAGAGAGAAAGAGAGAGGAAGGAGAAAATAGAGAAAGAAGGAATGAGGGAAGGAAAGAAGGAAGAGAAAGAGGAATGAAAAAGAACAAAGGGACAAAGGGAAGGAAGGAAAGAAGGAAGGAAGGAATGAAGGAACGAAGGAAGTAAAAAGAAAGTGATTTTAATAATCCAAAAGATTAAGTGATACCTTTAGTTTAAATCAGTAGCCTCATTTTAAGTAGAATCACAAATCTTAAAATGACAAAATTGGAAGTAACTTTAGAAGTTCAAGTCCATCCTCTGTAGTAGGTTACTATGCTGGAGACATAGATAAATTTATCATCAAAGGAACTAGATTAAGATTTAAACTTTGTTATTTATTATCTATGTAACCAATATATAATACTATCTGAAAAGGAAACTATATATGTAAAGGGCATTCTCCCTGGATTATCTCACCTTTGGAAAATAAGGTCAACTTTCCCAACCTCTTATTTCTCTAGGGGAATAACTTTCCCTTAGTTGATACTTCCATTACCAAAACCTGGACATATTTATGTAATCATTAAGCAAGTCACTTAATCTCAGTGGGCCTCAGTTTTCTCAGATTATAATAAAAGCATAACTTGATGATTTCTGAGGTCTCTTCTACTTTTAAATATATATGATCTTATAACCTCCCACAAATGTAAAATAATACACTCTACAATATCTCTGAATGGTTACTTATCTAGGCTTTTCTTTAGTGCTTCCACTAAATCAATATATTTCCTAACAAAGGACAATCAATTGTGCATATTTGGAGATGGTTGGGCAATGGGGCATTTCTAGGATAGATCTATTGTTCTTGCTTTCATTAATGACAATATAGAAGATGACAATATAGAAATTCCCTTTGCTAATTCAGAACAGCAGCTCCTCTGGACTTAGAACATTAGGGAGCTGAATGAGGAATAGTCAGGTTAAGTATTTTATCTAACATCATATAGATAGTAAAAGGCACTTTGATGTACTTGTTTTATTATAATACTCTACTTTCGATATTGGACTACACACTTCTAAGTTTGCTTACAGTTAAACATGAATTTCACTTTTTTATAATTTGTGTAGCCATAGTCAAGTCATTTAATCTCTCTGAGTTTTCATTTCTTCATTTATATTAATATTTAAAAGGGAGAGGATCATAATATGGGAGAGAGAAA
This sequence comes from Myrmecobius fasciatus, assembly GCA_023553655.1. Classification (NCBI taxonomy): domain Eukaryota; kingdom Metazoa; phylum Chordata; class Mammalia; order Dasyuromorphia; family Myrmecobiidae; genus Myrmecobius; species Myrmecobius fasciatus. The sequence continues at coordinate 239,458 of JAJPUD010000309.1, forward strand.
AATAGCACCTACAGATATAAGCAAAGAGACACACGAAGAATATGTCACCCAAATGAAGATTCTACAGAGGTAAAAATAAGGTATTTCCCATACTAGGAGTTATGAGGAAAGGCAAGTTCAGAAATTATTACTTTTCTTAGCTGAGAGATCAAACAGTTCCAGCTATGGATCAAAGAAAGGAACTTCTCATCAGAGCCTAGCTAAGTGATGTACCTCATTTCTAAGAGAAAATGGGTTTTCCAGGATCAGAAGATGTGAATTACCCCTTTGTTATAGTTGCCTCTCATTACCTTTGTACTATCAAAGATCCTTTCCAAAAGAACCTTTTGTATATTTTTGAAGGAATTTTTATAACTTCTATTTTGCTATATTTTCTTAGTAAATGCATTTTCTAAAAGCTAATTAGCTCAAAAGACTGATTGTTAATTGGCACATGAATGAGAGTTCAATATATAGTGTTAGAAGTCTAGACCTACAAGATTATCCCTAAAACCTAAGAGTTCAGCATTCTCTTGAGATGACTGCATGTGAGTGGGACTGCAATTTGGAGGATTTCAGTTGGGAGAACTGACCCAGAGGGGTCTCTACAATACTAATTAATGTAACACATAAAAATGTACAAATTGCTGCCCTTATAACAACCCTGTTGAGAAAGATAATTCAAGCATTAAAATCACCATTTAATACATTTCAAAACTAACAATTTGAGAGGTTATATGATTTGCCCAGTAATTGATAAGTGGTGAATAACAGAAACAAAAATTAAACCAAAGCTCCCTGATTCCAAATATTTAATGATTGATTTCATTGGGGATACATATATCTTCCCTGAATATTTGAATATAATATTACGCTTGTTCTGATCTTGAGATTCTAAGAATCCCTTCCCCAACCCCTTTCCTTACCCTACTGCTTAGCATAATTTGCCAGATTCTGACCTTCATAATCACACTCTCTATCATGTGCTATTTAAGAAAATCACAAAATTATATTGAGATCACTATATACTCTCTTCTCACATGGGCCCTTATTGGATTGAATTGGTTATTTTGTCCTTCTCTAATTGACTCCCTGTTGCATTCCCCACAGTACTGTTTCAAATATTTTTAAACAGGTTCACTTAAAGTCAAGCAAACATACACTATTATAATCATGAGATCTAAGATGACAAGATTACTTTTTTTCAAAGTTCCCATTGTTTTTATTTTATCAAGGTTTTTATTGTCCAGAATCATACAATTCTTACAAAAATTTTTACATGAGATTTTAAGAAATCACCCTCCAAAAGAAGATTCTTCTTCCCTTGCCAAATTCACACAAAGTTTGACTGACTAGTAAAAATAAAAACAAGACAGTTCCAATTGTTTGAATACCATAAAATAACCTATCTGTGCACTGCTATCCCCAGTCCCAGCTGTCACTGATGGGGGTCCATGGAACTATATCAGCTCTTTCTTGATTAGAGAAAAAAGGCAGACATCAATCAGCATTTTATTAAGAACCTGGGCTACAAACAGAGGTAAAAAGCTTCAAGGCAAGAGACAGTATATGAAATAGAATCGAGGTATAAATTAGGAGTCATAGCAAAAATCAAAAAGAAGTTAACAAAAAAAAAGAATCAAAAAGAAGTTAACAAAGGCATCAGCCTGAAAAAGTTTGGTCCTGGTCAAGTGTTAGGATATCAACCTAGATAGTGACTCTAATTTTCACCATTTCTAAGAGAAATAACTGTTATGAAACAGTTGCAAAAATGGATAGGTCAAAAAGCCCTTAAACTATGTAGGCCATCAAAAATTTAATTTCCTCAACAAAGAAAGACATGATAGACAATAATAAAACTGATTAAAAATACAAGTTTATTTCAATATATTACAAAGAAGAAAAGAAGATAATAGGCTTGTTTCTCTCTAAACAAATGAAAGTGTGAAAAACAATTAAGGGGAAAACAAATCTGCAGATATCATGTTCATTTATCCTTCTCTTCCAAGTCAAATGGTCCAGCTTCTAGCTTATCCTTGATAGTCATCTAAGAAAGCAACTTTTATGGAGAAAAAGCCAGTCACACACACCCACAAATACCAATAAGTACCACCTATAGGGCAAGCAACCTGACTTAACCTTAGCCTTGGGAGGATCAGTCAATCAATCAACAAATATTAATTAAGTTTTCTTTATGTTTTGTAATAAATATTAGGTAAACAAAGAAAAAATCAAGACTAGTTTCTGCACTAGAAAAGCTTATATTCTAATGCTGGAGACAAACATGTATAAGTCAAAACCTATAAGACTAGAGATGGCAGCATCCTGCATAATCAACGAAGAACTCCAAAAGATAAGTGTTTTTATGAACTTAGATTTTGTGTATATTTTATCATGAGAAACATACTTCTTAAAAAAAATCTAACCATGTCCATATCTAAGGAGTGTACTGCTGTGGCACCACTTAAAATTTTGTGTTTAATCAAAAGATAATGTTTTAAAGGATTCAATGAGTCAGTGCTTTTTCTCTTTCCCTTTTGAAATTATTACATATTGCTTTTATATACTTTGAACTTATTTGTTTTTATCTTGTATTCTCCCAAGAGAATGCTCTTTAAGAGCAAGATAATTTCATTTTTCTCATCTTATCACAGGAACTAAACACAATACATTGTCGATAGTACATTTTAATTATATTTATTACACATGTAATTTGAAAAGAAGACGGATAATTGGGCCTGCTTGCTATATTTATATTCACACAACATCAGCACACTATGTGGTCCTCTTGTGGAATAATTACAAGAGTACATGGATAAAAGTTGCATAACATAAAAAGGTATTATACATTGTAATCTATACCACTAAGAGAGTACTCACATCAATGAGATCATTAATTCACCAAAATCTTAAAATAAATATATGTAAGACTAAAAATGAGAGATGTGGGAAAATCATGAAAGATGACCTCACTGATGTAAGTATTCCCTGTAATGATATAGATAGCTGGAAATTCACAAAACCTCACTGAAAAAAAATTAATTCATTGAAAGTTAGAATTAGGCAAGTAAAAGAATGACTTCAAAAGATATCAAAAACAATAAAACCAAGTCAAAAGAATAAAAAAAAGAAAATGTGAAATATCTTATAGGAAAAACAACTGACCTAGAAAATACATTAGTAAAAAATAATTTAAGAATTATTTGGGACGCCAAGTGGCACATTAAGTAGAGTACTGGCCCTGACATCAAAAAGATGTGAGTTCAAATCCAGCCTCAGACACTTGACACTTACTATGTGACCCTGGGCACTACAGAATAGTTTACCTGTTCAATCTATAGATAAGGGAAGAATTTAAGATGAAATGAAAGATAGAGAGCATAACAGGATTTAAAAAGAAAAATTTTAACTACATTAAATTTGAAAGTTTTATACAAACAAACACAAGATAGCCAAGATTAAAAGGAAAGTTGAGAGCTGGGATGGGAGAAGAATTTATCAAGTTTCACTGATAAAGGCCTCATTTTTCAAAAATATAAAGAACTGAATCAAATTAGAGAAATGCACATTGAAGCAACTCTGAGGTACTACTTCACATGCATCATATTGGCTAACAGAACAGGAAAAACATGATAGATTCTGAAGATTGTGGGAGAAAATCAGAACACTAATGCACTGCTGGTGAAGTTACTAATCAATCCAACCATTGTGGAGAATGATTTGTCACTATATACAAAGGTCTTTTAAAATGTGGATACCTTTTGACTCATCAATGATATAAATAGGTCTGAATCACAAAGAGATTTAATTTTAAAAAAAAGGATAAGCTCTTTATGTGGTGGAAAAGAATTACAAATTCAGGGGATGCTCATCAATTAGGGAATGGTTAAGCAAATTGTAGTATATAATTGTGAAGGAATATTATTGTACTATAAGAAATAATAAAAGGATGATTTCAGAAAATTATTTGTTCTTCTGCAAAGTGAAGTGAACAGAACCAAGAGAACACTGTACAAAACACTAGCAATATTGTATGGTAATCAGTTGTGAATGACTTCTCTATTCTCAATAATATAATGATTCAAGAAAATTCCAAAGGACTCGTGATGAAAAATCTATCCACATCCAGAGAAAAACTGATGGAACGTGAATACAGATAAAAACCATACTGCTTTTTGCTTTCTGTATTTTTCCATAGTTATTTTTGGTCTGTATTTTCTTTTACAACATGACTAATATTAGAAATATGTTTTGCATGATTGCACTTATATAACCTATTTCAAACTGTTTACCATCTCAGATGGGAAGGGAGGAAGAGAATATGAAACATAAATTTTAAAATGTTTAAAATTGTTTTTACATACAATTAGAAAAAATAAAATAATTAAAATCTTAAAAATGTATACCCTACATGTTGGATAGATCTGGGTAAGGAAAAAGATAAGCATTGCTGAGGATGAGAAGGCAAGGTTTGATCAAGGATAATGGAGGTACTATCTAACTTGATGGAGTCATAAATACATTCAAGTAATGAAGTAAGGTGATGACATAACTAGATAGACACAAACATAATAGTTGCACTAGAGCACAGATAATGTGGACTAATGTACAGAAACTTTCTTACCATCTTTCACAGTCAAGTAATTGCATCTCAATACAGAAGTTGGATATGTAGGTACTCCCAATAGTGCCTCCCTTAGATGCTAAGGGAAAGCAAAAAGATCCAGAATAGACTCCTTTGCCCCACCCCCACTTTCATCCATCCTGTTTTACTTCCACCATCACTCAATAGGTCCAGACACAACTGATGGTCCCCTAAAAATGACAGATGAATATAATTATATTCTTATATAATTATGTCCTTAAAAACAATGAAAAGAGTGATCTGAGCACATCTAGCCTAATCACCAAAGCTCTGGATACAATCAGGGATGTTCACTGAGTTATTTCCTATGTCATTTCAAAAGCCTTAACTGAAGGCCAAATAAGAAGCTAAGTTCTTGGGACAGGTCTTTACTAATGTGACGTTATCCAAAATGAAAAATCTTCCAAATGGCATTACCAGTTGGCAATGGCAATGTTCTCTAACAAGTCTGATTGTAATCTTTTTAACCATTAATTACTTGAAGAGATAAATAAATAAGATGAAGTTGACCCACCCACCTTGATTATGTAATTTTTAAAAAAGTTTTTCATGTGACCACAACTCACTTTGTATTAATAATACACTCTGATACTTAAAAGTGTTAACATTCATCTTCAAACTGCAAAGTCTTTTTTTTTTCCTTAACGAAGGTCTAACTTGCTAGCTACTCTATTATTCCCATCATCCCTTTTAGTCTTCAGGTTCCTTGTTATCACAGAGAGGTGACATTGATTAACTTGGACACTTACTAGAATGAAAGTAAGGAAGTATATGACATCATGTGCATTACTCTTAGGACCTAAATTCTAAATGTCTTGAAACTTAGGATGATTGAGATGTTAAATGAAATTCTACTAATTTATAAACCTGAATAATGTAGCATTTTTTCCTTCACAGACTAAGTAAATTAACTGAATATGTGGAATTTAAAAAATAAATGACCTAGTTATCTCTATCATGTATTTTTAAATGATCATGTGAAGAAAAAAAAAGAAAAAGGTTTTTTTAACCATTAAGTACTTGTAAGAGAATTTTTAGAAAATTTATCATTTGAATTACTTGCCTATTGATTATTGGATTTAAAGAAATATAACTAAACTCATCAAATATTAGACACCTGTGAAAAGTTATCCTTCCTTTTTTGTCCTCTGCCACTTGATCACTATGCTTCTCAGATTTTCTCATATCTATTTTCCTTCTTTTCTTGCTTTCTTTCTTTTTTTCTTCTCCTTTTCCCCTGTCTCTTTTTCTGTTTCCTCCTTTTCCTTCTTCTTTTTTTACATTTAACTCTTATCCTTTTATTTCTTATTTTTCATTGTTTATCCAGTATAAATATTCTCTCTCATAATCTCTTACAAATTGTTCTGGTTTATATGTCCTGTACTTTTTTTAGTTCTACCTAGTCTATACTTTTAACTACTATCTCTTCTTTTTTACCTACAATTTTTCTTCTGCTTCCCAGATTCTCAATCACCTTTTTTTCCTTTTTACTTGAAGTCCCATAATATAGCAGAAAGATCCCTGACTTTGAAGTCAAAGGGACCAGGGTTTTGAATCCAATGCTGCTATTTGTTGGTTACAATAAGAAAGTCATTTAACTTCTCTGAGCCTCATTTACTCAACTTTTAAATGAAGGGACTGCTACATGGCCTTTAAGATCCCTCCTAGCTCCAAATCCATGATCCTATCAACTATTCAGATGCTGTTGTCACACTCATGGCTGTTACTAGACATGCTATGTCAGACCAAGTTTTAGAAAAGGTTTAAAGGAATATTGTTGTCTTTACAGTAATTGTTATTCATTTCATTATTCTCATCTTATTTGATAATTTAGATAGAAATGGTCCTGGGATAAGACATAAACTGCTATTATTCTTTTATAGGCAATGCTCTGTAGTCTATTGCACAGATCATGTAGCTAGAGCAAATGATAACTAATGAACAGCTTTCATGCTCTGTTGGTACCCACTCAATATCAGGAGAACATCCTATCCTGACATTTTATACACAAATTGATATAATAACTTTATTTTGTAGTTGAATAAAGTATTAGAATATAAATCCATCTTCTGTAGACTCACTGAAAATATGTTTGGTACAACTCAAGTGTTAAATGGATGATAGTGATGATATGTAACTCATCCAAAAATAACTAAATAGTGCAATAAATAAAGTTCTAGGCCTGAAGTTAAGAAGAAATGAACTTGAACCTGCTTCAGAAACTTACTAGATTTATGCCCCAAGCAAGTCATTTAATCTCTCTTAGACTGATTCTCTTCATCTGTAAAATGTCAATGATAATAAGAGCACCTAATCCATGTGTTATTATGGAGATCAAATAAAATATCTGAAATGTATTTCATAAGCCTTAAATGTTTCATGCATGTTACCTATTGTTTTCCTGTTCCCCTGTAGTTTTGATCTATTTTTCTATATCTCTATATTTTGGAATCTTTTTGTTCCATGTAGCTTAGAGATTATATGTATTTTTATATGGTGGTATCTATTAACAGCATTGTTCCTACTAATAATTCACATTCATATGGAACTTTGTAAATCATAATAGAGGCTTTTAGGTCCTTGTGCAAAGATGTGTCAGTCCTTCAAGAAATCATGGTTGTTTGCATTTATGATCTACCAATGCATAATGCAATGTCTCTATTTTTCACTTGATAGACTCTTGAGCTATAGAAACTAAAAAAAATTCATTACCGCATAGGAAACTTTCTGTTTTCACACAGAAAACTCTCTATACCAATGAAAACATAATTCTGGATACCTACTTCCAACTAAAAATATGAACTTATATTACAAACCAATCAAACAACATGAATTATTATTGCTTAATTTATGCTTAAATTAATTTCAATAAGCTATAATTGATTTTCATTAGTTTGGTCTGAAAAGGAAAAAAGAAAATTCAAATTCTGAAAAAAAAAAAGTTTGGTTCAATTCAGATTCTCAATCAATGCAAGCAAAGGGACTTGGCATTTCTAAACATCTCTCCACCTTTTAGGATTATTTGATAATTTCTCCATGAAAAGATTAAAGTTTGTGAATTAGTATATTTTAGAGCCACCTAACTAACTCATAGGCAGCTAGATAAAGCAATGGATAGACTATTGTACTCCAGCAGAAAGATGGAATTTAATTCCTACCTCAAAACACTAACTATATGACATAAATAAATGATGTAACATCATTCTATCCTAGGTTTTTCATCTATAAAATGGAGAAAAGAATAATAGGAACCATCTCACAAGACTATTATGATGACCAAATAAGATAACACATATGAAATGCTTTATAAGGCTTAAAGTACTATATGAATACTAGCTATTGTTGTTGTTATTGTTATTGTTGTTTTACTAACTAGCAGTAGGATAAAATATAATTGCAACTAAGTAGGTCATATTATATGAGGAGAAAGAACCAGCTAGAGTTTCTTAACTTAGATCTTGCAGGTGTATATGGCCTTCTCATTTCTTGTTTTTCAATATTTTGGTATAACTCCTTTATCTGTTATAAATTGAAACATTTTTTAAATTTGGTGGAGAATTTCAAAAAACTAGATTTAAAAAAGCATCCTATTTCCTTGGATGGTAGTGGAAAATTTACTGGTAAGCTCCATATCAGAGCTCTTGGAAATTTTCCAGCTACAGAAGTAACTGGTCATCTTAATGACATGGTTCATTACTTAACTACAATCTGCTTCAGAAAATTATCATGTACAATCGTTGCCAAACTCTGGCCCATTCATTGTAAGGTCAAAGTTTCCTAGATCATTGAGAAATGAAACCAGATATATTAAGTCTCAACATTTCAAGCTCATTAAATATCTAACCTTGAGTTAGTCACCATTACTCATAGAGAAAAAAACTGCATTTCTACAGATAAGCTATGCCTTACACTTTATTCTAAAAATGTCAGGTATTTTTAGGAAAGTACTATTCATTGAGATTATTACCTGAGCATTTAAGATATAAAATAGAACTGATAATGTATTGGATTCCCAATTTCTTTACTTTGAGAAATGTTAACTGTAAGTTTGACAGCAAAAGTATTAGTTGAGCTAAAGATGATTTCATAACTCCATACTTGCTATCTGGCATTGGCTTTTAAAATTAAGCTTCATCATCTGGGCAGAGAAATCTGTCTTGAATACAAAGCATACAAAGAAGAAAAAAATCTAGTAAGATAACAACAAAATTTTAATAATTTACAATAAAATGCAAGGTACCACTCTATTGATAGCATTTCCATTAGAGTCCTTACTTGAAAAACATTTTTAGAAAAAAATATACAATGTCATCAGAAATATGGAAACACATGATGTTTAAGAGAAAGATCATTATGTATTTATCATGCAGTGGGAAAAGTGCTAAACTAGAATTGGAATCATAAAAATTTTTTGAAAAATTAAATTGTATTTTTTAATTAACAGGAATCTTTCCCCCCCAACCCCACTAGAAAACAAAAGAAAAACAAATTCTTTGTAATAAATACACATGGAAAAGCAAAACAAATTCCATCATTGGTCATGTATTTTTTAAATGTCTTATTTTGCACCTTGAATCTATTGCTCTTCCAGAATGATGAATGCGCATTGTACTGATTAGTGTTCTTACGGAACTCAAAGATGTTTATCTTTACAATGTTGTCATTATTGTATAAACCATTCTCCTGACTCCACTTCATTCTTTATCAGTTCATAAAATACTTCAAAATTGATTGAAGTAATAATAAGAATAATATCTAGAGTTCACATTGCATTTTAATATTCATAAGGTGTTTTACAAATATTTCCTCATTGAATCATTCCAACATCCCTGAGAGGGAAATGTTATTATCATTTCCAGTGTCCAGAAGCAAGATTTGATTTTAGGTCTTCCTAATTACAGGTCCAGAATTCTATTCACTAGACTACTTATCATGATGTTATAGTAGAAATTGTTTCCATATTCATATGTGGCAATTTATTTAGACATTCTCCAGTTGATTGGCATCCCTTTCTGAGCATGTAGTTCTCAAGGGAAGAAATCCAGGCTATCTATAGCTATGGGAAAAAAATTGTTCCAAATCACTAATAATTTGAGAAATACAAATTAAAGTAATTCTGAGATTTAACCTTATATCCATTAAGTTGGCAATAATGACAAAAAAGAAAAACACTGAAGTGATTTGGAAAAAATGGCACACTGATACACTATTTGTGTACCTATGAATTTATCCAACTATTCTAGAAAGTGATTTGGAAATATATTAAAAAACTGAACAAATAATGAATATCTTTAGGTCCAGCTATATAACTTAAAGGCTTATACAAAAAAAAAAGAAAGAGGAAAAAGTCCTATATGTAGAAAAATATTTATAGCACCTCTTTTGAGGGTAAATCATAGAAGCTTAAAAGATAATTAAGATTAATCATAAATTAAATGCAAAGCACTGTTGCTGCTAGATATTTGGAAAATGAAAAGGATCAATAGGAGATAATTAACAAAGAGAGGGCACTGGAATTTAGAGGGGATGGAAAAGGTCTCCCATAGAAGGTGAGATTTTAGTTGGGATTTAAAGGAACCCCAAAGAAATCAGTTGTTGGAACAAAGAAGAGAACATTCTATGCATGTAGGACTTCAAGAAAAATACCTGAATATAGAGATGGAATATCATATTTATGGAACAGCTAGGGGTTCAATGTCAATATATTGAAGAATATGTGTCAGAGAGTAAGGTGTAAGACTGAAAAGGTAGGAATGGTGCTATGTTATAACTTATATATAAGAAAAGAGATGAGCTTGAACTAGGATGGTAGCAATTTCAGAAGAGAAAAGTGGCCATATACATGATATGGCAGCCAAAAAAAACTTAGGCAATCTTGGACTACATGAGAAAGTCATAGATCCCAAGGATAAATAGTGGTGATAAGCCCATTTTACTCTATCCTTATCAAACAATGCCCAAAGTATTGACTCAGTTCCAAACACAGTTTAAGAAATACATCAGTAGTCTGAGTTCCATGGCAGAGGAAAGTACAGATAAACATAGAAACCTAGGCAAACCAGGGAAAGATCAAGAATGAACAACCAACCACTCCACACCAAACACAGTGCTAGGTAAATCCTACCTCTGACAGAAAGTCCCCAAGATGTCTATCAGAAAAATGGCAGGGACTCACCAGAGCTCCCTGCCAAACCCCTCCAAATGTCTTTAAATAATAGCTAAAAAATTCCACAGTGGTAAAACCCACAATTTTTAAGCCCAAAACAGCCTAGAAATTCAGTAGAAAAGGTCTGTTGTACCAAGGTGAGAGTGGAGTGGAGAGCAGACCCCAGCAAACCAGGAGTAAGCCTTGGAGGTTATTGAAGCAGTGTTAATTTCACATCCTTTCAATCTACAGATGGTAAGGCAGTCAGACAAGTGCACAGAAGAAGATTACAGGGTCCCTTTACTGGCAGAGTTCATTGCCCTGTATGATTGCCCATACTTGGATCTTGATTGCAGCCCTGGGTCTCAGGATGAGAAGCATTAGCAGAGTGTTTCCCACAAGGAGGAGAGACCTTGTTCCCAGTTCTAGGAGAGAAAGCCAATGCACATTACAGGCCAATAGTCAAGACATCTCTGCCTAGATCATACAACCTTGGAAGAATTTACATATTCCCCAGAAATATCTCTGAAAACAGTTGCATAAAACCCCTGCAACCTGGGATGCTGTCCCCTCCACTCAGAGCAAAATCCCACTTTAGCATAGAGTTAAAAGTCAAAAAATAGGGTGGAAAATGAGGAAGTAGCAGAAAAAGATTCTGACTCTAGGAAGTTACCATAGTGACAAGGAAGTTCAAGCCAAAAACTCCAAAGAAGACAACTGTCAAAATTCCTTCATCCAAAGTCTCAAAAATGAAAATATGAATTGATTCCAAAACATGAAAGTGCTCAAAAAGGATTTTTAAAATCATGTAAGGAAGATGGAGAAAAACTTGGGAAGAAAAATGAGAGTGATATAAAAAAATCATGAAAAAACAATCAACAGCTTAGTAAAGGAGGCACAAAAAGTACTGAAGAAAATAAAATCTTTTTTAAAAAAGCAATAAGCCAATGATAAAAATAAATAGATAAAAATTAAAATTAAAAAGTACAAAAATCCAATAAAGAGAAGAATGCCTTGAAAACAAAACTAGCCAAATGGAAAAGTAGATACAAAAGTTCTAAGGATCAAATAAAAGTTTTAAGGAAAATAATTCCTTAAAAATTAGAATTGAACAAGTGGGAGCTAATGGCATTATGAGACATCAAAAAATAATCAAACAAAATCAAAAGAATGAAAAATAGAAGAAAATGTGAAATATTTCATTGGAAAAACAACTAACCTGGAAAATAAATTGAGGAGAGATTACTTTAGAATTTTTGGACTATCTGAAAGTCATTATCAAAAAAAAAAGAACATAAACATTTTTTTAAGAAATTATCAAGGAGAGAGGCCTGGAGAGACTTGCATAGACTGATGCTGAGTGAAATGAGCAGAACCAGGAGATCATTATATACGGCAACAACAATACTATCTAATGATCAATTCTGATGGACATGGCTCTCTTCAACAATGAAATGTTTCAAACCACTTCCAATTGTTCAGTGAAGAAAGCCATATACACCCAGAGAGAGGGATGTGAAATGTGGACCACAACATAACATTTTCATGCTCTCTATTGATGATTGCTTGCATTGTGTTTCCTTTCTCTGATTTTTTTTCTTGTAGATATGATTTTTCTTGCACGAAAATAAGTGTGGAAATATGCATACATATATTCAATTTGTCAAGTATTTTAACATAATTAACATGTAGTGGATATCCTTCCATCTAGGGGAGGGTTGGGGAGTAGGGGGTAAAAATTTGTAACAGAAAGCTTTGTAAAGGTTAATGTTGAAGAATTACCCATACGTATGTTTTGCAAATAAAAAGTTTCAATAATAAAAAAAAGAAATTATCCAGGAGAACCTTGGCTCTTTTCAACAATTAGATGATTAAAGCCAGTTCCAATGAGCTTGTGATGAATAGTCACTTATACCCAGAGAGAGGACTATGGAAACTAAGTGTGGGTCACAACATAGAATTTTCATTCTTTTTCTTGTTTCCTTGTATTTTGTTTTCTTTCTCATTTTTTTCCTTTTTGATCTGATTTTTCTTGTGCATCATGATAATTACATAATAATGTGTACATATATTAGATTTAACATATATTTTAACATATTTAACATGTGTTTGATTACTTGCCATCTAGGAAAGGAGTGGGAGGAAGAGACAGAAAAATTTGGAACACAAGATTTTGCAAGCATCAGTGTTGAAAAATTATCCATGCATATGTTTTGAAAGTAAAAAGCTGTAATAAAAAAAGAAATTATCAAGGAAAATTTCCCTGAAAACCTAGAACTAGAGGGCAAAACAGAAATTTAAAGAATCTACCAATCACCTCCTGAAAAAAATCCCAAAATAAAAACTCACAAGAATATTATAGCCAAATTCCAGATCTTCCAATTCCAAGCAGCCAAAAAGAAAATTCCAATATCATGGAGCCATAGTTAGTTTAAAATAAAATTTAGCAATTTCAGTTTTAAAGGATCGGAGGGCTTAGAATATGGTATTTTTTTTCTTTTTTGAATATGGTATTCTGGATAGCAAAAGAGCTAGAATTATAGCTAAGAATCACCTACCCAGAAAAAATTGAATATAATCCTTCCAGAGGAACAAGGGGATATTCAATGAAATAAAGGACATTTAAATATTCCTGATGAGAAGACCAGAGATGAATAAAAAATTTGACTTTCAAATACAAGTCTCAAAAGAAGTATAGAAAGGTAAACAGGAAAGATAAATTGTAAGGGATTCAATATGGTTAAACTGTTTATATTCCTTCATAGAAAATGACACTAATAACTCCCAAAAACTTTCTTATTATTAGTGTAGTTAGAAACAATAGAAAGAAACAACCAGAAAGAACAAGTATGAATTGACTATGATGGAATGATTATCTAAAAAGAAAAAATTAAAAAAGAAGAATGCAGCAGGAGAAAAGGAAAGGGAGAGGTAGAATGAAATAAATTATCTGGTAATAAAAAGGCCCTGAAGAGATTTTACAGTGTGGGGGAAGCTGAGGGCAGGGGAATTGTTTCAAAGAGGGAATAACACACACACACACACACACACACACACACACACACACACACACACAAACTCTTAATTGGATGTAAAAATCTATCTTACCATACAGGAAAGTAGGAAGGGAAGGAGACTGTGGGAGTGGGAAGGAATTGATAGAAATGAGGGCAGATTGGGGGAGATAAAAGTCAGAAGCAAAACATTTTTGAGAATGAACAGGATAAAAGGACAGAGACAGTAAAACAAACAATGGGAAAATAGGATGGAGGGAAATATATGGTTGATAATCATCACTATCAAAAAATTTACAGCAATTTTCTCTATAAAGACATTATTCCTCAAACAGAAAATTGAGTTGAATTTCCTAGAAATAAGAGCCATTCCTCAACTGATAAATGATCAAAGAACAAAAACATGCAGTTTTCAGACAAAGTAATCAAAGCTAAATATAGCCATACCAAAAAAAAAAAAAAAGGCTCAAAAATCACCACTGATTAGAGAAATGCAAATTAAAACCACACCAAGCTACTACCACACACCTATTAAATTCGCTAATATGACAGAGGGGAAAAAATGACAAGTGTTGGAGCGAATGTGGGAAATCTAAATACATTCTTTGGTAAATTTATGTACTGATTCACCCATTCTGCAGAGCAATTTGAAACTACACCCAAAAGACTATAAAACCATGCACATTTTGACCATTCCATTCCACTACTAAGTCTGTATCCCAAAGAGATTAAAAAATTGGAATTCAAGGAGATGTCTATCAAATAAGAAATGGTTGAACAAGTCACTGTATATGACTGATGAAATACTACTGTGCTGTAAGAAATGATATGCAGGATGTTCTCAAAAAAACTGGAAGAACTTACATGAACTGATGCAAAATGAAATTAGAAGAATATTGTACACGGGAACAGAAATGTTGTATAATAATCTATTGTAAATAACAGCCATTCTCAGCAATACAATAATTCAAGACAATTCTGAAGAACTTATGATTAAAAATTGTCATCCATCTTCAGAGAAAGAACTAGTAGAGCCTGAATTCAATTCAAAGATATTTTTCCTTTATTTTTCTTGGATTTTTTGTATGTTTTCTTTCATAGAATAACATAAATGAAAATGTATTCTGCATGACTGGACTTGTATAAACTATGTCATATCACTTGCCTTCTCGACGGTGGGGAGTGTGAAGAAGGGAAGAGAGAATTTGAAACTCAAAACCTGAAAAAAGAATGTTAAAATTGTTTTTTACATGTTGTTGGGGAAAATAATATTTTAATTTTTAAACTATTCAGGAAAGCAAGAAGAATGAATATCAAAGCAAATATAAATAAATATATTTTAAATTATTGTAGATCTAGAGATTATGCAAAAAAATGAATAATTCCATAATGCCCACAATGATTTAAAAGAAAAAAGTTGTATATTTTTTAAAGGAACTACTTGAAGAAGTAGAAATGAAGTAAAAAGAAAATGTATATAATGGCCATAGAAGTAAGAATTAGAAGGAAACAAATTTTCTGAACATTGCAGTTACCCAAATGGAAATCATTAGCACCATGAAATAGCAAGAAGCATTAGAATAAAATCAAAAGAATAAAAAACAATTAGAAAAATGGAATATACTTAATCTCAAAAACAACTAACTGAAAAACAAACCATGAAAGATAATTTAAAGAAATCTTGATTAGATGAAAGAAAAACTGGACATAACATTTCAAGATAAAAGGAATCTTGTTTGATCTTTTAGAACTAGAAGGCAAAATGAAAATTTAAAAAAATATATAACAATCACCTTCTAAAAGAAATGCCCAAAGAAAATTTCCAAGAACAGCATAGCCAAAAATACAAAGTTCCTATATCAAAGAAAAATATTTCAAGCATTCAGGAAAAGTTAGAGTACCAAGAAACTATATTCAAGGTCTGATCTAGCAATATGTATTAAAGACAAAAGGAGATGTGGAAATAAAATATTGTGGTCAAAAACACAAGATATTGGTTTCCAACCAAGATTAATTTATGCTAAAAAGTTGGACATAATCTTAAATGCTTCCCTTATCTATAGATTGAACAGGTAAACTATTCTATAGTGCCCAGGGTCACACAGTAAGTGTCAAGTGT
Source organism: Myrmecobius fasciatus (assembly GCA_023553655.1). NCBI lineage: Eukaryota > Metazoa > Chordata > Mammalia > Dasyuromorphia > Myrmecobiidae > Myrmecobius > Myrmecobius fasciatus. The sequence goes on from JAJPUD010000309.1 coordinate 255,360, forward strand.
CTGAGGCTGGATTTGAACTCACATTCTTCTGATGTGAGGGCCAGTACTCTATTTACTATGTCACTTGGCTATCCCAAATAATTCTTAAATTATATAAAGGAATTATAATATATATAATATATGTTATAATATATATACTATATAATACAGTATATAATACATATAATTATGAAATACAGACACAGAGTCAAGAGAAACCTGGAAAGGTAAATTTATTTGAATAGTTGGATGAAGTTATATGATGATATAGTGCTAATATTCTAATAGGGAGAAAATAAATCAGTTTTCTCCAGAAATAAAAGGGAAGGTAAAAAATTAATATACTATCATAGAAAGGAAGGAGAAGGAAGTGTAAGTTACTATTTCTCAGTATTGGAACTCAAAAAAGACAAGGTGGGGCGATTGTCAAATGAACCTCACTATTATCTTACACAAAGGAAGGTTGAACATAAAAATATAAACATACATATGCACATAAAATTTGGTGTCCAAATAATATCTGATTTTCTCCTTAAATAAAGAAGAATTTAAACATATAGAGGTATATCCAATATTTATGAGTGATTATAACAAAAATGACAATACTACCAAAGTTAATTTATACTTTTGCGCTATTCCCATTAAATTACCAAGAGGATACTTTATAAAGCTCAATAATAACCATTTTAAAAATAGCCAGAATGTCAAGGGAAATGAAAACAGGTAGGGGAAAAGAAGGAATAAATAGCACTCCCATACTCCAAATTATATTATAAAGCAGCAGTCATAAAAATCATCTAACATTGTTCAAAAAATAAAAAGGCAGATCAATAGAACTGACTAGACAGAGGATAATCAGAAACAATAGAAGTCAATCATTTAGTGTCTGATAAAATGAAAAATATAAATTGCCTAGGGAAGAATCCTTATAATAAAAAATTGTTGGGAAAATTAGAAAGCAGTCTGGCAGAAATTAGGATTAGACAAACATCTTCCATGTTCTAAATAAATATGTGACCTTAATATTAAACTTCCTACTACTTAAAAATATGAGTAGCAGATCATATACTTCTTATGGCTATAGATAGAAGATATATTCTCAAACAAAAAAAGAGATAGAGACAACTTCAAATAATAAATAACTTTGCATAAAATTGAAAAGCTTAGCATTATCAAAAAAAAAAAGAAAAGTGGAACAAATGTTCAAATGGAACAAAATGTTTCCATCAAGTTTTTTTGACATGGAATTGATACTTAAAACTAGATAGATAGATAGATATGGCAGTCGATATAGATAACATATAGATATAAACAAGAACAACTAATAGCCATTCCACAATATATAAGTGGTCAAAAAATTTTAATAGTTCTCAAAAAAATAATCACAAAGCATGTACGACCACATGAAAGAATGCTCCAAATCACTGATAATAAGAGAAATAAAAAATCAAAGTAGCCCTAAGTTTTCACTTAACACCCTGTAAAACTGGCAGGGATGAACAAAAAATGTCCAAGGGCAGGGAGGCAGGAGAAAGGGGAATAGGTTTCTTTGTATTCCCAAATTAGCACAGTCATGGTGCATAGCAAAAGTTTGCTGACAGCTGCCTAACTGGATCATAGAATGAATGGAAGGAAGTGATATGTAATGAAGCTGGAAAAGGAGGTTGAATTCAAATTGTAAAGTGACCACAAAAGTTTCTTTTTCATCTTAGAGAAAACTATGGGAGTTTATTGTGCAATGGAACGATACACTCAGAATTATATTTTAGAAATATAACTTTGGCAGTTATATAGGAAATGGATTGGGAAAGGGAGAGATTTGAGGCAAGAAAAGCAATTAAAAATCTATTTTAATAACCCAGAAAGAGTAAACTATTGTTTAGACAGGTATGAAAGACTGTCAATTTATGCCAATGGAATTATAATGAAGGTAAACAATAATGGAAGCATCCAGATTAGATAGTTAAATACATTTTGGGAAAGAGTGAAGAGATACTTTTGAATATCATGATGTGTCTTATGAATGTGTCTTATGGATTCCAGTATTAATTCAATTCAACTCCAAGATATGTGGACTGGAAATTCATTTCCAATATCCTTTAGCCAGAGTTATGTAGTACTGATAAAGCATTTAGTTTCCTCTCCATTTTCTTCAACCAACAGTGACTATGAGTGAAAGAAAGGTCTAATATATAATAACATATATAATATATATGCCATATATAATATAGATATAACATATAATACCAGGCATAACTGTCACCTTATTGCAGCAAAAGTGAAGATGAAAAGAAATATTCTGGAAAATATCTGAGATTGAGGAATACAAGGGATCAATAACTTATAGACCTACTCAGAAGTCTCATGCCAGCTTTTCATGAATAACTTCAGAGAGCCAAAAAAATACTGGGTATAGGTGAACACAAAGCAATATCAAAGATACAAAAAAATTGAATATATTTTGACATTTAAGAACTTATATCAGAGGCATTTCCAAATCTGCCTTCTACATTGTCACCAACACTGAACAAACTTGTAGAATATAGGCAAAAATCAACATTGAATTAATGAAAGGGTAAATATGCGACAACAGTTAGAACAGTCTTAACACAATCTCTTTTTTGTAAATAAGTTGTTGACTATGAAAAGGGAATTGATCTATCTGGTGATCACTGGCTCTTAGAAAAATTTTATTTGTATAAAATATTCAATACAAAGAGGTTGTATTGAAGCTATGTTGATATGCCATATGTCATGTAGAAGGATAGCAAATTTTCAGCCATGTCAACTTTGCAAAACTGCAAAAAGCAGCAGATGAAGAAAACCAGACTGTAGCTCTGTGGGTCTTTAATAAGCCAACTTATCGCAAGACCATTTTTGGATGAGACAGGATGGGAATCCGTGTTCCTATCTTTTCTCATTATCAGTGACAACAGAATCTCCATGTTTGAATTGTAACTACCTGGTACCCAATGTGCCCTATGATGAAGCCTAAAAGTCAAAGAAGATGAAATTGGAAAAATAATCTAACAAAATTCACATATAAGAAAACAGTGATAGAAGTGGCACTATTTTAAAAGCTCTATGGAATCAGAGTACAAAATATGACAAGAGGAAGAAAAGAATAAAATAATATAGAGAAATCATAAATGGCATTAGACATCTTATCTCCTCAAAAAAGTGGTTTAAAAGACATCACCAACTATTATCACCTTTACACACTTCTGCAATCCTGCTAATTGTTTATTAGGAATGTTCTATGTGCATATTAAACATACTCTTTTTGAAAATATTTGAAGGGACAGGCAATTTTTCCATGATATTATTTTCAACAGACCACATCTTTACTGTTACACAATTTTAATAGAGAATATAAAATCTTACTGTGTTTATTGCTTGTTGATTACAAAAAGGTAACAAAAGTTAACATGAAGAACTTTCCTCTAAAAAAGCATATTCTGTGTACATGCAAATGTAACAATGCCTATTCCTCACATGTAACAAGGCTGTTTCAACCTGGCTTGCAGAACTGCATGAATAGATAGCTTTTCCTCTATTTTTTTCTCCAGGTCTTTAATTTCAGCCAGAAAGAGAAACAAGAGGTTAGAATGGGAAGTTGTTGCTCAATTCTCCTCGGAGAGAGGGAGATACTGAACTACAAGTATATCTATCTGCTTCCTTAAATAGTATGAGTGTAGTTTCTAGGGTCAAGCTAATTTCCTGATCACTATTTATTAATAGGGAAGGAAGGACCTCAAACTTTATTATTCAAGCATTTGATACTTCCCACCAAAGAAAGCATATATGAGAATATATATATATATATATATATATATATATATATATATATATATATATATATATATATATATCTCCACATGGAAATCCCCCAGTCTCTAGTGAAGCAAACTTAAAATGAGGACATGATCAAGGTTCTACTCTTCCCAGAATATTTTCCTTTCAAGGCACTGAAAAGCGGTTAGAATCTCCTGCATTTTCCCCATCATGCTTTGATCTCCATCAATGAACAGAAACTCCCCACACCAATGAGCTTTGGAGCTTGGGTTACAATTAAAACATAACAAATTCATTCACAGATGCAACCAGAGATGATTTTCTGGCCTAGCAAAAGTTCATAATCAATATTTCCAATGACTGGCAACAGAATTGATGAGGATGAAAATCAATTAAAATTGGCAAAAATGTGTAATGCTCAAAACCTCTATGTTGGTCCCTAATACATATACCCAAAATTTTTAATGGCAAAAATTATGCTGTTCATACTGTCTTGCTAGAAATCATGAATCACCATGGCTCCCAAATAAAAATTCTTGTTGAGCTGATGAAAATGAAAGCAAACTATGGCATGTCGCAACTTATTAGTTTTGTACTTAACATGAAATATGACATCATCCCGGTCTAGGATGTGATTTTTAAAATGTGATCTACTTACTCAAATAGAGTGAAGTCCCAATTTTGTGCTGGTATCTATGTAATGACAGAAGACCTAGAGTAAGACCTTGAGCACATTGGAAAGAATCTCTATAGGAGATTTGTGTCAAAACATGGACAAACACCACAATTTTGGAAAAGAAATGGACAGATTATGATATATAGCAAAGAAGACCATCCACATAGATAAGCTCATAGGTCTACAAGTATATAGGAGAAACTACTTTGGCCCTGCAGGAAAAAAGAGTAATGTTCTACAACCTGAACAAAAGTAAGTCAAGAGACTTCCCTGAATTCTGTGGCACCTTTTTCACTAAGAGGGTTTGTTAAAATGAATAAAAATAGGCTAGTTTCCTACTCATAATAGGTATTACAAATATTTGAAATTAGAATGATACCATCATAATACACAGCATAATATGGAAAATTATATTTTTCTTCAAAATGGAAATTTAAAAAAATAGCTTCCCTTGTTACTATTAAGACTTTAGCTCAAAAAATCATCTTGTGAATAAGGTTCCTTAGTTCCCCAGATGATAACACTTTCCTCTCTTAGATTACCTTGTTTTTACTGTAAATATGTTCTATATGCCTCTACATGCAAGTTTTCCCCATTACAATGTAAGTTCCATGAGAAAAGGGACAGTTCCAGTTCTGTCTTTATAGTCCCAAACCTTATCATAGTGTGAAAGATAAAATTACAATTTAACAAATGCTTGTTTATTGGTAAATTAATATCTGTATAGAACATAGTCACAGTTTTTAGTTATTGATGACAATAACTCATTACATTGTCAGAAGAACATAAGCCCCTGGAGGGCAGGTAATGTCTCATTTCTGCCCATCTACAACCTCTGGTACAGAGTCTTACATATGCATGCTTAATATATATTTGTTGCATTACTGAATTAAATCACAATTACAAAAAAATTATCATTAGGTTTTGTTTCTTTAATCTATGCTCTGAGCTAAATGTGAAAAAATAAAAAGAATCATGGAGAACAGCATATTGTTTTATGAAGAAACACTGGAAAAAATGTGCAAGTGAGGATTAATGTCCTTTCCATTCGTTTCTGACAGCCTGTATTCAAGTTCAGGTTGTCTGGTCAACATTTGGGTCTGACGTTTAGTTTCCAAATCATGATGCTTCATGCTGGACACAAATTCCCTAAGAGAACTTTAAGGATAACTTTCCCACAGGTTTTCCTAATTAAAGATGTATCTACTCTTTGCCCACATCTGGTCATAAAAACTGAATAATTGAATGCACATGTGCTGATTTGTGATTCATTTTAGCATTTTGCAGGTGCAAATGCAAGTTTAAGGTGCAAAATGGAGGTACAAATGTCATATGCTTCATCCAGCCAAAATGTTGGGCTTTAATCACATCTAAATAACTTCAGGTGATGCAATCAAATGCCTTTGCTCACAAAAGGGTTATAATAAGAAAAAACTGTGGGTGAAACTGAGATACAGTCACAGATGAAGCTGTAACATTTGGAGAAAATAAGATCCAGCTCATCTTTGCCAAATTTGACATTAAGCAATGTATACAGTACTTTAAGCACATTAACATAAAATTCACTTCAGATGGTTTTCAAAAGAGCTTTAACCACCTAGAACAATGGGGAAAAATATGCATATGAATCTATACATTTAGATATGGATACACATATATGTGGACTTATAATTTTGCACTGTATAGTTATATACATATATGTCTACATATATAATTAGTTTAAGGATTTCAATTTTTAAAAATTCAATCCACATAATCATTATGTACTAAGGAATATAATGTATCATACTGTAATCCTTATGTCCTGAGGTAGGATGGTGAAAGGACTGGGATAGGAGTTAAAAAATTCACAGTCTGCTTCAGACTCTATTATCTACCATTATATACCAATAGTTATAAAAATCATTTGCCTCTTTGAGCCTCACAATCCTTGCTATTAATAGGACTTGTTCTTTTCTGCCTTTTGGGCATTATAAAGATCAAATTCAAAAATGCCTACAAGTACTCTTTGAAATCCACAAAGTGCCATGCAGGAGGTAAAGTATTAGTATTCAGTAAATACTAATTCAGGAAAGTATTACTCCAAAACCTTCTCCAGAAGTAGAAGACAACACTAGGTTCACAAAAGGAGATATATGTTTGGCTGGAAAGGCTTTGGATGTGGGACTCAGGGATGGATTATGTATCTCTTGTCCAAGGACCAAGTTAGCTAAATTCAAAGAGGCCTATCATAATCTTTAGGTGATTAACTCTTTTTAGTCACAAGTTTATGAGACCATATGCTTAATCATAGGAGTTTTGATCTGTGACATGTTAGGAATTACCCATACAAATGAAACTACAGGATCTTGAAATAGTGAAGTAAATCCATGAACAAAGTACTGGTGTAGATAATCCTAAAAAAGTACACATATTTGGTTTGCAAAGCAGTTATTGGGTTCCTTTCTTTAAAAAAAATTCAGCAGCTTCCCCTTTCTAATTATTCTTTACTAAGGATAATATTACTAGTGATTCTGTGAATCACTTCTCTTATACCTAGGAGAAATAATACACATTGCCCATTAGTCCAAGTGGTTTTTAGCTAGTATAAAAGCTATAGGCAGCAAATCTATTTTGTCTTCAGAGAGCAAATTCAGACTCTTTTTTTTTCTCAGAAGTTATTTATTTCTGTCACTTTTATTTATACTATATTTTACATGCTATGCATTTACTCATACTGCACGTATCTAAATGAATATACATATATTTATATAGTATAGAAGGAACATTTTTCTACAAAAAAAATTATGTGTGTGTGTATATATATATACATATATGTGCTACATATAATTATTACAGAGAATATGCCCATTTAAAATAGGAGCTGCCATGTTCTTCCAAGGTAACAAATTGACCTAAGAGTATATCTCAATGTTTTTTAATTGAGTCCTTTTTTGATTTAATCAGTTAACTTCTTCAAAGGTTATCAAGGAAGAGACAGAAAAACAAATGTTCTTTGCCAACCAGTCAAGCTGAAACCAAAGCCTCAGTAATTACTCATTCCGTCAGTTACTCATTTACATTTACATGCCAATTGAGGAAACACTGATGGTTCACTAGTTATTTCATGGTTACTCTATCCAAAGCATTTCTGGACTGAGGATGGATCAGAAGAGGAATAATGTTTTCTCTGTGATAATATCTTTGAATCCTATGTTGATCTTTATTATCCTTTTTAAATGTCTGTTTATTTTCACCCTCCACAATTTGGCCTCTGAAAAATAATCATTAAACGAATAAGTTTGGTTCTGTATCTAATCTCAAATGTCTACTTGTTAGTTAGGTTGAATATGATATAACATTTGTTATAATTTTCTATGTATATTTTTTCAGTCTTCTGTAAAGTTGTTTATATAAACAAAGTATTTCCTTATTTCTTTTCAATCTCCCTCGGGGTTTGTGTGTAAAAAGTCTATCACATTTTATGCCTCTTTCTTTGCCAAATGCAACTCATTCTAACTGTAAATATGCATAATATAGATGTAGATATGTGTATATATTTATATACATATGTCCACTGTATGTGGATATATAATATGGGTGGGGTATAGGCAACAGAGAGAAGACTCTTGGAAAGGCTCTAGAAAGGTGCGGTGTCCAGGAATAAATGGTTAAAAAGAATATAGAGCTAGGAGAAGAGAATGAAGCTGTCAATGAAAGAAAAAATTCAATAGGTCCTTGACAGAATTTCATCTGCTTCTAACCTCTATTAAATTATTGAAGGAAAAATAATAGTAAGTCATTTCTACACCTGTGTTTATCCCTCTACACCCATTTTCCAGTTCAAATTATAACTTTTCCATGAAAACTTTTATGACTACTTCATTTGGAAGTGACTTCTGACCCCTCTGAATTACTACAGGACTCACTATCTATGCCATTTATTTGGTATGTTAATTATTAGAACATTTAAATTTTTCAGAAATTTTGAAATTATGGAGGAAAAAACATATAATCTTTCATTTCTTTCTTTTTTATAGATTATGAGAAGTAGAAACTTCAAAGAAGGCAAAGTAATAGATATAGTAAGGGTCTGTGAATTCATCAATATAGGGAATTCCCAGGTAAGATAACTGTTATTCATGCAGGTTGACACCTTCTTTATAACTTATAGTGTTAAGTATATTTTATCAGTCTTCTTTAAAGTTGTTTATATAAACAAAGTATTTCCTTAATTTTTTCAAGTTTTGTGTGCAAAAAGTCTGCCACATTTTATGCCCCTCTCTTTGCCAAATACAACTCATTCTCACTTTAAACATGCATAATATAGATGTAGATATGTATAGATAGATAGATAGATAGATAGATAGATAGATAGATAGATAGATA
>JAJPUD010000309.1:266857-371829 GCA_023553655.1 Myrmecobius fasciatus
TATATATATATATATATATATATATATATGAATGTGTGTGTGTACATACTTCCTTTCATTACTATTAGACTAGGCACTAGGTAATAAATTTTTTGGTCATGGTTGTTCACGAAACAAAGAAACATACAAAATAGCCCTCATTCTTATGTAGGCTTTTTTCAACTTCTGCAATGATTATGACATAGGAGAGGAAACAATGCCATAAGGTATTAAGAATTTCACTGCTTTTAGACTGTTTATATAATAACTCCAAGTAGTCTAATTGTAATATCCTCATCCAATGTTAGCACGGTCCCTAGCACACAGTAACACTTAAATATTTTTTATTTTTGACTATGTGAAATCATTAAAAATGAGATCAGAAGACAAAAGAAAGTTGCAGCTAAATGGGAGGATGGATCACAGTGTATCCTTAGAGAGACAAAGGAGCTAGGAGAATTGGTTTTATTTCATGTCCAAAGACAGACAATCAACAAGCATTTATCATACTGTGGATGAAAGAGACTTTCACATTTCTTTATAATTTCCCTTTTCTTTGAAGAATATTTTTATTGTATAAAAGGAAGGACTACATTTTGTAGGAAAGGTAATGGGGAAGTATGAAAACAAGACTGAATTAATGTAGAGTATAATACCTTCTAAAACTTGTAATTGCCCAATTGCCCTTAAATAAATAAAGCATTTAGAGCAAGAGAAAAAGTGAAGAAGACTTGATGGTCTTTCTCTTCCTTTTTTCCCCCCTCTATTTGCTTCTCTTTCTCATACTGATACAGAGAATTTAACAAGAATTCAGGAAAAAAAAATGATTTCTTACCCTTTGCTGCCATCAAGAGGCCAGAATATTGAAATGTCAAAAAAAGAAAGATTTTTATTTTTTTAAAGATTTTTTTTCAAAATACATTTAAGGAATAAGAATTTATTTTTTTAAAAAATTACATTTATCATAATTAAATTTTCATCTAAAATAATAGCTATAATTTTATATTTATCTCATTATATAGACTAAAATGTATTTTTAAAAGAAAGTTATAAATTTAATTTTAAATCTATGTTTTGGTATTATATCACTAGAATCTACATTTTCTTTTTTAACTAAACATAACATTTTCCATTTCAAAATTAAATATAACCCATAATATAGTGAACAAGATAAAGTGATAAAAATATTGGGAACTTTGTCAAGCTTATTTTGACATAATAAGAGGACCTAATACATTGGATCATGAGGGAAAAGAGAAAAAACATCAGACAACACAGTAAAAAAAATACAACAAAAATGAACAGTGCATGAATAATAGATTTGTTAATTGAGTGGTCTCTGTATCAATTCAATATAATTCAACAAGTATTTAGTAAATACCTTCTATGTACAATGAACTTGAACTGTTCTTAGTGTACTGAAGACACAAATACAAAAAAAAAAAAAAAAAAAAACAGTTCCTGTACTCCCGAGGATTATTACAGATACTTACTACAGGTATGCAAGCAAGTCAACATAGAGCATATGCAAATTAATTTTAGAGGAACAGAGTTTTAATGAAAGGGGTGATCCAGGAAATGTTATTTGAAGGAAACTAAGAACCCTATAGAATCTAGATAAATACCACAAAAAATTACAATAGAAAAAAACAAATAGAAGGAACAGTTTTAATTGTCCTTAAAAGGGAAATCTAAAAACTCCACTAGATATGCATTTTTAAAAACTAATCAAAACAGATACAAATATTCTATGATTAATCAAATTCTATTTATAATGCTATGGTTTTTCTGTAAACATGACTGCCTAATATTTTTTACTAACAAAATTAATGATATACTTTTGCAAATCTTTTATTAAGTTACAAAGATTCCTAAGTCATTCCCTCTTTGAATTGCTTAGTTTTCATAATCAATACAATTGAGTGGCTATCATATGGAAGGCACTACAATAGAAATCCAAGGGGGGGGGGAGAAGGAAGTCATCCTTGCCCTAAATGAGATCATATTCTAGTAACTATCTATACAAATACGTTAATAAGAAGTAATTAGGAAGATAAAAGACTAGGACAGTCAGTGAATGTCTCTTAACCGGCCATACATGAGCAAAGCCTAAAGGACATTAGGGTTTCCATGAAGGACATGAAGATGGCAAGCATTCCAGACATAGGAAACAGCCTACAGAAAAGCCTGGAGGCAGGAGATAGAATGTTGTATTTAGGGAATAGCAAGACCAATTTGACTGGAACATAGAATGTCAGAGAGGATAGTGACGTGAAATAAGTCCAGAAAGATGTTAGAGATATTTTGTGAAGGGTTTTTAAAAGATATTACCAAAGCAGTGGTCTAATTAAAAAGAGTTTGTATTTTATCATAAAGGCCATAGGGAGCCAATATTTCCTGAGTAATACAGTAACATAGTCAGATCTGTGATTTAGGAATATCAGCTAAGGTAACTGTGTTGGATGAATTGGAAATAGAGAGTATTAAGAATATAATTAGGAGGCTAAAATGATAAAATAGATAATATTTATACAGTAGTTTAAAGTTTACCAAGTATTTTACCTATATTTTCTCATTTGATTTTCACAATAAACTTGTGAAGTAGGTGCAATTATATTTTTTTGACCTTTGCAAAAACTTTATTTTTCCCAAGCTTTTCCCCTCCTTCCCCCCACCCCCCCACCCCTAGATGACAGGTAATCTAATACATGCTAAATAGGATAAATTATATGACAGATACAATACATGTATACATATCTATACAGTTATCTTACTGCACAAGAAACATCAGATCTAGAAAGAGAAGAAAAAAAAAAAACCTAAGAAGGAAAACAAAATGCATGGAAATATTCACAGAAAGTGTTAAAATGCTGTGTTGTGGTTCACACTCAGTTCCCACAGGCCTCTCTCTGGATGTATATGACTATCTTCATTGCTGAACAATAGGAACTGGTTTGAATCGCATCATTGTTGAAGAGAACCATGTCCATCAAAATTGATCATCGTAATAGTTTAGTTGCTGTGTATAATGATATCCTGGTTCTGCTGATTTCACTCAGCATCAGTTCATGCAAGTCTCTCCAGGCCTCTCTGAAATCCTCCAGTTGGTCGTTTCTTACAGAACAATAATATTCCATAACATTCATATACTATAATTTATTCAGCCATTCTCCAATTGATGGGCATCCTTTCAGTTTCCAGTTTCTTGTCACTACAAAAAGGGCTGCCACAAACATTCTTGCACATGTGGGTCCCTTTCCCTCCTTTAAAATCTCTTTGGGATATAGGCTCAGTAGAAACATTGCTGGGTCAAATGGTATGCACAATTTGATAACTTTTTGAGCATAGTTCCAAATTGCACTCCAGAATGGTTGGATCCGTTCACAGTCCCAGTAGGTGCTATTATAATGATGATGATTTTATATATGAAGAAAATAAATGACTTTCCCAAGGTCCACATAGCATCAATATTCAAATTTAGATCTTTTTGACACCAAATCTAGCACTTGATCCCTTCTAACTAACTCTACACTAAGGCAATAGCCCAAAAGTGAGTGGTAATGAAAGTCCAAACTAAGGTGATGGTTGTGTGAGCAGATAGAAAACAGGAGATGTCATGAAGACAAAATAAACAAGATTTAATGGTTAATTAGTTTTAGGAGGGTTAGAGAAAGCAAAGTAGAATGAAGAGTTAAGGATGAATTTGAGTTTGCAGACATGAGTGATTGAAAAAATATAGTGTCCTTAACAGAAATAGGGAAGATAGGATAGGTGTAAAGGAAAAGGGAAAATATAAGGAGTTTATATGCAAATTTTATATCTCATCTCATTCTATGGTTTCAAAATCTTATCAACCCCGATTGCACTTTCAAAATTAGAATATAACATATAAGCACCTCTAATGTGTCTAAGCCAATTGACTTTTAGAGACAAAAACACCAAAACTGCTTTGGCCATGAAATTCTATTTCTTATTAAAACAAAACTGATAGGGAGGGAGGGAGAAAAGAAGACAGAAACGGAGAGAAAGAGAGACAGAGACAAAGACAAAGACAGAGAGAGACAGAAAGACAGAGAGTTTAACAAGATGGGAGGAAGGTGGAAAGAGAAAAAGAGAAAGAGAAAGAGACTTAAAGAAAAGGAACAACTCTAAGTAATGTGTCCATGAAAAAATCATTTCCTTTCTCTGTGCTATAATTTCCTTACCTGCTAAAAGAAAGAATTAAACTAGATGATCCCAGGGTTTTAAGATTTTAGACTTCATTTTCTTTGCCTTTGTCCCTAGGACATTGGATTTTAATCTTCTCCACACTACAATTCTGTTCAATAGATCAGGTACGTATATATATACATATACATATATGTATGTATGTATATATATATATATAGGTGGGTGGGTGTGTGTGTGTGCGTATGTATGTATGTATATGAATGAAATGAAAGCAAGATCAACAGAGTGGTATAAGAGTTAAGATTCTTTAAATTTCAGATGTATCTTTCTCTGGTGGAATTCACATCTGGCAGAACTCACATCTGGAAATAGTAGCAATTTGTTCTCATTAAATGCAGCTGAGATCTTCCTCCTTTATGGAAGTGCCTCTAGGATTCTTTCTCTATTAGAGATGTCAGGCAGGATCACAGTGATAATACCTGCTTGGCTTTGGGCATATAATGCCCTCATTCTCCCTTCCCTCCCCCCAGAATACTACTCAAGATAGATCATTATCTTTAACATTTATCCCAGGGATGAACAGAAGTTAAGTCTCTCTCCATTGTTACAGGATCAAGGGTATTTTTCACAAGCAGAAGCTACCAAAAGACACATGGTTTCTGCCCTGATAAAATTCTCAAAGGCCTTCTATCTGTGGTCACTACTTAACATAGAATCATAGAAAGCAAGACTAACTATGGATAAAAAGGATCTCTATGGTCAGCCAGGATTAGCCCCAATAGGATTGCCTCTAGTTATATGTGTAATATCATATTCTAATATCTTAAATGTCTTTTCATCCCAATCCACTTAATCTCATTTTCCAAAAAAGGTTTCAACCCACCTACTTAAATTCATTCTTAATTTCATCTTATTCCTCAAATATCTTGCACCAATGATGAGGTGGAAGAGTGTCAGAGAGAAAAGAAGGGAAATGAAAGCAGAGATATGTTGAGTGCCAGAGAGATAGGGAAAGAGGATATTTGCTTGTGGAAAGGGGTAAAGGGTAAAAAAACAGCCCTATGAGGATGCTAAATGCATATATTATACATTTTGTGGAGGGTTAACTCAAGGTGCCATATTCCTAAATTGCTTCATACCTATTCATTAAAAAAATAAACATTGAGCCTTATTTTAAAGGAAGATATCTTTCAAACAAAAAAAAATGTGATATTTACTCTATCATGTCTAGTACAAATAAATGTACTTTCTTTTGAAGAACTGATACAATTAAAAGTCTTATGTAAAAGTTTCCTTTTCTTCACTATAATAGGAAGTCAGAAGGGAAAATGTATTCTTTCCCCCTTGGTTTAAAATGGAGCTACTGTGAAAATAATGTTCAACTAAATTAGTTTTCCATTTTATTCCCTGCTGATGGTAATGAAAACACATCACCCAGCAGTGATTGAAAGCATAATTTCTAATGGTTCCCAGCAAAAATAGGCTTCATCTTTGATAAACTGGGGAGAGTCAAAAGCATAATCACAATTTAAGGGTATTTTATTTCAATTGAATGCATCTTTAAATTGCATTATTTAATAACTTTGTGTCACAATAATAATCATACTATAATACCTAAGTTTTTAATTACTAAACTGAATGTCTTCTTAGTTCTAGAAAATGTACTGGTATTCCCAATATGATATTTTATATCAGATCTAATAATTTAACAGAATTTGTACTACAAAATAAATAGTAGATTTAGTATAGCATTCTTTTAAAAATGAAAATTAGTTCATCTCCTGCTACAGTTACATGACATTAGGCATTTTGATTCTGCTTAATTAAAATCTCCTAATTTCCCTTCTTAGGATTTAGGATCACAGATTTAGAAGTCAAAGGAACCTTAAACATCCCCTAGTCCAACCACTTCATTTTAAATGACTTGCTCAATCATAATGAGGTCATATTTGTGTGAGTTTTGATTTGACCCCAGGTCTCTGATTCCAATACTGGCATATTTTCTATTTTCAAGAGTCTTCCTACACCTTTGGAAAATCTCAAGTAGTGAATCTAAACAAACAACAAAACAAAACAAAAAAAAAAAAACCACAATGGATCTTGGTGATATTCTCCCAACAAATATAATAGAATGTTGTTATGAATTTTCTCTCTATTCAATAGAATGGATTCATTTATACCATGCCCAACTAAATTCTCATTTCCGTGAGTGCAGCAACTCACTCATCTAAACTTATACATTTTCTAGTTCTTAGATAAAGATAACACACTTATTAAGTGCTATGCACAAGGTACGATGCTAACATAATTATTCATGAACAGTATGATGCTTAAAAATATATTGAATTTGAATAGTTAAATATTACTCCATCACCAATGTAAACAATGATATATATGATCTTTCTCATTATAACACCAGCAATATACAATGTGTACTTTCCTCAAAATTTCTCATATATGCTTACTTTCACGTCTCTACAAAAATCTTCTGAGAATTATCTATACCTCTATCATAGACAACTTCGCTGAATTTGTCAGACTTTCCCAAATATGCTACAACATGGCATCTTATAGTCACAGAATGAACAGAACAATGCAGAGAATATAAGATTTTATTACAAATATTGTTTTTAAAAGTATTTATTTACCCTTGCACCCTGTGATTCTGAGCCTCAGCATCCCCTGGATGCTGCTGCCACCATCTTCAAGTGACATGTCTCCCCTCCTCAGTCTGGACTCATCTCTACATCCTTATCAGCCTGAACTAGCTCCAGAAGATGAGACCTTCATCCCTTTGCCCCAAATGAATTTGGGTCCCAATTGCTTGAGGAGGGAACAGCGTAGTATAGCTCCTAGGAAGGATACAGCAATAACCCTAAGGCTATCTGGCCTTCACCCTAAGGCTACCTGGCCTTAGTATCACAAACAATGTAGGCTGTCAGATAACAGTCTGCTGGTCAGTAATGACAAAGTTTCTGAGACAATCTAAGCCATAGAATTCAATAAGGGAGTGCAATTCCACCTCCAAGCCATAGAATTCAATACTCCCCAATTCCACCTCTAAGATCACTCCTCAGTTCTACCTCTAAGCCAGGAATTTATCATATCAGTGACATGAAGCACTTGATCTTTCTATCTTTTTCCTATAAATTTATCTTCTTGCTCCTGATTCTTTACAAATTCTTTTGGACCTTAGCCCACTTTAATTGGCATTACAATTATAATAAACTTTGCCCCTTGACTTGGTGGGAAAAGTATTTGATTTAGTAAGCAAATAGAGACCTTAAAGGCTCTCCTTCAAAAAGATGTTTCTCATGCATCTGTAAAAATCATATAAGATTCCTTGAAGTTTGTGACAAGGGAAACTTTTTATGGCCCTCTAATTAATAAATTCAAATAAAGCACAAAATATGTTCTCACAAAAGGCATCAACTATTATTTTTGTGAATGTCCACCTTAGATTGCAAATAAAAGAGGTAACTTTTCCAGATGTTACTGATTGTGAATGTCATTCTGCTGATTGCATTAAGATCCAGAATACTGAAAATCCTCCTTAAAAATACATAATGACTCAAAAGATATTGGACTACCCATAAAGGAAAAATGAGAGAAAAATATGAATGTAAAATCTCAATTGTACAAATGAGCATGTGCAAACAGCCTGTAGAGCAGATTCATTAATACATATATTTTAGATGACTCCACAAATGGACAATGAACTGGCCCAGAATTGAATAGGAAAAAGAAAATAGGATATTTGATAAATTGTACTTTAGTTCTCATGATCCTGAATCCCTTGAGAAAAATGGTCAAATTTTTTACATAAACATTCTTTAAGTTATGCTACATGATTGAAAATGAGTACCACACTACAAAAATATTTTGAGTCCCTCAAATGGCAATGCAAGAACACAGAGAGTATAAATAGTGTGAAGCATACTATTAATGACAAACTGCTGTCAAATATTGTCAAAAAGAAGCAAATGAAGATGTGGGGGGAAAACCACATCTTTGTTACATAATGATACAGCAAAACTAAAGTTCAATAGACAGATATCCCAGGTGTTCCACTGGCACACAGAGTCAAGTGGAAGGGGAAAAAAGTATTTTAAGAAGTTCTTCCAGGCTCCCTGAAAATGTTAATGGAGAAATCCAAAAGGTAGCTGTAAACCTGCAGGTATTGTTTTTGAAGACCTTCAGAGCTTGATCTCAGGTAAATGGGTCCAGAAGCTGGTGGTATTTCACATCTTGGCCTATTAGAGTCCTCAAAGGAGAAAAAGAAAAACCTATTCCCAGTAGATAACTGTATAAAAAGAAGGAATCTAAGGTATCCTGTCAATATGTACCTCAGGACCTTCCAGGAAAGCAAATCTTAAATTAGAATCTATATGTAATGTCAAGGGACAAAATCAAATCTAGGAATGTGGTGACTGAACAAGAAGACATAAGTGGAATCTAAAATATGGAATTGGAGATGTTTAAGAAGGGAGGCAGAACCAAGAGATGGAAGAAGACAAGGACTGAAGCAGTGGACAGAATATGGCCCCAGTTCCTGTCACAAGTCAAAGTTGGGAAAGAAAACAAGGAGGGGGAGTAGGACAGAGCCAGCCCATCAAACTGTAGAAGGGCAGCAAAACCATTATCCAAATGGCCACAGGGTCAGGATCTAGAACTACCCATCCCATTCAAAAGTGTAGGGGTTATAGACACTGACTCTTTTACAGTCTCAATCCAGAAACTGGCCCTGAATATATAAGTAAATCGAAGAGAGTTTCTAAAATAATAAAGGTATAGAGTCAACTTAAGTATTATTGATCCCCTTTAAGAACACAACAAATCAAAGAAACTGAACACCATAATGCAAGAAAAAAGTACTGATTGAAATTGGTAAAATCCCAATGCAGCAAACTTCAAAAAACATTATGGTTTCTAAAAATTTTATTGACAAACCACAAATCCTACAAAATACCAAAGAAAAGACTTTCAAATATAAAGGAAAGGAAATTTGAATAATGTAAGACTTCTATACCCCCCCTACAAAAAGAACGGAAGGGAATCATGTGTTCCAAAGATCAAAGAAACTCAAGATGCATTCTAAGATACTTTGTAAATTTGAGTCTAATCACTGATTTACTTTAAAGGTAGATATTCAATAAAAAGTATTTGAAACATCCCCCCAAGAATATTTTTAAGATGTAAAGAAATTGTTCACTTTGCAAAATATTCCAGAAAATTGAAATACCAAAATAATAATTTTTAAAATAACCAAGGAAGACACAGGTAATGAAAGAAAAAAAAAATAGAACCTAAAAAAGGTGAGAGGGCAGAAAGGGGAAGGGAGAGAAGAGAAGGGACTTTAGAAATTAAAAACTACATGGCAAAGTGGATAAAAATCAAAACTTGGAGTCAGAAAGACTTGAGTTTCAAAACTATTCAGACATGTATTAGCTGTGTCATGAGCAACTCACTCTCCCTCTCAAACTTAGTGTCTTCATCCAAGACACTGGGGATCAACTGGGATAATATATGTAAAATGTTTTTTCAAACCTTAAAGTGCCATATAAGTTCTAGAAAGTTTATATATGGATTTTTCTACAACAACAAAAGAACAAAGGATTATTATGAAATTTGTTTTTCTTTTTCTAAATGCACACAAAGAGACAAGGGTGAAAGTGGGGGAAAAAATATTGGTGAAGAAATAAACCTAAAATACCACAGCATTCCATCACAAAATAAATCAATGTTTTTCAAGACTAAAAGGCATACATTATCCAATTGATAAATGCTCAAAGGATATGAACAGATGATTTTTCAGATGAAGAAATTAAAGCCATCTCTAGTCATATGTGCTCTAAATCACTATTGATCAGAGAAATGCAAATTAAGACAACTTTGAGATGCCACTATACACCTCTCAGATCAGCGAAGATGACAGGCAAAAATAATAACAAATGCTGGAGGGGATGTGGGAAAACTGGGACACTGATACATTGTTGGTGGAACTGAGAATGGATCCAGCCACTCTGGAAAGCAATTTGGAACTATGCTCAAAAAGTTACCAAACTGTGCATACTCTTTGACCCAGCAGTGTTTCTACTGGGTCTATATCCCAAAGAGATCTTAGAAGAGGGAAAGGGACCCACATGTGCAAGAATGTTTGTGGCAGCCCTTTTTGTAATGACTAGAAACTGGAAACTGAGTAGATACCCATCAGTTGGAGAATGGCTGAATAAATTATGGTATATGAATGTCATGGAATATTATTGTTCTGTAAGAAACGACCAGCAGGATGATTTCAGAGAGACTTGGAGAGACTTGCATGAACTGATGCTGAGTGAAACGAGCAGAACCAGGAGATCAATGTACACGGCAACAACAATACTGTATGATGATCAATTCTGATGGACTTGGCTCTTTTCAACAATGAGAAGGTTCAGGCCAGTTCCAATGGTCTTATGATGAAGAGAGATATCTGCACACAGAGAGAGGACTGTGGGATCTGAATGTGAATCACAACATAACATTCTCACTCTTTCTGTTGTTGTTCGCTTGCATTTTGTTTTCTTACCCATTTTCTTTCCTTTTTGAACTGATTTTTCTTATGCAGCAAGATAATTGTATAAATACAATTACATATATTGGATTTAACATATATTTTAGTATGTATAACATATATTGGATTGCTTGCCATCTAGGGGAGGAGGTAGGGAGAAGGAGGAGAAAATTTGGAACACAAGATTATGCAAGGGTCAGTGTTGAAAAATTGTCTATCCATATGTTTTGAAAATAAAAAGCTTTAATAAAAAGGACTAAAAAGCATAATAAAAGGGTACATAAAATGGAGTGGAGAAAAGAATACATATATGTGTGTGTATGTGAGTATATATATATATGTGTGTGTGTTTTGTGTGTGAGTATATATATATGTGTGTGTGTGTGTTTCTGTGTGTGTGTGTTTGCCATAATTGAGTCAAAGGTTAACAATGAATGGAAAATTATTCCTGTGGTTTTTTATGAAGAAGATTTATAAGTAAATAGGTGAGGTCACAAAAGAATGAAAGAAACAGGAGAAAAGAATGGGAGAAATCAAAATTCAGAGGAGAAGGGGTAGTCCTAGTGAAGAATACTAAGATGGTAGAAGGGAAATATTCTATAGCGGGACATAGGACTTCAAAATGGGTAAAATCTGTAAGGATTTAATGTTTAGATATTCTACTACTTCTGATCTTGGGGGAATAGTCAGTGTCAAAGGTGTTGTTTTTAAAAAAAAAAATAAGTCCATTGATGCTTTGTCATCCATGTTAATCCATTGTAACCATCAAGGCAGCTAGGTGGCCTAGTGGATAGAGTGTCATGCTTGAAGTCAGGAAGACTCATCTTTGTGAGTTCAAATCTAGCCTCAAACACTTATTAGTTACATGACCCTGGACAAGTCATTTAACCCTGTTTGCCTCAGTTTCTTTATCTACAAAATAAGCAAGAGAAAGAAATGGCATACTCCTATATCTTTGCCTAGAAACCCCCATTTGGCTTTTTACAGTTACAAGGCCATTGGTTTCATGAGAGGTCCTATTTGATTTAGAGTAATAATTAATTTGTAACCCATGCCTATTTTTCTTTTGTGAACCTAGGTACATCATATATTTAAACATTGTTAATAATTTTGTTCTTAATTCATTTTGATGAGTTTGCATGATCATTTCTGTTTAAAATTTCCTTAATATCCCTTATACTTGATACACTGAGTGTTCTTCTTTCAAGCAAAATATATGCATACATATGTGTGTGTGCATACAGAATTCCATATATACAGAGTTCAATTAAACCAAATGGGCTAGTTATTTTAGGTCCCTCCTCATTATTGGAGGTCTAATTTTCAGGAAACTATTGGATTCTATCCTCAACTCAGACAACTATTTCTTTATATATTATTTGTTCTTCAATCATTTACTCTCATTATTATTATTTATGAATTACTTCCTTGACCTATTATATAAAAAACAACCATCAAATATATATCTGGTATGATTAATGGTAGCAGCAGATAGAGAAAAAGAAGAGGTTTTTATCTCAGTAGAAAGAGAGAAGACATATCCCCACTTTAACACAACTGAGAGGGAAGAGAAGACTCTGCAAGTACCATGAACAAAAGAGGTAGACTCAAACCTACAGGCAAAGAAAATTTCCTTAAATTTGAAAATCTATTAACAGAGATAGAATAATACATAACAAGTAAGCTCTTAAGGCAAAAGAAAAAGCCCAGGCAAAATACAAAGTAGTAATCATACTGCATATGGGATACTCATACCTAAAACTTAACCAAAACAAAACTTACAGACTGGGCACAGTAAAATGTTACATGGTAGAGACTTACAATGGAACAGGGACCCCTGACACTAATATTGTTCCTGTCTGCTACTTCCTTTAAAATCTTTTTATAAAGAAGAGGCATCTCTTCTCCCTTGTGAACATGAAGGAAATAAAGCAGTGTTAACTAGGAAATAGCATATCTTCATTATGATTAGCTCATTACAGAATAGCTTCATTGTTATAAGGTTCCAACACCTGTAGATGAGAGAAATGTTGTACATATAATTCATCTATATTTTAGCCAATCTTCTGATAGAATCTCTCAAACTATCATTGAAAATAGTTTGAAAAGATTTGGGTTAAATACTATAGCTAATATTGCAATTGATGAAAATAATGAATCTCCTGAAGTTGTCACATGTATTTGAATTTACATATCACATGTATTTGAACATATTTTTAAATTTTTAACTAGTAACTGGTTCTTACCCAATAGAAATATGCAATAAAAATTTGAAAAATGCAGCTACTTCAGGATAAACTATTTGTACTTATCAGGATTTAGCCATAGTATAATTATATAGTCTTAAAACTTGTTAAATAACTAGACTCAAAGAGTGACCACTAATGACTCAATGTTAACTTAAAGTGAGTAGAATCAAGAGAACATTGTACACAGCAACAACAAGATTATATGATGATCAACTGTGATAGACTTGGCTCTTTTCAACATTAAGTTGATTCAGGCCACTTCCAGTAGATTTGTGATGGAGAGAGAGCCATCTGCATTCAGAAAAAGGACTAAGGGGACTGAATGTGGATTGCAACATAGTATTTTCACCTTTTTTGTTGTTAATGATGTTTTATCTCTATGATAAAATAGAGATAAAACCTTGTTGTTTGCTTGATTGTTTTTTTTCTTGTTTTTTTCCCCTTTTGATCTGATTTTTCTCATGCAGCATGATAAATGTGAAAATATCTTTAAAAGAATTACATATGTTTAACCTGCATTGTATTACTTGCTGTGTAGGGGAGAAGGGAGGTGAGAGAGGGAGAAAAATTTGGAACACAAGGTTTTGCAAGGATGAATGTTGAAAACTATCTTTGTATTTTTTTAAAAATAAGTTATTATTATGAAAAAATAAAACAAAAACCCTTTACAAAAAAAAAAGTTAACTTAGAGAAATGTGTCTAGTGAATAATTTACTTATTTTTCCTTGGCTAGGTGCTGTTCAATATTCTTATCAATGACAAAACAAAGCAAGATAGAATATTTGTCAAAACTGCAAAAGCTAGAAGAGATTTAGAAAGCAAGAAGAGATAACTAAAATGCTGGATGGCAAAGTCAGGAGCCAAAAATACACCAACAGGTGGGAATGATGGATCTAATCTAATGAAATAAAATGTAATAGAATCAAATGTGAAGTTCTCCACTTGAGTTAAAAATTAATTTTTAAAAATAAGTTGAGGATTCTCCCATTGATAAATGGTAAAAAGATATGAACAGTTTTCAAATGAAGAAATTAAAGCTATCTATAATCATATGAAAAATGCTCCAAAACACTATTAGAGAAATGCCAATTAAAACAACTTTGAGGTACTACCTCACATTTGTTGGATTGGCTAATAGGACACAAAAGGAAAATAACATATGTTAGAAAATATCGGAAAATTGGGAACATTAATGCGTTATTGGTGGAGTTATAAACTGGTCAACCATTCTGGAAAACTATCTGGAACTATATTCAAAGGCCAATCAAACTGTGCATACCCTTTCATTCAGTAATACCATTATAAGGTCTACATCCCAAAGAAATCATAAAAAGAGGAGAAAGGAAGGACCTACATATACAAAAATATTTTAGCAGCTCTTTTTGTGATGATAAAGAACTGGAAATTGGGGGAATGGTCATCAATTGTAAAATAGTTGAATAAATTGTGGTATGTGAATATAGTGAAATACTCTTATGCTCTAAGAAATGATAAGCAGGATGATTTCAGGAAAACTTTGGAAAGGTTTATATAAACTTGTACTGAATGAAATAAGCAAAACCAGGAGAACATTATACACAGTAACATCAACATTTTCAGATGATGAATTGTAATAGACTTATCTCTTCTCAGCAACACAATGATACAAGACAATTCCAAAAAAAATTTTGCAATTTAAAATGCTATCCACATCCAGAGAAATTAGTATGGAGTCTGAATACAAATCAGAGTATACTATTTTGTTTTTGGTTTTTTGTTTGTTTTTCATAGTTTTTCCTTTTGTCCTGTTTCTTCTTTCATAATATAGCTAATGTAGATAGGCCCTTGTCTCCTTTATTCTTAAAAACTTTTATTTGATATAGTCAATATCTCTCCTCCCTCTTCTCATCTAAACTCATTGAGAAAGCCATCTGCATTTTGTGCCTTCTATTTTCTCTCTTATTCTCTTCATATATAACATGACTGCATGTATATAGCCTTTATCAGATTATTTGCTGTCTTAGGTTGGAAAGAGGTAAGAAAGGAAGAGAAAAAGAACAATTTAGAACTAAAAATCTTATTTAAAAAAAGAATGTTGAAAAGCTATCTTTATATGGAATTGGAAAAAATAAAATACTATTTCCAAAAAAAATAATAAATAAGCTGAGGGAATCCAGGCAGCAGTCAAGCGAAAAAGATCAGAGGCCTTTAAAGAAGATTGAATGATTCAAACACAAGGGTGTATTAGAGCCAACTCTTACAGGCTCACTGTGTTGACCATTGAACTTTCAGTGAAAATTTCTATCTTGAAATTCAGCAAATGCTACAAATCAAGACTTTTTTTTGTTGATTACTTAGATTCAAGAAAGTGATAGGGAAAACATTAATAATGTAAATTAAACTTAAAAGCATGCTGTGTGTTTTCGGATACCATTGTTAAACATTTATTAACATCCTCTTGAGTGATGCAACAATATCATATAGCAAGCAAAAAAATCTTGGTTGTCATTAAGAGAAACATGGTATCCAGAAGATGAGATATGAAAAGTTCGTTGTGTTCTGTCCCAGACAAACCATATTCAGGAAACTGTTCATTTCTAAGGACTTCATTTTAGGGAAGACTAGTAATGTTGGATAGCATCCAGAAAAGAGTGGCTGATATGTAAATAAGTAACTTATGACTGTGAAGGAAAGTGGCATGCTTAGCTTAAAGAGAAGATTTAGAAGGGACACCATAGCTGTCTTTCAGCATTTGAAAGACTTTTATGTGGAATAAAGATTAAATTCATACTGCTTGGCACCTGATAGCAGAACAAGAGGCAGCGGGTAGAAGTTGTAGCAAGGTAATTTTAAGCTTGATGCTAAGAAAATCTAGCAAACAACTGTCCAAAATCTAGCAAAGAACTGTCCAAAATAAGAATTGTGGAATGGGTTATCTCAGAGATCTCCATCTAATTCAAGGATGATACAGAGAGAATTCCTGTCCAGATACAGTTTTAATTAGATGGACTTTTTAAATCAAAAATGTCTAGCATTCCAGGTTCTCCTTTACAAGCAGAATGCTCCTTTTAACATGCCCAATCTTTAATTTTCAATCTGTCCCTATCTACTGGTTTCTCCCCTACCACCTACAAACAGGACCCTGTCTCCTCTATTCTTAAAAACTTTTATTTGGTATAGTCAATATCTCTCCTCCCTCTCCTTATCTAAACTCATTGAGAAAGCCATCTACATTTTGTGCTTTCTATTTTTCCTCTTATTCTCTTCTGAATTGTCAGTAATCTGGCTTTCAATCTCCTCATACAACTAACACTGACCTCTCCAAAGTTACCAATGATTTAATTGACAAATCTAATGGCTTTTCTCCAATATCCTCTATCTTTAATTCTCTGCAAGCATTGGTACTGCTGAGCATTATCACCTTCTGGATACTCTCTCTCTCTCTGCTTTCTTAATTCTATTCTCTTCTACTTCTCCTACCTGTCTGACCTTTCTTTCTCAGTTCCCTTTCCTGTTTCTTCACCCAGGTCAACCCCACTAATTGTGGCCCTCAATACCAATGGTCTTTCCTGGGCCTTCTTCTTCCTCTATTCTATCTTGCTTAGCAACATTGGTTTCCTATGTGTTCAATTATCATCTTTATGAAGACAATTCCTAGACCTACATAACTGACTCTAATGTTTCACCTAAGTTCCCAATCAATATCACAAATTGTCTTTTGAACATTACAAACTATAGGTCCTTTAGGCTTCTCACATTCAAACATTCAAACAGAATTTACAATATTTCCTGAATATTATTTTTCTAATCACTTAGGATCACAACTTCAATGTCAACTTCAATTCCTTATTTGCACTTATTCCATACATCCATCTGTGATCAATTCATCTTACTTCTACTTTTGTAACATTTTTCATATACCCCCCTCTTCTCTCCTCTGCTATCACCCTCATGAAAGCCCTCATTACTTCATATCTGGACTATTGTAATAGCCATTTAATTGGTCTATCTGCCTCATGTCCATTCTCCACTCATCTTCTTTAGTGATTTTCCTAAAATAAATATCTGATTATGCATTTGTCCTGCATCATAAACTCCACTGGCTCCCTGTTACCTCAAAAATCAAATATAAAGTGCTATCTATGACACATTTCACAATCTGGCAGTTATAATAGTCATCTTACTCACTCCAAGAAGCAATAGATATTTTAAAAGCTGGTGTCCTTAACTTGTCTCAGCAGTTTCAACCTATTCTGAGCTTTAGCACTTCTGCCACTATTCTTTTTTAGGATCATTTAAGATTTTTGTTTTTCTTCTTTCATTATTTCTTTCTTCTTTACTTCTTTCCTTTCTTTTTCTTTCTTTCCTTCCTTCCTCTTTCCTCTCTTTATTTCTCTCCATTTCTTTTTTCTTCTACCTTTGTTTCCAGTGCATATAACAAAAACAAATATTTCCAAAAAATAGGAAATTAGCCTACATATACATTTAAATTAGGTTAAGTCACTGCTTTTCTTTCCTTCTTTAAATTTACATTCTTGAGAACTTCTTATCTTTCCTAAGTTGATGTCCCTTCTAAAGTTTTAAGCCACATGATCCTGAACTCATCCCTTTTTTGAAATCTTTGAAATTTACTTTCCCCAATCTATGGTACTTATAAGAAAATGCCCAGATTCTCTTTCCTGCTCCATCCTAAAATGGAATGGTTATTTCTTTCCAAGAATCTCAGCATGTATATTTCAGCAACCAGTTCCTTTTTGTTGGCCAATATCATATTCATTCATTCATTGCTTCTTTTACCCTCTGTAGGATAAAATTATCATTGAGGCTAATCCAAGAAATGATTAGCTGCTCTGCATTCGGCAGAGAGTTAAAGCCATAGCAGATGTTCAGACAAATTAAGTCTCACATGCCAGGCTTGTGAGCTGCTTCTAAAATTTCTCATTTGTGTCTTCTTTCTGTCTAGATTGCCACTGTATACTAAATTTTGGTGTTAGCTCTAAAAGCCAGGTGCTATCTTACTGTTTTCTTATTTATCTCATTTTGCAACTCCATTTGTATTCCATCTTCTGTAGTAAAAAGATAATTCTCCTTTGGTAGAAAAAACACAAAACAAAAATGGTTTAAGTAGTTCCGCCTTCTCTATTTTCAACATTCTATGAGAACCAAGAAATGATCTCCTTAATCTAGTACTCTCCTTCCAACAACAAAATTAAATTGTGTTGCCTCACATGATGAGAAGTTTAAAGCTACTAACATTATTTCCATTTCTTCCATCTACCATCACATGTCTTTTTAAGATGTTAAATTAGTCAATTAGTTCCCTGTGTGGAACTCAAACAAACACTAATCCATGGAGGCCTTTTCTATTTATCTATTTCTTGAAATTATTTGTTTTTCTTAGTTTTCATTCCTATTCCCTGTTCACTCTTGGGCTGACTTTTCTTATTATCCATTCAGCCTTGAAATCATACCTATTTTTTAATCTGAAGTTTTTCAAACCCATCCTCCAAAAGTTTAAATTATATGTCAAACCATGCACTGTTCCTTTCTTTCTCTATCAAAAATTCTACAATTCATTCCCCAAATCTTCCAAGGGTATAACTGGCTTTGAACATGGTAGTATTCAAAAAGCCATCACTCCAAAGTGTTTTCTGTTCCAAAAGAGGTTCTCCATAAGGCTGCTACAGTGCTGCCCTTATCTCTAACCCAACTTTACATTTTTACCCTTAGTCACTCCTTTGATTTAAAACACAAAAATGATCAGATTTACTTTTTCTAGAAGATTACTATTTATATCAATATATTACTCGGGAAGTAACTACTAGCCTTTGCCCTTACTACATTACAAAAGACACTGAATATTTTTTTTTTTCCTGGAGAGAAAAAAGGACTTAGATAAAATTATAATAGATGTTAACCACTTTTTGAAGGGTTATTATATGGGGAAAAATTATATTTATTCTACCTGGATCCAACATACAGAGAATATATATAGATATGTATATATACATATCTATATTTCAATATAAATAAAAACTCCCTAGGAGTTAGAACTGTGTAAAAATGGAAAATGTTTCCAAGTCTCAAGTAGAACCTGGATGTTAACAGGGATCTTCCACATGAGATACATGCTTCAGGAACAGTTCAAACCCAGTGACCTTGAGTTCCCATCCAACATGCATTCCATACAAATTTTGGAATGATGACTCTAATAAAAGACTTTTCTATATGTACTTTGAAAACACATATTTGTTAGGCATCATCTTTTCATGGTTTTTATTTCCTCTCTGTATTGATACACATGTAGCATATCGCTAGGGGGCAGTATTGAATTTAAATTAAAGGTTATTTTTTTCTTTATTTTTCAAAGCTCACTGCAGAATCTTAGACCTGGATGCAACCTGGATAGCCCATCTAAAACTCTGCACCTACTCCTACAGTCATTTCAGGTAGTTTTTTTTTTTTTTAAAGTGTTTTTACTAAGCTCTTTCTGCTATAATTTAATTCCATTCTTTCTTGTTATGTTCTTAATTAATTCTTAATGTATTATGAAGCAACTGATAGGATCACAATAATTATTGTCCACAAAACAGCACATTAGTTAATTGAAATTTTCTTACTTCACTGCTTTAAGGACCTGTGATTTCATATATTTGCATTCCCAATCAACCACCTGCAAAGATGAAAACCTTCCAAGAAGGTCTAGACCATTTATGAATTGTTTTGATGGAAGAAAAAATAATCTTCATTTGGTGACTCCTATTGAAGTGATGACCATTTTCAAATTTAAGAAAACTTGATCCTGGAGTAATGTACCCACAGACTGTTGTGGGCCAGTACTTTGATATAACTGTCACAAACCCAGTGCCACCTCCATACCATGGTGAAGCAATGGAATAAGAATTTTAGGGGGGTTGAAATATACTATGTATTATTAATAAAAATGAAAGAAACATTGAGTAAAGCATCACTCCTAAATCACTGAATGAAGAAGGGCAAATTTAGATTTGTGTTTAATTGGATAATTGATTATCACAATTCAATTTTGTTTTCTCTCTGGACGAATATTTCGGCTTTTTCTGTTAATAATAATAGTGACACCTTACATTTGTATATCTTCTAAAATCTATAAGCACTTTTTAACAACCATAGTAATAACTCATTCATTCAATAGAGTCTCCTTGTCAGCAATCATAACAATGTAAAGCCCCTGAAGAAGAACCAGGATACTATCTCATCCTGAAAGGTCTGTATGTAATTATATAAGCCAGAGCCACTTAAGGTTGTGGTGGCTTCACCAAGAAGTCCTATCCATACCACTTATATCTCCATCACACACACATATATACACCAAAATCAAAGCAGAACAGAATTTTGGGTGATGAAAGAGATACTATTCATTTTTATTTATTTATTTATTTTTGCTTTTTGCTGAGGCAATTGGGGTTAAGTGACTTGCCCAGGGTCACACAGCTAGGGAATGTTAAGTGTCTGAGACCAGATTTGAACTCAGGTCCTCCTGACTTCAGGGCTGGTGCTCTATCCACTGTGCCACCTACCTGCCCCTGATACTATTCATTTATAAGAAAAGTTCAGTAATCTAAAATTCCCAGGGAAGCAGAGGACACTTTGAACTCTCAAGGTCTTATCTTTAATGTCTTTGTGTTGCATCAGTTGCGGGATAAAAGGGGAGAAGGGAGCAGAATGAGAAAGTGCAACTCATTCAGGATCCCCCAGCATTCTTTCTTCCCACATCAACTGAGTTGTTAGCACTTATCAGCTCAGCCAATAATGACAAAACAATCAATTAAAATAGTCACAGACTGATCTGAATCTGATTAACATCGAAATCATTTATAGGCTTGATCTCTGTATTTGAAGAGCTATTTTCACAAAATTCTATATTGTTATTGGTTTATACCATTGATCTTATACTGGATGCTGCTAAGTTTTTGTCTTACTGTATCCTCTCTAGTATCTTTTAATATTCATAAGCCTCATTTCCATAAAATACAGTTTTACTCATTTGTCTCGAACTCTAGCTTCACCTTAACTCCTGCTTGTCTAAGGATTCCGACGGGTAGAAACAAGTATGGAGAGCATCTCAGACATTAATTTGCTTCTCTATATTCATAACACAAAGAATACGCTTTTATATTCAGAAAGTTCAGAACCTCATCACTTGAATTTCTGTAATAGTCTTTTCTAGTACATAGAATATTTTAATAGTCTCCCCACCTTCTATCTCTTCTCTTGTTAATCCATTCTCCAGAGAACTGCCAAATTGATGGTAAAGCCCAATTGTGTTCATGTCACTCCTACGGAAGAAGCTTCAATAAATCCCTATTACCTACAGGATAAAATGGAAACCAGTTTGGTATTTGAATCTTTCACAATCAGGCTCCAAGCCAGCCTTCCAAAATGATTTCTTATCAATCTCCCCCAACCATGTTTCAATCAAACTAGCCTACTTGTATCCTATACAAAACATTGTCTCTTTCCCTCTGCCTTTGCAAAAGTTACCTTGTATACGTGAAATGCATTCCTTCCTCACTTCCATTTCTTGAAATCCCTAGTACAAGGATTACCTAGATCAAGTGCTTCTTATGCCTTCCTTAATTGTTCCAATCATTAGCACTCGATTCACCAGAAATACTTTGAATATATTTTCTATTTTTTCCTCTGTGTGTATGTGTTTATCCTAAGTTGAATATAAGTAGCACATAGCCTGTCATATATCAAGTGCTTAATAAATGCTTGTTAAATTTCATTTAATTTAAGGAATTATCCACATTCATATAGTTCTTTTGTATTCTTCATTTCAGTGCCTAAAAAGATTAAGGGATATGAGGGGGGGAAATCCTTATTGAATCCAACTTGGGTTCTGCATTCCCTTTAGAATATCCTAAATAAATGGTCATCACCAGATCCTAAGGCAATTCATTTAATTTTTGGTCAGTATTAATATTCCAGGTGAGATGAGAGAGGAAAGTATAGCAGGAGCATCAACTTCCTCATCCTAGATAAACAAATAAAAATAAAAATCTTGCTTGGCAGTCATATCTCATAACTGACTCAAGTAAATTTGTATAATTCCAGTTGGAAGGGATTTCAGCAGCCATCTAGTCTGAGATTCTCATTTTCTAGATATAGAAATTGAAGCAGGGGAAGGGTCATCTGATCAGAACCACAGTAAATGAAAACAATAACAATAAACCAATTAAGAGAAATTGTAATGACTGAACCAGGCCTTCAAACAAGAGATAAGAAAAGATACTTTCCTCGCCTTTTCAGATGTGGAGAACTATGGATTTGAAAATGTAAAACTTTTTTTTGATATGTTATTTAGTTTAGTTTTGCATAACTTTTTTTTTCCTTCCTTTCTTCACAATTCATTGTAAGGGCTTCCATGTTTTGAAGTAGTAGGATAAGATGACAATAATAGATAATATAAAAGCATAAGATATAAATTGAATTTATTTTTAAGAGGAATAATGCCTTTTCATACACATTTCAGGGCTCCTGATCACCTATAGCATTGGAGAAATAGTTTATACTATTTGGGCCTCAAAGGAATTCACCTGCTTAAGAAGGATGAGACTGTATCCGAATCTTGCTACATCTCAAGAATCCTTTAAGTCAAACAAGGGAAGTAATTCTATATCCACAGTCATGTAGGGAATTCCATTGGACCAAAATGGAATAGCTTTTTTTCAACTATTTAAAGATGGATGAAATAGCCAGGATTAAACAGAAAAAAAAAGAATACAGAACTGAGTTTATTTTCCTTTAAAAATCCCTATTCTTTTTTAATATTGCTAGTCCTATTTTCTCAACATTGTTGTTGTGAAGGAAATGAGAATTAACACCCACAAAATGCTGTCTCTACCCATAATGACTGATCCTCCCATATAAGTAAAAAATATGCTATTATTGATAATGGGTACTTAATAAATGCTTGTTGACTTGAGTATGTCTGTCATTCTAAACCTCCCTAACATTGACTTAAGATGCATTTTCATGTGGAGATGAGAATGGTCACACTTATAAAGCTAAGTGCAATTTATCCTTGTTGAATATCCTTACTGTATTAGGATTAAGTAAACTTCCTTTGTTAACCACTTAA
Source organism: Myrmecobius fasciatus (assembly GCA_023553655.1). NCBI lineage: Eukaryota > Metazoa > Chordata > Mammalia > Dasyuromorphia > Myrmecobiidae > Myrmecobius > Myrmecobius fasciatus. Next base: position 289,914 of record JAJPUD010000309.1, read on the forward strand.
CAATTATGAGATAAAAGTATCTCATTTCATTCCTAAATTAAATCTAAATTTCAGAAGTATCATGTCTACTTCTAACACTTAGGTAATTTATCTTTTTTCAGTTTACTGAGTAATTATTTTTGATTCCTCTTTGTCTAGACTGTTCTATTGATCTTTTCTATTTTTAATAAGTACCTAATAGTTTTGATGATTGCTGCTTTATGGTGTAGTTTGACTGGAAATTGTATTTCCCATTCATTCCTACCTTTTAAAATTATTGTCCGTTTTGATCTTCTAGTATTTTTTATTCCACCAAATAAATTTTCCTAACATTTTCTTTAGTTCTCTAAAGTATCCCTTTCATAGTTTGATATGGCACTAAATCTATAAATTAACTTTGGTAGAAGTGTGCTTGTTATTTTGGCACATCCCAGCTATGAACATTGTATGTTCCTCCAGCTATTAAGTGTTTCTTAAATAGTATTTTGTAATTGTATCTGAATAAGAATTATGTGTGCTCGGGTAGGTTGACTCTCAAGTATGTAAGCATCTTGTAATTATTTTTGAATGAGACTTACTGTTCCCTTATCAAAAATATCATTTTCATGGGAAAATCCACATAAAATAGAGACTTTTCCATTTATATAAGTACTCTGTAAAGAGATTCTAGTTTTTGCTTCTGATACATACATTTGAATTTTCTGACTTAAACCCAATAAAATGATCTAACTTCTGTGTATTCTATTTTTCATTCTCTCATTGACTGCTATGGATTCACTTTCCCCTTGCCCTTATCTTATCATTACACCTGCTTCTGTATGGTCTTGACTACTTACTTCACAAAGCCAAAGAATCCAAATGTGGAAGGAAATTCAGTAATTCTATGTCATATCCTAAGTTTAAATCCATGTTATACAATGCTAGCATCAATAATGATAATAATTTCACATTTCTAATTTAAAAAAACATAACCCTTAGATCTTCATTATGAAAATATTATTATTTTCTTTTTTTTTATTTTCATTTTTTATAAGCAAGGAAATAGTGGCCCAGAGATGTTTAGTGGCTTGCCAAATGTAATATAAATAGTGTCAGTACTGAGCTCCTACTCAAGTCTTCTGATTGAAAGACCAGTTCTCTTTTAATTACAATATGCTGCTGCTCAAAAAAAAAAAAAAAAAAAGAAGTAATCTTATCCCCAATGAAGCTCCTGCTCACCTATTCTGATCTCTGAATTCTTTCTTTCTTTCTCAGTGTTTCCAACTTTTGTATCAATGTACCTCTATTTCATTAACACAATTGCCACTCCATGACTCTCCAACCATAGCTGTCCCCACTCACAATAATAAGATTATAGAATTTATCACACTTAATTAAGTCCAAGTGAACTCAATTCTGGGAATTTGGAATATATAAGCAGTAATTGGGATTTCATCTAGAAATGAAGAGAGAAGCCTCATCTAGGAAGTGCTAAATAACTAGTACCAAATAGGAATGTGAGAACTCTACTAAGGTACTATAATGCAGTGATTAAATTTTTGATATGAAAAATGTAGTCAAAGTATTACAACCCTTCTATTTAAAAGAAATTTCCTCTCCATATTAATAACAATAGCTAATATTTAAATGCTAAAAGATTTACAATTATTATCTCTTGTGAGTCTCACAACCCTAAGAGGTTAAGTTTTATTATTATCACCATTTTACAAATGAAGAAACTAAGACAAAAGGAGGTTAAGTGATTACTTATGCTCACACAAAGTAGTAAATGTCCAACTCTGAACTCGTCTGCTGACTCCAGGCTTGGAATTCTATTCACTGAGTCACCTAACTGCTCCATTGGTTCGGACCTAAGAGCTCCAGGCAACTTCCACCAATGCAGATAAGGATCTTTTCTGTAATGTTATCTTAGAGAATTGCCTGGTCACATAGAAGTGCATTGTGACTTGCTTGTAAGGGCAAGGTGATATAAGGGCATGGAGATCTTTCTGAAACCAAGGAAAGATACCTTTCTACTACTCGATACCGACTTTTTCATTAATATGTGAAATTTTAATAAAGATTATTTGGTGATTAAATAAAACATTATAATGAAAAATGGAAAATAATGGTAAAAGATTACCCAAAAAAGTGAGAGAGATGAATTGAATCTTTTGTCATTTGTGGTCACTGATGTGGACTTTGAGCTTACTCTCTTCCCTTATCAGAAAAAAGCCCATCTGGCTATTATCAAGAATAACCAAATCCCTGACCATCCTGTTTGTACAGAGTGATTTGTAAGAATGGAACTCTATCAACCTTCACAGTCTATCTCTCAAACCTCTGGGCATCTTTAAACAACCTTTGAAATATTGATTAGCATAGCTTTAGACAGGTTTGGGACCTGGTCTGCCAGGTGCATTCCATCTGACTCCTTCTTGAGTCCTCTCTCTGAGTGACCAAATTCTTCCTCTCTCCCTAGAGAAATCCCCGAGGCTGTATTTCTCTTTAAAAAGATCTGCTCATGATGAAGATCTTTGTTAAATTCTTTTCAGAACTAAGTCCGCTTAGGTATTCTCTCTCTCCCTCCTCATAGTGCCTTCCCTCTCATAGTGTCTTTCTCCTTATTATAGGGAATTTTGGTTAGCCTGCTAAACTCTACGGATTCATGCTGCCAGACAATGGTATAATCGAGCATTCTTTAATGTATTTTTCCAAACTCTTTTCCTTGGTAACTTCATTCTTCTCCCAATTCTGTTTTGTATTTCATAAAGCACTGCTACCCTGACCTCATCAGTCACCAAACCGGGAGCGAATGCAGGTTATAATCCAGGTCTGCTCTGGATGATCTTGGTTGGATTCTTATAGAGAGAAAACCAAAAAAAAAAAAAAAACAGAAATTTGAAGAGAACTAGAAGAGTAAGAGCAAAATATGTCTAAAACAGTGGAGACCAACTCATCAGTTGGCTACAAGTTCCTTTGGAACTATTTGTTGAGATACTATTACGCCATAGTCTTGTTTGTTTTAAAAGCTGGAGGAGGAGTCATTTGGAATCTGGTAAATCCTACTATATACAGAAAGCATTCTTCTGAAAATGACAAATAAAAGAGCAACCTAGGCCATATGGTTCTATGAGAATCTTCCTTCCAAATACTAAACAAGCCCAATTCCATTTAGTGGGTGGGCTTGTTGCCCAAGCATTCTGAGTTTGAGTCAGAAAGTGAAAATGAAAAATGATTATACCCATATTGAAAGTAATACAGAGTTTGGTTGGGATGTGTGGGAGAAATGTTGCAAAGAATTATTTAAATTGGATGCTGCAATAATTTCTCATATTTTTATTAGACTTTCATCCTAATGAGAGTTCATTCTGAGAACTGTTAGAAGCCAGAGCTAAAAGGCCTTAAAATTTGGCACAGCAAAGGCATATTATTTATCAATGTTTGGCAAGATTGAAATGTTCTGCTCAATGAACAGATGACTTCTCGGTAATGGAAGATTAAGGTAATGGAAATCATTTAGAAGTGGAAAAAAAACTGATTTCACCCCCTCTTTGGGGGACTAAAGAATAAGAAGTATATGGAATAAACTGAATGAAGATCTTTCATGGGAATATGTCTTTGAACTATGCCCTAATTGTGACTTGAGACTTTACAATAACAAGTTGAGCTATAGCTAAAAAGTTGCAGTTGTTACCTGGTCTTGGATGAGCATTTCCTCTCCAGTTTCCCACCACCTCTTAATTAGCATTGAAGTATTTCCTTTAAAGTAATGATGACTTTGGGAATTCAGGTAACAGAATATCTGCTCTAGGGAAATTTAAATTCTGGGATAAACTTCCATGTTTAGAGTGTTCAGGGGGATGGAGGCTTCTGGCCTATTTAATCTTAGGTTTTTCAGTTTGTGTTTTGCACTTCTTTACTGATCACATCCTTTCTGTTAGGAGTTTCCCTTTCTCAGGAGATTGTAATTAATCCCCTTTTGCTTTTTCTTACCTTGAGAGTCTCTGTTTTTGTGGTCACTACTGTCCCACACAGAGGGAAGCAGAATAACAAGTCCTAAAGAATCAAACAAATTCTATTTGTTTTTGTTATTGACTTGCAAAGAATTTAATAAACCTCCATTTCACAGCCTAGATAGATTGTGGTAGAAAGATCTCTACATCTGTAGTCAGAAGCCTTGTTTTGAATCTTAGTTTCGCCACTTAATAGCAGTGTGAATTTAAAATCATTAAAACTTAGTTTACTTATGTATAAATTGAAGGTCTTTAGAATTGCCTGCTTATCTATCTTATAGGACAGATGTGAGAAGCAAATGAGATTATGAATGCAAAGGCTTATACCATAAAGTGCAATATAAACTTGAATGAATATTATTCATCTACCTTAAAAAGGTATTGCGAAAATTAATGACACTATAGATCAAGTTAATGTTAACATTCACTAAGCAAAACCAGTGTTTTAGGAATTGGACAAAATTCATATAAAGAGAATGGAAGAAAAAAGGTCTGGTGGGTTTGTGCCATAAATGGTATCCTTTAAACAGGATAGTTGAACCCTCTAACTGTAATAAGGTAGTTCAGACTCTTAAGTGTCTAATTAAGTCTGCACATGCCAGGCACAGGTCTCTGGAGAGTAAGGAAAAGTTCCTCTGTTGTATTATTGTGCAGAAGAAAACAACAGTGAAGGGGAAATTGCCTAAGACTTGTGTTATTGGGAACTTGCAGAAGGCTTGTGTTGCTACCACAAACTCTACCACCACAATCGTCTTTACTACATAAGATACTAGGATATACTGCCACTGATTTACTGCTCCTGGGAAAAAAGTGCCTGAAAGAGTTAAAAAAAAGGGGGGGGATACAGAAGAAAATGAGAAAACAAGGAAAGAAGGGAGGAAGGAAGAAGGAATCAGAGTAACTGAAAAAGAAAAGATTTTTTAAAATATTTAAATAGATTATAAAAACATTTACTAAACATAAACTTTTTGCCAGGCACCATAATATGCATTAAGGATATAAATAAAAGAACAAGACCATTCCTGGCCTCAAAAAAACTTACATTTTAATAATGCATAAAAAAAATGCTGGACAATAACAAGATTATTTGATAATTAACTATGATGGACTTGGTTTATTTCAATAATGAGGTGATTTAGGCTGATTTTAAGAGTTGTGATGGAGAGAGCCATCTGCATCCAGAGGGAGGAGTATGGAGACTAAATATGGATCACAACATAGTATTTTCACCTTTGTTGTTGTTGTTGTTGTTGTTGTTTGCTTCCTTGTTTCTTTTTTCTTTCATTTTTTTTTCCTTTTTGATCTGATTTTTCTTATGCAGTGTGATAAATGAGGAAATATTTTAGAAGAATTGCACATGTTTAACCTACATCAATTTACTTGCTATCTAGAGGAGGGGGGAGGTGGGGAGGGAGAAAGAAAAATATAGAACACAAGATTTTGGAAATGTGAATGTTGAAAACTATCTTTGCATTTTGAAAAATAAAAATCTATTAAAAATAAATAAATATGTGAGGGGCAAAAAAGGAAATGGGACAATAGTATAAATTTCCTAGTTATTATGCTGCCTCTAAACCAGAGAAAATCACAAAAAAAAAAAAAACTGGAAAAGGAGGGAGAGGAATATTAAAAGAAAGGGCAATGGAGGAGACTAACTATAGCATGTGGCATGGAGATGCAATTACCAGAAAGTCTAACAACTCTATAATTAAAGAAAAGATGGAACCAGCGTTGAAGTCTAAATTTCTAGAGATGTAGGTTGTTAGGGAGTTGGGTAATATTGAGGAAACTGCAAGAAATTATGTATTTTAATATTATATGTTCTTATCTTGGCCACCAAAATTCAAGAATCATAAACTCCAGTCTTAACAAAATGTTTAGAAAAGGCAGGGGACACAACTATTAGGATTTTTCTAGGGAAAAGAGAAATCTTTTGACTAATGAAACTGCATAAAAATTGACCATATAAATGTTTTGCAAAAAAATGGAGCTAGGGATTAAACCTGGTTAGTAGTATTCAGTAAAAACCAAATACCTATTTTTAGTTACTAATTTCAACTAATTCATTTTATAAAAGAGATTAATCTTTCCCAAAACCAACAGCAATACAGAATTTAGGCTGACACAATAGCATTTATTCCATTACAATGAAAGAAAATACATAAACTAAAACTTCTCAATTCTGCTTGTTTTTTTTTCTTTTTCTTTTACTTTTTTAAAATAGATTTTACTCTTCCAAATACATGCAAAGGTAGTTTTCAACATTCACCTTTGCAAAATCTTGTGTTCTGATTTTACCTCCCTTCCTCCCACCCCCTCCCCTAGATGGCATGTAATCCAATATATGTTAAACATTGTAAAAATGTATATTAAATCCAATATAGGCATTTATATTTATACACTTATCTTGCTGCACAAGAAAAATCAGATTGAAAAGTAAAAAAAAATGAGAAAGAAAATAAAATTTAAGCAAACCACAACAAAGTGAAAATGCTATGTTGTGATCCACAGTCCTCTCTCTGGCTGTAGATGGCTCTCATCATCATAGGATCACTGGAACTGGCTTGAATCATCTCATTATTGGAAAGAGCCACATTCATTAGAATGGATCATTGTATAATCTTGTTGCTGTATAAAATGATCTCCTGGTTCTGTTCACTTAGCATCAGTTCATGTTAGTCTCTCCAGGCTTCTCTGAAATCATCCTGAAGGTCGTTTATGCAATAATCCTGCATAACATTTATTCAGCCACTCTCCAACTGATGGGCACCCACTCAGTTTCCAGTTTCTTGCCACTACAAAAAGGGCTGCCACAAACATATATGCAACATGTACAATTTCCTCAATCTGCCCTCCCTATTTTCAGCCCCTTTTCCTTTATCACTTGCCCCTTCTACTTCTGCCCTCCTTCATATTACCTCCCCCTTTCCCTTCCTCTTTCCTCCTCCTACTACCCTATAGAGTGAGACAAATTTCTATACCAAAGTATATATGATATTCCCTCTTTGAGCCAAATCAGATGAGATTAAAGTTCAAACAATGCTCACCCCCTCCCTTCTTTCCCTCAACTATAGTAGGTCTTTTGTGCTTCTTCCTGTGTCATAATTTACCCCCATTTTACCTTCCCTTTTTCCATTCATAATTTCATCACATTAAAATCAACTTATATAACTAAATATACCCCTTCTAACTGGATAACCCAACAGGATAACCTTGTGTACCTCACAATCCTCATTAATTAAATTAATTAAAGAATTACTGATTATGCATTAACTAGATAGTCCCTGGATGAAATATGATTTGGGAGGTTTGGTTTTGGAGTTTTCTGGGGGGAGGTGGAGGCAAGATATATAGTTTATATAAGACATAACCTCTGTCTTTGTGAAGTTTACATTCTAGAAGCAGTAAAAAACAATTGCATAGCTATCTAAAATTCAAATTAATGCATAATAATTTTAAATAGTGCAAGGTAAGACAAAAATTATTATACATTGGAAAAAATCAAAGAAGGCTTGTTGGTGTCCAGCTCCAGTGAATACCAAGAGTATAAATGATTATCCAAGACCAGACAAAGCATATGCTTTGCAATCTCCATTTATTAATCTGAGCAGCAGGGTTTATATACTCTTTAAATTAGTGTTACATTAACACCAGTTACCTCCAGGTGATGCTATAAACCTTCCAGGGTTACTATATAAACCATACTTTGACATTTCAGTTCCATCTCAACTAGCAATAACAAGATATCTATCATAACAGGGCAGTCAATAACAGAAATTATTAATAGCAAGGTATTTGTCAAAACAGAGTTGTAAATAGCAGAAATTATTAATAATAAGGTTTTTGTCAAAAGAGACTTGTAAATAGCATAGTTATACTACCTTGCTCCTATCACATGCAATCTCCATCAAGATTATCCTAAATTTATCTAGAGTATGTCTTTCATTTATTGTTAAGGAGATGGTGAGCAAACCTCAAATTGTTCAATCCTTACAGAGAGCAGCTCTCAAGTAATACCTGGACTGGACTCTTCCTGTTCATGGACTTATTCAATACTGGTCCTCTACAAAGACTTACATTTGAGCTGGGCTTTAAAATATAGGCTCATAGGCTGGTTGAGACTAAAGGAATGAAAAATGGAAGGAGAAAATCTACTAGGAGACTAGTGAAAGAATCCAGGGAGGTAGCCAAAAGGGTCAAGACTAAAGTGATTATAATGGGACCAGGTAGATAAATATAAGAAACATTGTGAAAATTGAAGGGATAAGATTGAGTAACTAATTATATAAAAGAAGTGATGGAAATAGAAGAGCTAAAACTAACACAAAGGATTCACACATAGAAAAATGGGAGAATGGAAGTAGTATAGACAAATAATGAAATCCAAAGGAGGATTAGGTTTACAAGAAAAGATAAGTCCAATTTTAGGTATACCAAGTTAGAGAAACCAGTATGACTTCCACTTAGTAATACCCTAGGAAAAATAATTTTCAGGTTAGCCAAACCCTATGGCAATAGGTGCCACAGATTAACAGACTCATCATTATTTTCTTGCCAGACTTATTTGAATAGCTTTCAGAACTAAATAATGGAAGAGGGGATGCTAACAATACATACCACAATACAAATTTTCAAAAAATGAAAATCTTTCAACCAAACCCACGAACTGGTCTTACTTAGGCTAATTGTATAAGATGAAAATTTAAACTCTGGGTTCCCCTAGCACCCTCCTTTTACTATTCTCCTTTCTACTTTTGTCAATTATCCTCTCTGCTTCAATATCTCATTTTGAATTTGCTCTTATGAAGAGTATTTTTGTGCTGTGGATCTTTTCTTCTGTATTTTTTCCTAGCAAAACTTACAAATCTAATACTCCTTCAGAGGTCTTTTTTGTACTCTTCAGGGTGAAAGTTGGCTAGTTACCATCCCATACCTAAAGATATAGTTTTATTAGAATATAGCACCATATGGCAATAACCTTGCCTTAGATACTATACTTCTTCCAATGTGATTCTAATAATAGAGTGATAGAGGTGCAATATCCAGAAAAAAGTGAAATAATGCTCATATGGTACTCAAGTATATTTGAAATATGATGATTAGTTCTAACCATAAACTTATATCTATATCATGAATGTCTCACTCAATCCAATTCAACAACCAGTAATTAAGCACCAACTATATGCACAATAATGGGCTAGGCAAAGGTAAGATATAAAGTTTAGATAAAACACAATTTCTGCCTTTTATGGAGTTTACATTCTAAAAGTAGAAAATGGTCTATGCACAAATTACTATAGAGCCAAACAAGGCAGAGAGAAATAAGATGGGCCAAGTCATTTAAAAACATTCCACAAAAGGACAGGATGAAGGAACCAGAGATAATATCTATATTGAAAAAAAAATGACTTTAAAGAAAACAGAATAGCTGTCTTCAGATATCTGAAGGGTTATTATATAAAAAAGAAAGTTAAAAATGTTCTGATTCACCCAAGGGCAGAACTAGAAAGAAAATGAAGTTACAAGAGAGAAAAATATCTGTTCAAAAAAAAATAAAAGAAAAACTTTCCGAACAATTACAATCATTTAACATTTCAAATTAAATGACTGATGGTAGTGAATTTCTTTAGAGATTTTGTCATGGAAGTTGCAGCTTACGGTTTGTTGGAGAATGTCATATTTAGGATTCATGCTTTTGGGAAGAGTACTCTGAGATACCCTTCAGTTCTGTAATTCTCTGATTCTGTGATTCTAAACTCAACTGTATAAAGTATCAATGGCTAATTAATGATAATCTTTTCTGAGCATTTAATAAGGGATTCTTGGAGACATAGTTTCCTTAATCTCTCCAAAAGATTTCCTGAACATGGATACCTATACAAGCAGAATATTGTAGCAAGGAAACATTTTCATACAGAAGGAATCATCAGTGTCACTTGAATCTATTATGAACATGTATGATTATTCAGTGCCACAGAAAGCTATGGATGAATGAATGAATGAGTGAGTGAGTGAAAACACACTTTTTAAGCATTTAGCATTTTTAAATAGTTTTGGGGTATTTTTTTGCTTTTATTTATTGCAGTCAAAATTGAATACTCAAGAAGGCAGTTCTTACTTTCTAAGAAGACAGGGGAAAAGATAAGGAAGTGTTGGCTAAGGAGGGGTATTTTGGTTTGAAAAGTTATATGGATGATGATTACACTCATAGGGAAATTAGTTGATGTATGTTTTGCAATGGCAGTATTGATTTGATTATAATTCCCAGAGGAAAAAATACAGTGGAAAGGAAAGAGAGGGAGAATTGCAGTTACATAATAAATATACAGGGACACTCAGGCATGATCATAAGTCAAGAAGAAAAGAAGACATCAGAATTAAACAGAGGGTTGGAAAAGTCTAGTTAAACCTTCACTTGGTTTTCAGCTTCAATGAATTCAGCATGTACTCAGTCATGAATTAATATAGCCCCTTTCTATTCTTTAAAAGAATAAAACTTCAGAAGCTGAGATTCATTCATAAAATTTAGGGGCAATGCAAAAGCTTTTTTAGACCATTTTCCTATTTATTTTGTTAATTGTATTGTTCTGTTTCTGTGGTAGACTTTAGGCAAGAGGCTAACTCTCACTAACCTAGATATGTTAATACTGTATTTAGCTGAGAGCTCTCTCTTCCATTACAACATCAAATAAAATAAGCAGAAGTATTCTTGTAAGAAATGAACTATATATCACATCTTCTCTTCTTCCTTTAAAGCTCCAAGCCAATTTTATGGTATAAGAATTACTAGGTTAATCTTTTCTACCAAAAAAAATACATAAGCATTTTACTTATACTAGCTAATCTGCATTCTTTGAAATGAAATTCTTTGCATTTCTTCTGATTGTGTTCTATGAAGACATGCTAAATCCATTAGTACAGGGAAAACATCTCAGTGGAAAAAAGGAGTTCTCTGCAGTGTTTCTTTTCTTTTAAAAAAATTGCTTTTAAATGGGGAATAGTTTCTGAAAGATTGTGTGATCTCTAGAAACCTGTGTGATTTCTCTGCTTACTGCACAGGACAAGGAGGAATTGGTACTGTCAAAATTAATGTTGAGTTATTGTAAACAGGGTCACATGAAACATTCTTGTTTCAGGAGATTCTAGCAAATACTATACTCTTCCATATAATCACTAGCCTAATGTATGATTTTCTTTCCCTTTAAAGGACAAAGAATCTCTTCAAGTATTAGCTCTTCTTTCCCTACAAACTGCCATTAGTTTTATTTTCATTCCCAGTACTACACCTTTTGAAGGTATATCATTTAACAGAGATTACATCTTGGGGAAAATTTTACATAATAGGATCTTTGCATTTTTTATTCTATAATTTTTCTTTTTCGGTTTTGTATTTATTTCAAAATACATAATCAGACTAATTCCAATGAGTGTAGAACCACAGCTATTGTTCACCAAATTGTTGTTGTACTTTTGGTTTATCTCTCAGAGTTATAAAACAAAAGGGTTTCAGAGGCCATCTATTACAACCTGTAATTTGAGAATATCCTCTTTAGCATTTCCAATAAGCAATCATTCAATTTCTACTTCAATATTTCCAGTGAAAAATAACTCACATTTCACTCTAAGAGAACTCCAATTTTAGGAAGATTTTTTTCCCCCTATACTGGACCTGAGTCTTTTTCTCTTCAATTTTTATTTATGGCTCTAAGCCCTGCCCTCTAGGGCTAAGCAGAATAAGTCTAATGCCTTTTCCCATATGGCAGCCCTTAAAACACTTTAAGAAACTATTTTTACTCCTTAAATCTTTCCTCCTTCAGGATAACTATCACCTGTTTCTTCAAGAAACTTTTATATGGCATGACCTTGATACCCTTAACAATGTGGTTGACTTCCTTCAGGCCCACTTCATTTCATCAATGTCCTTCCTAAAGTATAGTAACTAGAATTGAATATAATACTCCAAAAGTCTATATTCCAAAGGGATCAAAGAAAAGAGGAAAGGATCTCTATATTCTAAAATAATTATAGCAGTTCTTTTTGTGGTAGCAAAGAATTGGAAAATGAGCAAATGCCCATCAATTGGGAAAAGGCTGAAGAAGTTGTGGTATATAATTGGGATAGAATACTACTGTGCTGTAAGAAAGGACAAGCAGGACAGTTTTGGAAAAACATGGGAAAATGTATGTAAGTGAGGTAAGCAGAATCAGAAGAACATTGTATATAGTAACAGCAATACTGTAATGATGAATTGTGAAAGACAGCTATTCTGATCAAGATGATGATCCAAAACAATTCCAAAGGACCTATGTTGAAAAATGCTATCCACCTTCAAAGACAGAACTGATGAACTGAGTGTTGATTAAAACATTTTTTTTCTTAACTTTATTTTCTTTACGTTTTTATTTCATTTTTCTTAGGATTTTTAACGTATTCTTTTGCAAAATGGCTGATATGGAGATGTGATTTGCATAATTTCACATATAATAGATGTCATACTCTTTGCCTTCTGAAATAGTAAGGGAGGAGTTTGGAGGGAAAGAATTTGAAACTCAATTTTAAAAAAATGTTAAATTTTACATGTAATTGTAATTTTATATGTTACTTAACTGTGTATAACAAGAAAGAGAGAGAGAGAAAGAGAGAGAAGGATATGGATATAGGTAGATATAGATATAGCTAGTATTCTAGATGTGATATGATCATAGCAGAATACAAGTGTACCAATACCTTGATATATAATCCAGGATTACATTTGTTTTCTTGGCCTCCATATCACATTCAACTAATATTGAGCTTTCAGCATTCTAAAACTCCCAGATTTTTTCAGATGGACTTATATCTAGCTATCCCCCTCCTGTCTTAGGTTACTAAAGTTGATTTTTCTTTTTTTTGCACTGAAGTGTAAGATTACATTTTTATCTCTGGCAAATTTCATATTCTTAAGATCGTTGCCTGTTAAACTCCTTTTTTACTTTTATTCTTTCATTCAACTTATTAGGTTTCTCTCCAAGGTTTATGCCATCTGAAAATCTGATAATACCTCTTTATTCCAGTAACTCATTAAAAGGTTCAATAGTGCCAAGATCAACAGATTAGGCTTTGTCAAGAAGCCAGGAAATATATTTCCTCAGATTACTTTCAATATAAGATACAATTTAAGACTATTAAAATTCTTTTAAATGTATTAACTCATTAAATGTAAATGATTCAAGGTAAGCAATTTTCAAATGTGTTGAACAAAATGCAATTGAAATATCTTGACAATTATTTTCTGGAAATTCAACAAATGTTCTCCTAAAATAAATACCAGAGTTCAGATAATTCATACTAATAAATTAACAATCCCTTGCCTTCCACAGACACATTCTCTATTGGTCACCACATTCACATACTAATAATGTGATCTGATATCTTTTCATCTGAAAATATTATGATTAGTTACAAGGAGATCAAGGACAGAGGACTCATATATATAAGAAATATTTATAGAACTTTTTTTTACAAAAGTAAAGAACTAAAATAAACAGGTGCCAATAAAATGGAAAATATCTAATGTGATTATCTGTGAATTATCTGTGAATTTAATGATATGATATTATTTCATAAGAAATAACAACCATGACAAATTAAGACAAAAACATGGGGAGATTTATATGAACCGGTTCAGAGTGAACCAGGAAAACAATTTACAGTTTGGCATGAAAGAAGTTGATTTTTAAGGACTCTAGAATTCTAACAAAATCAGCAAACAATAGTTAATTCCAAAGAACTATGATAATTCATCTCTCCTACCTCTGACAGAGGAGCTTCCAAATGAGATAGATGTTCTTATACATGATCCATTTATTCATTTGTTTTACTAGACTATATTCATTATGTTACAAAAGAAGAGCTTCTACTTGGTTGAGGTTATGTCATTATAGATTAATGGACATAGATATTTTTCAAAAAGAAAAAATTAATAAAAATTAATAAAGTATCTTAAATGTGCAGAAGAAAAAATACGGAATTTTTAAAAATCATTGAAGGGACACATGCAAATAGAGCAGTCATTAGAACTTTGTTAATTTGTTTAGATATAAATATACTTCTTGAAAACAAACTACATAACAAAATTTTTCAGTTGCCTATACAAGTCTCTCTCTTGTTATTTGAATGTTGAAATGTTTATTGATTGCTAAATTCATAATAACAAAAATATATTTTAAAGAAATATAAAATGATTAGTCTTTCATTTAAAGAAAGATCTCTAATAAATTAAAAATAATTACCTGATAATGAATGCCATTCCATTTTGAACTGTTATAATTATTATGAATTTTCTCAGAATATCAATTCCAAATCCCAAAGTTTTCATCCATTGTTCCTAGTTTTGTTCTCTAATGTAAAGCAAGGCAATACTATTCCTTCAACACTGCATCTTTTTTAAAACTTAGAAACATCCATCACACCATGGTTGGTAGATTCTGTCTTTTCTCTCTTCTCTTTTTTACATCAGAAAATACATTTGCCTTTTACCAATCTTGTGTTACCTCTTCTGCTTTTTATAACTTTTCACATTTGCTAATTCTTTTAGGCTCTGAGAACATAATTCATCTTTACCAAGTTAGTAAAAGTTATTATGTGCAGTTAAGGATTCTCTTATTATCTTTTTTTATTTATCTTACACGTCACCTCCATATTACACATATATGTTCAGAGGCAGGGAGCTAGTACAGATGATAGGGTTCTAGGCCTAGAGTCAAGAAATCTTGACTTAATGCCCAAAAGCCTATAAAACTGTGCAAACCTTTTGATCCAGTAGTATCATTATTGGATCTATATCCCAAGAAAAATCATAAAAGAGGGGAAAGAACCCACATGTGCCAAAATATTTATAGCAGCCCTTTTTGTAGTGGCAAAGAATTGGAAATTAAGTGGATGCCCATCAATTGGGGAAAACTGAATTAAGTTATGGTATATGAATGTAATGGAATATTTTTGTTCTATAAGAAATGGTAAACAGGCTTATTTCAGGAAAGCTTAGAAAGACATATGAATTAATATGAGTGAAGCAAGAGAACATTATATGCAATAATAAGAATATATGATGATCAAATGTGATGGACTTGGCTCTTCTCAACAAAACTGATTCTTAGCAATTCCGATAAACTTGAGATAGAAAATACCATCTGCATCCAGATAGAGAACTATGAAGGCTGAATATGAATCAAAGCAAAGAATTTTCTCTTTCTTTCTTTCTTCCTTTTTCTTCCTTCTTTCCTTCCTTCCTTCCTTCCTCCCTCGTGGTTTTTTCCCTCTTGGTCTGATTTTTCTTGTACAACATGACAAATATGGAAATATGTTTAAAAGAATTGCACATATTTAATCTACATTAGAGTGCTTGCTGTCTTGGGAAAGGGAGAGGTAAGGGAGGGAAAGATAAAAATTTGGAACACAAAATCTTACTAAAATGAATGTTGAAAACTATCTTTACATGTATTTGTAAAAACAAAATTCTAGAACCAAGAAATCATTATACACGGCAACAGCAAGATTATACAATGATCAATTCTGATAGATATGGCTCTTCTCAGCAATGAGATAATTCAAATCAGTGCCAATAGTCTTGTGATGAAGAAAACTATCTATACCCAAAGAGAGGACAGTGGGAATTGAATGTGAACCACAACATAGTATTTTCACGTTTTTATTATTGTTTGCTTACATTTTGTTTTTTTCTCATTTTTTTCCTTTTTGATATGATTTTTTTGTGCAGCATGACATTTGTGGAAATACATAAAGAAGAATTGCACATGTTTAACATTTTTGGATCAGTTGACATTTAGGAGAGGGAGTGGGGGGAAGGGAAGAAAAAATTTAAAACACAAGGTTTTGTAAGGGTGAGTTTTGAAAATTATCCATGTATATATTTTGAAAATAAAGGGCTTTAATGAAAAAAAGAGAAAGAAAATACTATTGAAAATTTAAAAAAATGTTGAGTTAAAATCTAGCCTCAGATACATACTAGCTTTATGAACTTGAGCAAATTAAGCTGTCTGCCTCAGTTTCCTCAACTGTAATATGGGGGTTATAATAGCACCTACCTCCCAGGGTTGTGAGGATTAAATGAGATAATATTTGTAAAGTACTTTGCCCAGTGCCTAGCATAGAGTAGACACTTAATCAATCTTTCCTTCCTTCCCTACCTTCTGTCATTTCCAAAGTAAAAATTATTTTCCTTCAAAGAGAAATAGAAAAAAAGCAAAATCATTTCCTAGTGCTAATTTACCATGTGAGACATGTCCACGGTACATGGTTCCATAACTCTCCCATGTGCCTATCTTATTTGATAAAGAATCCAACTAGCCCCCTAATATGCAACAAGTGATTACAATGTATCATTTTCACAGGAAGAAGACTATCCTCTGGGCTATTATGTAAGCCAACAAACTACTTGGACTCTTTTCACTTTGGTATGAGAACACTTTTTACCAGTTTACTATCTTTTTCCCCTGGGATATCAAGGTTTCTTTACCAAGGCTGTCAATCCCTATAGTGAACTGGAGCACTAGTAGTACTATTATTTTATTCATCTCTATACTCTTCTATTTCTTCACTTGTTATCCCAGTTAAATGACATATGAGTTATGAGTTTTTAAGCCCACAGCACAAGTCAAGGCTCTTATTCAAATATCAAAATATTCAGATTAAAGCCTATGGCATATTTCCTGATGGGATTATAGGTGTGCAGTATAAGGCTACATGCTGACTCCACAGATTTTTTGGTAAGTACTCTGTGACCCCAGAATACTTATCAATTTAAACATTTTAGATTCAAGTTTTCCTAGAATGCATACTCTCAGATTTCATAACTCCTATGCCTTCCAGCCCTTCTTTAAGTAGCCTACTCTAAAAATCTTGACTTTGATGGGAATGAATCCTAACACAAAAGGTGTACACAGAAATATTTCTCCCATAATATGATACCAACTGTGCAATCTTTTTGGTTCCTGGTTTAGGAGGTCTGTGTATACTTAATACTCAGAAAAATGTTCTATCTTCCACGGTCCATCACACCAGGGCCGAATGGCCCAGTCTGCTACTACTGCTCCAACATGCATTTCTTCATTTCTCCATGGGTCACAGTCCTGATATAGCAGTCAAGGAAACAGAAAGACCCAGATGGGTAATGGAGATGAAACCATCCAGAGGTATGTCCAGTAGATAAGATCTGAGAGAGGACTTTGCATTCACCAGCCTTCATCAGCAAAGTTTATCCCTTTGACTAACATTCAGCCAAATCTTTACATTTCTAGCTTCACAACATCTTTCAAAGACACATATACATGTATATACATTCCCTTTTCTCTGCTCCCATAGATACTACCCTACTTCAGTTTCTCATCTCCTCTAAATTACTGAAATTTGTGGTTGTTGTTCAGTCATACCCAACTCTTCATGACCCCATTTGGAGTTTTCTTGACAAAGATACTAACATTTCCTTCTCCAGTCCATTTTACAGATGACTAACTGAAGCAAACAAAGTGAATTGTCTGGAATCACTAAGTACTAAGTGTCTGAAGACAGATTTGAACTCAGGAAGATGTGTTCCTAACTTCAGACCTGGTGTAGCTATTTGCTACATCACCTAATTGCCCAAATTATTGAAATAGTCTTCTAATTAACCTCCCTGCTTTGAGATTTAACACTCTGAACTTAGCACAATACCTGATATATAGTAAGTGTTTAATAAAAAGTCTGACTAGCTGAATAACCTTATTATTCAACGATAATCAACTCATTGCCTCTTAACCTCCCCATCTCTGGCTTACTGAACACCAGACTACCAAAGAATTAACCATTTACTTCAATGATTTCTTTCCTCTCTTTTATCCTCATGTACCTCAACCCTATTCTTCCCCCCTCTCACCCCTAATGTTCTATATACCATGACTAGTACTAATCATTTAACAAAATTCCCTTCATTTCAAATCTTTTCCTCTCATGCTCTTTTCATCTTCTGACTTTCATAGAGTTATTGTTATATCTAGACTACCATGCCTTTCAAGTCTCACTTTCTAGTACATGTTGAATTATTTTTCATACTTTCTGGAGATAAAATAAGAATCCTTCTTGATCCTCATTCATTTCCTACCAGTATCTCAGAAACTTCTTTTTTTTTTTTGATATTTACTATATTTACTAAAACAGATTTTTTGATATTTACTATAAACAGATTTATCACCATATCCTGATCCCTGTTGACTATTTTTACCAGTCCCTCAGTCATTCTCCTTTTCTCAATGAGTTCTGTGCCTTGCTCAGTCTCTTCTACCCCAGCTTGTGCTCCTATAGTAGGTGACTTCAATATTCATATCCTCTCACTTTCTCAATCTGCTCAACTCTCAACCCTTCCTCCTTCATTTCACCTCATCTACACACAAACACAGTCATACTCTTGATCTTGCCCCTTTTCAGCATTCTGTCACCACCTCTTCACTTCTCTCCTGCATAATTGCAACAGCTGCCATTTTGATCCCCCTATCTCAAGCTTCTCTCTCCTCATCTCAATCCATGCTTCTAACAACTGCTAAGGTGATTTTTTTTAATGCAAATCTAATCATGTCACTCTATCCTATAAATTCCAGTAGCTCCCTATCATGTGTAGGCTCAAACATATTTTTAAATTCCTCTGTTGTACACGTAAAGTTCTTCATAACCTGGTTCCTTCTTACTTTTTCTCTCTCTCTCTCTCTCTCTCTCTCTCTCTCTCTCTCTCTTTCTCTCTCTCTCTCTATATATATATGTGTACATATATACATGTGTATGTATATACATATACATATATATATGCAAACACATATATATAAACATATATATACACACACACATATATGTGTGTATATATATACATAGATGTGTACATATATATATAAAATTCCACACACACTCGGTCAGCCAACCATCTTGGCCTACTCCACAGATTAATCTTTTTATATATTATGGACCACTTATCTGGAACAACTTAGCTTTCTCACAATAAAATATTTAAATGCATAAAATAAAAGAAACCAATTGTATTGAAAGTCATCAAAATATATAAAACATAAATTCACAGATCCCTTCCCCTGAAATCTATTCATGAACTCCTTAGGCATTCATGGATCCCAGGTTAAGGAATCCTTATCTGTTACTCAGTTTTTCACACTCTACTGCCCAATCTCCCATCTACCTGTCTTTCACTGTCCAGCCCCATACCTTACCTCTGTCTCTTGAAATCTCTGGTTTCCTATAAGATTTAGCTCAATAATTATTTTCTATATGAAACCTTCCTGATCCTGCCAGCTGCCCCCTAAACTGCCATCAGTGAATTTTGTATCAATTATATGGAGCAGGAACAGAAATAATAAACAAGTTCATTCAACCATTCCTAACCATCCTCTCCAGAGGGGAAAAAAAAAATTGTATTGTCTAATTAGGCTTCTGTTCTACTTCTGATGAATCAGCCCAAACGTCTTCTCTTCAGGAATCTCAGTCCCTTTTTTGTGGTGGCTACTACCTCCACATGGAGTTTTTGGCAGAATTTGCAGTTGCATTAACACCTCACTAGCATTGCCACCTTTTCTGTGATTAGGTTCTAGCTTCCAAGAACAAACTCTTTTACATATATATATATAATGTGAACTCCTAAAAAGCAGAAACTGTCTTAATTTTCTATTTGTATCCTCAGAACTTAGTCTTTTGCACATAAAAAGTGCTTAATATTTTTTTATTGATTCATGTAGTTGCACATGTGTATTTTTTTCCTCCATCGGTATGTGAATTCAAGGC
The DNA here is from genome assembly GCA_023553655.1 of Myrmecobius fasciatus. Classification (NCBI taxonomy): domain Eukaryota; kingdom Metazoa; phylum Chordata; class Mammalia; order Dasyuromorphia; family Myrmecobiidae; genus Myrmecobius; species Myrmecobius fasciatus. Next base: position 309,701 of record JAJPUD010000309.1, read on the forward strand.
AAGGACTATTTCATTTTAGTTTAGCCTCAACACTTTGCACAGTGCCTGATATAAGATACATACTTAATAAATGCTTATTACTTATTTGCTTAATCTTCTAGTCACTTTCTAGAGACACTTTCAATGCCTAAAAGCTCCAAAGACTTACTATTGTTGTGATAAGAAGCTCTAGTCACTATTTTAGCTCAGAAACACTAAGGATGACACAACCTCTATCTTCTTCAGTTGTCAAATGAGGATAATAATAGCATCTACCTCCCAGTGTTATGGTGAGAATTAAATGAGATAATATTTATAAAGTGTTTAGCCCAATTCCTGATACATAGAGGTACTTGATAAATACTTAATATACCCAGTAGAGAAACAGCACTTCTTATATACATTATCTTTTATTGGGGCCAATAGCCCATGTTCTGTACCAAATGCAGAATTGTCTTTTTAGCCCAGTTATCCAAAATCATTGTGGAAGGCTTTCATGGGTTACAAACAGCAATGATTATTGCTTGCATGTGCAGAGAATCAATTGTAGTTTAATATTCCATACTACCTTTTGTACAATCATAGGGTAACTTCAGGAAAGTGATCATGTGAGAAATCACAAAATCTTAAAGTTGGAAAAGATCTTAGAGGATATCAAACCCAACTCTTATCTAAAAATCCACAATAAAATGTGCCCCAAATGAAGTCTTCTAAATTTTTTTGAAGATCTTCACAAAGGGGGAGTCTCACTACTTATCTCCTCCCAAGCTAGTTTATTCTGCTTTTAAATAATTCTAATGATTAGGAAATTTTTCCTTACATGAAACCTAAGCACTTCACACTTTCTATCCTTGGGATTCTCTTAATGTTTCTCTTTCAGGATATGAAGAACATATCTAATCCCTGTTCCATATTTCAGACATACTCTTAAATACAAGAAGGCAGGTTTCATGTATCCCCAAATATGTTAAATTCTTACTGTTCATAAACCCTCTTCCTATATCTAGGCTTGTTGCCAATTATCCATATTGAAATTGGGTAAGCAAAGCCAAAAATTAACTTAAATCATTGGTATACTCTCTGGAAGAAATCTCAGATCCTTAGTACTTTTTTCTCTGTTAGGGAGGTGTTTCATTTACAAGATATATGAAAAGAGGGTAAGAAACTTGGAGAGCACAATAAATAAGATTATTACCAAAAAGAGGTGATAAAGAAAATATCACTAATGTTAAAACTGTGCTTATTTCCCTGTCTCTATAAAAACTATGGCATTTATTTACTCACTCAGTAGGGACACTCAGTTAAAGTTTGAAGGAGAATAGGCCAGTTTTTACAGATATTATGCAGCAAAGTATATCTTTACAGTTGAATTATACATTAAAATGGCTAGAAAAAAAATCCCATTATTCTTACTTCTTTGTGTCTATGGAAGGGCGTTTGATTCAGTGGAGTCAAATGCCACCTCAGAGATTCTCTGCCAGCCATGTATATGTCAAAATTATATAGCATTTTTGAAAGGCATTCCATAGAGCCAAGATGGCAAAGTAAAAGCAGATATCTCCCCTAAACTGCTCCAAATTCCTTTAAATAATGACTCTAAACAAATTTTAGAGCCTCAGAACACTCAAAAAAATGGAGTAGAACATTTTCCAGCTGAAGACAAGTTAGGCGGTCAGCAGAAAAGGTCTGTAGAGTCAAGGTAGGAGCCCAGAACACAACCCCAGCACAGACTGCTCCAACTCCAGCCCCGGGCCTGACTCCAGATTCAGCAAAGCATGATCTCTGAATCGAAGGCAATGCTGGTGGATTCCAGATCTCTCAACCCAGAGACACAAAGAGGACTTGGAAGGTCAGCAGAAAAGGTCTGTGCAAAAGGGTGGGAGCCTAGTGTGCAATACCAAGCCAGGCCACACCAGCTTAGCTCCCTCCAGAGCAGTCCCCCCCACCAAGTCCCAGCACCAGCTAAACAGGACTCCATTGCTTTAGCACTCTAGATCTTACAGCTGCAGTGGGTCAGGGAATAATTGTGGTCAGGTCCCTAGAAGGATCTTTAAAAGCAGTTTGGGATAGTGCACTCTCTACCCTGAAAACAGAGCCCTACTTTAACAAAGAATCAAAGGTGAGTAATAGGCCGGGAAAGTGAACAAACAACAACAAAAACAAAAAAGCTTCTGGCCATAGAAAGTTACTATGGTGACATGGAAGATCAAAGTACATATTCAGAAAAGGATAGCAAAGTCAAAGCTCCTCTATCCAATGCCTCCAATAAAAATAGGAATTGGTTTTAGACAATGGAAGACAATTTGAAAATCAAGCAAGAGAAAGAGGAAAAAATAGGAAAAGAATTGAGAGTGGTGCAAAGGAAATAAAAAAAGCTAATAAGGAAAAGAATGCCTTAAAAGGCAATATCAGGGGGCAGCTAGGTGGTGCAGTGGATAGAGCACCAGCCCTGAAGTCAGGAGGACCTGAGTTCAAATGTGGTCTCAGATGCTTAACACTTCCTAGCTGTGTGACCCTGGGCAAGTCACTTAACCCCAATTACCTCAGGGGAAAAAAAAAGCAATATTAGCCAAAAGGGAAAGGAGTTACAAAAGCTCATTGAGGAAAATACATTCCTTAAACATTAGAATTGAGCAAATGGAAGCTAATGACTATGAAAAATCAAGATACAATAAAATAAAACCAAAAAAAAATTAAAAATAGGAGAGAAATGGGATACAGAAAGAGGGAGGAGTAATAAAAGAAAGGGCATATTGGGGGAGGAAATGGTCAGTAGCAAAACACTTTTAAGGAGTGACAGGATGAAAGGAGAGAGAATAAATGGGGGGGGAATACAGTTATCAAAAAGTAATTGTTAAAAGAATTTTGAAGCAAGTTTCTCTAATAGGGCCTCATTTCTCAAACATATCCTTTGATTTAACACCACCATTATATGTACAAAAAAAAAAAAAAACATTCATATCAGCTCTCTTCTCAAAGCAAAAAATTGGAAATTGAGGGGATGCCCATCAATTGGGAATAGCTCAATAAATTGTGATATGTGTTTATGATGGAATATTAATGTTCTATGAGAAATGATAAGTAGAATGCTCTCAGAAAAAAAAAAAAAACCTGGAAAATCCTCCATGAACTCAAGCAACGTGAAATGTACTGTATGCAAAGTAATAGCAATGTTCTGAGATAACCATCTGTAAATGACTTCAATATTCTCAGCAATACAATGATCTATGACTACTCTGAAGGACTTATGATGAAAAATCCTATCCATATTCAGAGAAGGAACTGATTATGTCTGAATACAGAATGAAGCACACTATCATACTCTCTCTGTGTCTCTTCCCCCTTTCAAACTTTCCTCTTCTTGAAGGGTTTTTTTTTCCATTAGAGTGGGAGATTTATGTTTTCTTTCACAACATGAATTTTATGAAAATGTTTTGCATAATCACATGTGGTTTCTTAATTGTGGGTGGGGATAAATAAGAGAACCTAGAACTCAAATGTTTAAAAAAATATGAAATAAATTTGTTTTAAATGGAACTGGTTGAAAATATTAATTTAAAAAAATTTTAAAATCTCCAAAAAAAGGTATTCAAGCACATAAAACTTTGCATTATTAATGCTGAGTTGCATAAAACAGGGACATAGGAGATCAGAAGAAGGATCCCTTGGCTTTGAAAGCTGGCTTCAGAAGATCTGAGTTTAAATATTTCTTCTACCTAATACAAACTGGTTTTGTGGTCCTGGGCAACTCAGTGAACCTCTCAATGCTCTAGGCAGCTCTTTGAGACTACCAATTGAAGCAAAGGTGGTCAGTTACATTGATAAAAAGTTTTCTCATACAGAATTTTCCTGAATCAATGAAATCACAGATGCAATCACTATTTGTATCCCTAAAGGAAGTGTTAAGGAGTTTTCTACAATGGAACAATAAATTGTAAAGAAGTTATACAATAATCTTGAAAGGATCATAGATATTGACCATTGGATGAAGGTAACTTACACAACTGGCTGAATCATCAATGTTCCTCAGATCTGTCTTTAAAAACTAAAACACACACACACACACACACACACACACACACAGAGTGCTGAGGAGAGTCAGCTCTGGCATCTGAGAAGCAATCAGTTATAGAAGAACTCAACTCTTGAGTTTGTTCTTCAACTTTGCACTTTTTGCCCTTTTAATTTTGTGTGAGTATAACAGCAAAAGAAAAGGAGATTTGTCTCTCTCATTTTCATTGTCCCCTGCCCCTGCTTCCTAGTAAGGCATCTTGTAGTAAAAGCACATCAACTTGTCCAAATACCCTTTTTTTCTCTTCATTTCTTGACACAGGCAAATAGGCAAGAGTGAATTTTAACCATACTCCTGCTAGAGAGTCCAGTTATAGAAGTCAAAAAATCAGTCATTTTTAGCAATCAAGAAAAAAACTACCTATGGAAGAATGAGTTGGAAGATTAGGCTAGCCCAGAGAAAGTGTTATATATCAAAAGAGAAAAACCAAGAAAAAAAAATGCCTATCAACCAAATTATGCTATGCAGTTGGATGGACAACCCCATGGTCCATTGGTATATACATACACCTTGGACAAACATTATATATGAACAATGAATTGGGTCCAAAATTGAAAAAGAAGAAGAGAGAGGCTGGATTGCTTTTGTAAAATAGAATGGTGCTTTTAAGGGTCCCATTACACTAACACAATTGCAAACTATATGATTTCATTATAAAACGCATTAAATAGCCCCTTTGTCTGGTCGAATCTTTATCCAGTGATCTCAAAATGTCACTTGGATTTGATAAATGTAAAATTCGTAATGTATGCCATAGAAAGATAAAAAGTAAAGAGTCTGAGCTTGAATTTAGAGGTCATATTGAACAAATGGATTAAGATACTTCCAACAAATATTGTGGTCTCCTTCAAGCAAGACACATCAAACAAAAAATGTTTCAAGGAGAAATCTGTGGCTGAATTCATTAAAAGACTTACCAGCATTCTAATGTCAAAGATGAATGGGAAGAGTACATTTAAAGCAATTATACTGATGCAATACATGTCTTAATGCACACTTCCAGAACAGTAAAATGGATTGTATTTTTTTTAAGTACCCATTCTAAGATTCGGAGAAATATAAACTGACTAAGCTCAGAAAATAGGCATTAAGAAGTCTTTTCTAGACTGATAATTAGTTGTATTAAAGCTTCTGTCTTGTCTAAAAATTGTAGCAGAAAAGCCTACAGGGTTTAAATTATAAGATTAATGACAGAAAAACTCCTCCTTCTATAAGAAAGAGGCATCATTTAAACTGAGAACTCCAGTTCAGATCAAAACTGGAAGCAGAGGTTTTACAACTTTGTACTGAAGGAAGCCATACCAAATTAAACGGCAAGGATGAAAGAACCAATAGGAGAATGGCTAAAAAAAAGATCATTGTAGGGGACAGTGCTCTGGTAAGACTCCATGCCTGGAAGACACCAATGGAGACTGAATGTCGCATGAGACCAGAAGGCAAAGACCTAATGCACACAGTATAATGATCTCACCAGAGATAATTATCTCTGTAGCCATTTATTTTCCCTTGATATCTGTTACCTAATCATGCGCATTCCCTAAGGGTGTGCCCCAGTCACCAAAGTTCTTTACATTTGTCACACTTTCTACTGATGATGCATTTGTGGGAAAGTACAATCCAAGTTTAGGGAGTAGAAAGATATTTTATTGCTACTTTTCTTCTATTCTATTTCATGAAAAGCTACTGGTTTGATAAGAAAAGAAAATGCATTATAACTGATTAGGAAAATATCACAAAAACTCAAAATATTGGCAAAACATATAGTCCATCACCTCAAAGAAAAATTAACATTGATCAAAAAATGAGGAACAAACCAATAGACATTCTGGAACAAACATCATTTCATGGCTCAATAATAAAAGCTGATAATGGGTACATACAAAATTGCATTTGTGAAATGTAACTCCAAGTGTTTTACTTCTAACTGGAGCTATGAAATGGCCAAGATCAAAGAGTCAAATCAAAGGACCTTTTAAGGAAGACATAGTAATAAACTCAATATGCTGACCAAAAAATGTTTTTCATATGTGTGGACACTCACACACACATATACAAACATACATACATATATGACTATGATAAAGATTTGGTGGGCTATCAAACTGTGCATACTTTTTGACCCAGCAGTGTCTCTACTGGGCCTGTACCCCAAAGAGATCTTAGAGGAGGGAAAGGGCCCCACATGTGCAAGAATGTTTGTGGCAGCCCTTTTTGTAGTGGCTAGAAACTGGAAACTGAATGGATGCCCATCAATTGGAGAGTGGCTGAATAAATTATGGTATATAAATGTTATGGAATAGTATTGTTCTGTAAGAAACAACCAGCAGGATGATTTCAGAGAGGCCTGGAGAGACTTGCATGAACTGATGCTGAGTGAAACGAGCAGAACCAGGAGATCATTGTACACAGCAACAACAATACTATATGATGATCAATTCTGATGGACATGGCTCTCTTCAACAATGAAATGTTTCAAACCACCTCCAATTGTTCACTGAAGAAAGCCATATACACCCAGAGAGAGAGATGTGAAATATGGACCACAACATAACATTCTCATACACTTGATTGATGTTTGCTTACATCATGTTTCCTTTATCTGATATGTCTTCTGTGTAGATACGATTTTTCTTGCACAACAATGTTAAGTTTGGAAATATGTATACATATATTCGATTTGCCAAATATTTTAACATAATTAACATGTAGTGGATATCCTGCCATCTAGGGGAGAGGTGGGGAGTTGGGGGGGAAATCTGTAACAGAAAGCTATGTAAGGGTTAATGTTGAAGAATTACCCACACATATGTTTTGCAAATAAAATAAAATTTAAAAAAATATATATTATTGTTCTGTAAGAAATGACCAGCAGGATGATTTCAGAGAGGCCTGGAGAGATTTGCATCAACTGATGCTGAGTGAAGGGAATAGAATCAAGAGATCATTGTACACAACAACAACAAGATTATGTGATGAGCAATTCTGAGCAATGTGGCTTTCTTCAACAATGAGATGATTCAGATCAGTTCCAATAGATCTGTGATGGAGAGAGCCATCTGCACCCAGAGAGAGGACTGTGGGGACTGAGTGTGGATCACAAAATAGTATTTTTTTCTTTTTTGTTGTTGTTTGTTCGCATTTTGTTTTCTTTCTTATTTTTTTCTTTTTGATTTGATTTTTCTTGTGCAGCATGATAATTGTGTAAATATATATAGAAGAATTGTGTTTGCTTGCATTGGGTTTCCTTTCTCAGATATTTTTTATTCATGTAGATACAATTGTTTTTGCACAGCAAGATAAGTATGGAAATATGTATACATATATTTGACTTGTCAAGTATTTTAATATAATTAACATGTAGTGGACTTCCTGCCATCTAGGGGAGGAGAGGGTACTGGGGGGAAAATTTGTAACGGAAAGCTTTGTAAAGATCAATGTTGAGGAACTACCCATACACATGTTATGCAAATAAAAAGCTTTAATAAAAAAAAAGAAGAATTGTACATGTTTAACATATATTGGATTACTTGATGTCTAAGGGAGGGAGAAAAAAATTGGGACACAAGGTTTTGCAAGGGTAAATGTTGAAAACTGCATATATTTTGAAAATAAAAAGCTAAAAATTAAAAAGAAAAGATTTAGGTAGAAATAGGGGAGGGAAAGTATGGTGGCAATTCAGAACTCAATTATTCACACCAGAAATTATAGAAGAGATATTCTTAAGGAGTCTGGACTTTAGTTAATGTAAATTATGCAAGAAAACAGTAGAAACTATATAATACATTATTACAGGCTAAAAAAAGATTAGCATCTACCAAATATAGAGCAAGACATAACTTCATCAAAAACTTATCATCTTTCATCGATTAACAAATCCTCATATTTTAGATACAAACTTCCAAATATCTTTGAGAATTTAACCAATAAATTATAATGCTAATCCCATTTCATGCCTTTCCAAGCTGTAATTTTGATTCTCTAGATTTCACCACCATAAATCAGAGTTGCCTTCTTACCATGAAACATCCTTAACCTCCCCTCCCACTGGTGACCTCCCTCAGTCATCTCCATTTTGGGGGTTTCCATTTTGAAGGCCAGCTATCTCTCATTCTCCTCACAGATGTATTTTACCACGATACCCCAATATGGGTACTTTCTCTCTTCTCATATTTATCCGGTACCTTTTCATGTGTTATCTTCTGTCATTAGAATGTACTCTCCCTTGAGAGCAAGGAATTTCTTTTTTATTTATATCTGTACCCTAGCACTTAGCATTGTAACTGGCATAGAGTAAACCCAGACTACAACAAAACAGGGCCACAGCCTGAATTGCTACCCACAATCACCTGAGCAAAACATTGAATCCCCAAGAAAGTCCTTTAATTTTTCTTAATATAAGTTTCCTCATCAATAAAATGGAGATAATAATAGCATCTATCTCACACGACCGTTGTTGTGAGGATCCAATGAGATAATAAAAAGTATTTTGTAAATTTTAAATATTAAAATGTTAGTTATTATTAAGTAACAGAACCACTAAAAAGATGATTTATCTCTAGACAATATGGTTTTTTGAATCAATAGCATAGAATAGGAGACATGAGAAACTGTTAAAAGGGGAGGAAAATTTCTGGATCTCTAAGGTCCACAGGAAGCAAGTCACATGACAATATGCAAATTATTCTTTAAGTCAATTTTGTTTAAATAGCATGCACTGTTTTTATATTACATGACAAAGTGATAGAAATAACATTATTCCAAAGGAAAAATAAGTTATCGTTTTCTGGGGTTTTTATAGTTACCATTTTATCATCTTCAAGATCTTATTTATTTATCATTTATCTAATTTCTTCAAATATCAGGTCCCAAGGGTTAATACCAATTTAATACCTTTGTTAGGGATTTTTCTTTCATTACATCTATCTAATTCAATGTAATAAAATAGTTTTATATGGATAAAAATGGGAAATTGACAAAAAGCCAAAAGGCTCTACCTTTTTGATGATTAAAAATTATATATAACTTAAAGTGCTATAAATTACAGAAAATTTATGTAATTATATTATGTAATATAAATTACATAAAATTTAAAATGATATAGAAGATATTAAATATAAAATTTTAGCAGGGCTTTCAATCAGTGAATATAGTATTAAATTTTTAATCTTAGGATAAAGAAATATTACTAAAAGTAGACACTATAGAGGTCCTAAGTTCAAGTATAACAAAAATGTTTTTTCTTATGAAATGTGAATTCGTTTAATAAGTTATTAATAAATCTTTAAGTTCAGCTTATAACTTAGAAACCTGTAATAATCTTATAGTTACATTAAAATACAAAAAGTTAATTATCCCCATTTCTTATCATTTAGTGCTGTTAGAGAAATTCTAAAACTGTGGTCCAAACCCAAGGGGGCAATGGCTCTGGGACCATAATGGCCAGAAGCAAGTCAAGTACAAGATGAGTATGATTCTATCAGGAAAAACTTGCTCCAAAACTGGATAGGTTTATGAACCTGGTAGCAATTAAGCCCCATTTCCATTTATTCTGTTCTCTGTTATGAGGAAGAACCAACTATTCCATATCCTTCCCCTAATCACTCTAATAGAAAACAATAACAATAACAAAAAACAAAAAGACATAAGTATTTTCTATTCCAAGTTAAATTCCACAAACTCTGACATTGTGTGATGCTACTATAGAAGGTCTTTAGGGACATAGGACTTGAACTAGAGCTTCCAACAAAAGAAAGAACCCAGAGAAGAGTAAAATGAATTAACATAGGAGGCAATTGTTCCTTAGATGACAAGTAAAGGGAGTTGGTAAATTTTAGCTTGAAATAAAAAAGGTTAATTTCTACTAAGTGACACTCTCCTTTCATCATAAGTTGGTTTTCTTCATTATCACATATGAGAATAAAAACAAATCTGGTCTGGCAATTAAAGCCTGCTCTTATTTTCCACAGCTAAGTCCCACGATCTGTGTCTTTGATTCCGCACCTCCTGTCACCTATAGGAGTCTGCCTCTATTTATCATCCCCTAAAATGTCATTTTCAATGTTTCTCTATGAACTGACTCTTTTTTTAATCCATATAATCATGTTCAGATCTCCCTATACTAAAGACCTTGACTTGACCCTCCCATGTCCTTAATCAATTAACTTAAATATTTCCCTTTCACCATCAGCCTCCTAAAAGTTATTTTGCCCACTCCCTCCCACTTACCAACTTCTTGCCATATGGCTTCTACACTCATTATTATCCTGAAACTTTTCTCTTTCAAAAATTTACCAATAGCATATTAACAGTTAAATCCAAAAATGTGTTGTCAATCTTTATTCTTCTCTACTTCTTTCTCTGCTGCTTTTGATTCTATTGATAACCTTGCCTCCTAAATACACTCTGTTCTTTTGGTTTCTCTGCTACTGTTCTCTTGGTTTTTGCTCTATCAGACTGCTCCTTGTCAACTGGTTGCCAGATTATCATTGAACTTCCAGTCTAAGTGAAGGAAAGTTCAGATGAAAAGCAGGAGAGCCATACAAAGATAGTCATCATCATTGTTGTTCAGTCATGTCTGACTTTTTCTGCCCCCATTTAGGATTCTCTTGGTTAAGTGACTTGGTCAGGGTCACACAGCTAGTAAGTGTCTGAAGCCAGATTTGAACTCGTGAACATGAGTCTTCATGACTATAGACCCAGTGCTCTATCTATTGCAGTTGGGTGGCAGAGAGTGCTAGATCTGGAGTCAGGAAGACTTCCAGCCTCAGACACATAATTGAGTGAGACCCTGGACTAGTCACTTAATCCTGTTTATAAAATGGGAGGGGTAAAAAAATGGCAAATCCAGTATCTTTGCCAAGAAAACCCCAAATGGGGTCACAACTGAAACAACCGAACAACAAATTAACTAACACAAGGATAATGATTAAGAAACCTTTATCCTACTCAATAAGAAGAACAGAACAGATACCAAAAAGAAAGTCCTGATGTGTGGCTCAATTTCCCTCAGCCAAGAACAGCATAAAACAGGGTTCCTTCTATGTCTGAGTTCCTTTTGTGTTTGAGTCCAAGGCATAGAGTTCCTCAGTATTCAAATTTAAATAGAGTTTTAGACAAACAATATGGTACCAATAGATATCTATCTCTAGGAGGATATCCTGGACCAGTAAAGTAAGGATATTTTCTACATTATCTAATAAAGAGTAATGTATAACAGGAAGAGATACAGTGAATGTAACTGTAAGAATATTTCCATATAGCAAAGAACTGAGAGTAGAGAATGGGCTAATGGCCAGTTAATTTAGCTTATCTTGGAGAGTTAAGGTCATGCAATCAAATTGGTTTTCACTGCATGACATTCTTCCTCTCTGCCCTCTATATATTCTTTTACCTTGGTGATTTCATCTGTGGTTAAAAAAAAAATTCAATTATCATCTCATACAAATGATTCAGAAATTGATATACAGAGCTTCAGCCTTTCTTGAATTCAAGTCCTGAATATCTAACTACTTATTCTTCAACTGGATTTCCAGATTGTCATTTCAAATTCAACATAGATGAAATAAAACTTATCATATACCTCCCTAAACCTTTCCCTCCTCCAAATTTCCTCATTTCTCTTAGGAATACCATTATCCTTCCCAGTCACCTAGGTTTGAATTCTCACGATTTGATTATTGCGCTATTTTCTCCTTAACCCACCTTGCTGCACATTGAATCAGTTTCTTACCTCCATAGCATATCTTGTATCTGTTAATTTTAGTCTACTCTTATGATCAACCCCCTACTCCAGGCCCTCATTTCATGCCTAGATTATTGTAATAACTTTCTAATCAATCATCTTGCCTCCAGACTTTCCTCTCTACAAAATATTCTACTGCCACAATATTTTCCCTAAAGTCCATGTCTGACTCTTCTCACAACCTTGATAAAAATTCTTCTGTGGTTAGTATTGCTTTTAGAATTAAAAACAAATTCATTCTGTCAGTTAAGACAAATGCTCTCTCATTCATCTAATCACTCTGTAGTAGACATATGCGTGGTTGGGATAGCAATACCTAGTTCAAAATAAATATGTGACAAATTCACAATGACCGTTCTCTTTGACCAAAGGTAGATATATTTGGGGAAGGGGTTCCAGACAAAACAAAGAGATACAATAGACACCAGAAATGTAACATTGAGAGAACATATAGTTAGAAAAGGAAAAAACACAAGTTCCCCTGAAGAACTCACAATTAACCAGAAAAAAGGAAATATTTTATGAGGTAGGAGAAAACCATTTACTTGCAGGTTACATTGACCAGAGTTAGCTAAAATAAGAAGAATGGTGCCAGGAGAAGGAAGGCACTATGAAGGAAAGAAAAAGAGTAGCTCATAGAGGGTTTAGTCCTGAAAAGAACTTAGCAAAAATTTTCATGATAATTAGATCTTTTATAGGGGAAATTTACCCTCAAAGTTTTTTCTCAGTGAGACCAGGGAAGAAAAAGGCAGGAACTCAGAGGGAAGGGTCAGGAGATGGATAGAATGTACCTGGCTAGAGATATGCTAATCAATATCTCAAAAGGTTGTTTGAAGACACCCAGAGGATGGGGAATGAACAATTGGGAGGGTGCTAAAGAGTTCCTCCCTAGATAGTCTGGGAATTATCTGATTTTAGAGTTATCTGATGATAGCTTCTTCCTGACAGGAGAAGATAGTAAGTCACTTCATATCTCTCTATATTTTGTATCACCACTAACCAAATGTGAAGGGAAGCCCTGTTTTTTTTTAATATATATATATATACATATATATATATATGTAATCAATTTGTGCCCAGCACTTTACAGAGTGCCTTGCACATGGGTATTTGAAATATTTGTTGCATTGATTTGAAGACAGTTATTTCCTTGCCTTAAGTCATCTGTGTATTAAAAATATATAATTTTTCAGCACTCCTTTCATATGGCATGTCCTCTAGTTCTCTCACCATACAGATTGCCCATATTTTCCAGTTTTCCAACATTCTTTTTAACATTTGTTGTACAAAAATGAGCACAATATGACACCCGTCATACTGGACAGCCTGAAATTACATTTGCTTTTTTGGATGCTTTGTCTCATACCAAGTTTCCTGTCCCTTAAAACCACCAAGGTCTTTTTTGTTTTACATTAAAAAAAGCTTTTCTTTCTCCATCCTTGTGCATTTGATTCTTTTAAATCAAATGTAGGACTTCACAGCTAACCCTATTAGATGTCTGTATATTAGATTTGGCCTATCAGTCTAGCCTTATGAGATCATGTTGGATCCTAAGACTGATGTCCAATGTTTTAGCTAATATTCCTGGAAAGGACTAAACAATCTCTGTTGAAATAATCAATTGTGAATTTGTTCAAAATGGAAATACTCTGCAACTTTAAGACAAATGTCTGTCCCTATCCTCTTCCTCATAAGTCTCTTATCTCTATGGTGTAGACTCAGTATTTACATAGAATGAATTCAATTCTTCCATAAAACACAATACTTTCAAGTACCTGGAATCTTTCTATTCTGGATTCATTCAAATACTTGATGGTTTAGGATGGTTCCTTTAATATTTCATCTGAAAATTAGAGTACCCTAGCTAATATTTCAATCAATTACAAGAGAAAACTAACATTTTGGAAATGCTATAACATGTACTGTAAGCAAGAATAGATTGCACAGTGAACCTAGCTTTTATCAACAATTTCAGTAAATAAAATGCATTTTAAATTTCTCTTTTCTCCTCATCATAACTTAATTTGACAGAAATGTATATTTACCCAATGTATGGGTATAGTGGGTATTTCTCTAAATCTATCAATTTAATAACCTTTATAAAATTCAGAGCTCTCACTTTTCCAGAAAGAATCCCATAATGAAGAGTCTTCTTCTTTTTCAATATCTTGAGAAATCAAATACAAAGGATGAAAGTAATCTGAAAAACCTGAAATCATTCCCAAAAAAGAACCCATTAAGTACCATCTTACCTTTGGGAAAACAAAAAAGCTACTTTCAACTACTTGAAAATGCTATCAAATAAAAGAAGTATTGGACTTATTCTATTTTGGCCCAAAAGGTCAGAATTAAAAGCCATGGGTAAAAGTAGCTAAGGGACAACTCTAGGCTTAATGCAAAAGAGAACTTGCTGACAATTAGAGTTAAAAGTAAAATGGACTAGGGTGGTGAAAAGATAGGATAGTTTTTTTTGTTTTGTTTTGTTTTTTGTCCCTCTTTGGAAAATCATCAAATAAAGGGTTAATGTCTGTTTCTTAAAGATATTAAAAAAGGGGATTCTTGATTGAATACAGGTTATATACTAAATAGCTTCTGACATCCTTTCCAACTTCAGAATTTTATAATTCCTTGATATGCTATACAAAGATAATTCTGTAGAACATTCTTGTCCTATAGAAATTTATCATCTAACAGAGATGATATCAGGAAAGACATATTGAGTCAAGATATTTTATAACGAAAGAATAAGGATATTTTATGACAAAGTGTAAGCCATAGACCAGGCTGTCAGTTGAAATAAGCTCAAGGGTAAATTCAATTTGGCACAGAAAGCAATGATAGGTGAACCTAATTTTTGTTTCTGAGAATAGGGTGATACCATCTTGCTCTCTTCTGCTTCAATAACATTTTGTTATCTTTATAAAGCTTAGATAATGAGATATGCATTATGACTGAGCAAACCCACCTTAATACATTAGATTTCAAAGGACATGGAGTAGTTTAATAATACTGAGCAGATGTATTTCATTTTAAATCCCATATGTCCAGGCTTTAAAATAAATCTATCTTAACCCTCACTAAAAATGTTTTTTGTCTTTTAAAAAAATTTTTTATACTAATAGCTTTTTATTTTTCAAAATACACGCAAAGATAGTTTTCAACATTCACCCTTGCAAAACCTTGTGCTCCAAATTTTTCTCCCTCCCTTCTTTCTTTCCCCCTTCCTTAGAGAGCAGGTAATCCAATACAGATTAAACATATACAATTCTTCTAACCATAATTCCACATTTATTATGCTGCACAAGAGAAATCAGATCAAAGGGGGAGGAATGAAAAAAAAAAAACAAGCAAGCAAGCAAACAACAATTTTTTTACAAGTTGAAAATACTATATTGTGATCCACATTCAGTCTCCATATTCCCATCTCTGGATGCAGAAGACTTTCTCCAACACAAGGCTATTGGAATTGACCTGAATCACCACTGTTGAAAAAAGCCAAGTCCATCACAATTGATCATCTTGTTATTGTGTACCATGTTCTCTTGGTTCTACTCATTTCACTTAGGATCAATTCTTGCAAATCTCTCCAAGGCCTTTCTGAAATCATTCTGTTTATCATTTCTTAAAGAACAATAATATTCCATTACATTCATATAACATAACTTATTCAGCCATTCCCCAACTGATGGGTATCAACTCCTTACTAAAATTCTTAACCCTTTTATCCCTCTACCAGAATGTATGTTTCTTGACAACAAAGACTGTCTCAATTTTCTACTTGTATTTCCAGTGTTTTGCATTGTGACTGACCCAATTGATGCTCTTAATAAATGCTTTTCATTCATTCAAAAAATAAAATAAAATTCTTAACCCTTCAACAAAAAGAGAGAGAGATGAAATGGAGAAGAAAAAAATTCTGTTAATGAAACATATTGATGACTCAGGAAAAGAATCACTATTAGACTGCTTTCGCCATAGGTAAAAAGTGATTTTTAAATTTCACTTTTCTAGTTTAGCTAATATCCTTTCAAATATATGCATCAGAATATGGTAACAACTATTCAAGTTTTCAAGGCCAAGAACCACAATTTATAGAACAGTAGAAGCATTGAAAATATTTCAAAGTATTTCATAGACCTCTTCCAAAAAGTGAGTTTGGAATACATGGTCTGCCTTCCTGCTACTAAGTATGTCTTTGTTCCAAATCCCAGCACTGCCATACAATGGAAATCTATACAGTCTGAGTGCTACAGATTTCTTTCAGAGGTATAATACCTTTTATGGAAACAGTCCTACCTAGGTAAGTGAACCTGTAAATCTTTTTAACACAGCTTTCACATTCAAACACATCTTCCTTTCATGTTATCTTCCACAATTTAAAACAAAATTTCCTTTGCCCATTGTTTTCATTGCTCTTCTTTCTCTATTCCAAGCATCTGCTTTCTCTGTCTTCTCAGCCCCATTCAGCTTGAATCCCAGTCATTAAACTTTTTTTTAAATTTAAAAATAAACAAAAACAGGGTGGCTAAACCTGGCTAAACAGGCCATAAATTATATTTCCAAAGACACTTTAATGATGTTTGTACAAAGATAAGAACAAAAGGAATCATCTCTGAACTTATGGTTCATCACTTTGTCCAAGCCTGTGTTTTAATGGCTAGCATTATATATAGCACTCAAAAATTTACAATTATTCTCTCATTTTCTCTTCAAGCTATCCTGGGAGTTAGGTGTTGTTACCTTCCCCATTTTACAGATAGGTAACTGAGACAAAGGTAAATGACTTGACTAGGGTGATACAAGTGATAAATGTCTGAGGCCAGATTTGAACTCAGTTTCCTTAACTGTAAAATGAGAATAAAATGGTATGTATCTCCCAAGATTGTTGTGAGGTTAAATTGAGATATTTGTAAAGTGCTTTGCAAAATTTAAAACACTATATAAATCCTAGCTATGGCCCATTTATACTATCACTAGATATATCCCTAAGAAAGAGGCAAAGGTTATACCTAATATTTAAAGCTTCTCTTTTCATGATCACCAAAGCTAGAATGTGCAATGATCAACTATGAAATACTTGGTTCTTCTCAGTGGTTCAGTGATCCGAAGCAATCCCAATAGACAGAAAATTGGACAGAAAATGCCAACTGCATCCTGAAAAAGAACTATGGAGACTGAATGTAAATCAACACATGCTGTGTTCACTTCTTTTTTTTCTCTTTTTTTTTATCTCTTTTTGCTCCATTTTTTCTCTCCCAACATGATTCATAAAGCAAAGTATATTAAAAATAAATATTTTTTAAAAGTATAACTCAAAAAAGAAATGTTATCCTATGCCCAAAGGACTATAAAATTATGTATCCCTTTTGATCCAAGTGTCACTACTAGATCTTTATCCAAAAAGATCATAAAAAAGGGAAAAGGACTCATGTGCAAAAATGTTTGCAGCAGCTCTTTTTGTAATGGCGAGGAATTGGAAATCAAGTGGATGCCCATCAACTGGAGAATGACTAAATAAGTTATGATATATGAATGTAATGGAATATTATTGTTTTATAAGAAATGATAAGCAGGGTGATTTCAGGAAAACCTGGAAAAACTTAGATAAATCAATGCTGAGTGAAATGAACAGAACTAGGAGAACATTGTACATAAAATAGCAAGATTATGTGATGACCCACTGTGTTAGATTTACTTCTCAGCAATACAGTGATCCAAAACAATTCTAATAGACTTAGGATGGAAAATGCTATCCACATCCAGAGACAGGGCTATGGAAACTGAATGCACACTGTTTTCACCTTTTTTTGTTT
The DNA here is from genome assembly GCA_023553655.1 of Myrmecobius fasciatus. NCBI lineage: Eukaryota > Metazoa > Chordata > Mammalia > Dasyuromorphia > Myrmecobiidae > Myrmecobius > Myrmecobius fasciatus. Next base: position 327,306 of record JAJPUD010000309.1, read on the forward strand.
ATTTGTTTGCTTTTTATTTCTCATGGTTTTCCCTTTTGTTCTAATTTTTCTTTCACAATGAGACTAATCTGGAAATATATTTGAAGTGATTGTACATGTATAACCTATATCAGATTGGGGTGGATGAGGTAAGAGGAGGGAGAAAAAAATTTGGAACTCAGAATTTTATAAAAATGAATGTGGAAAACCATCTTTATATGTTATTGGAAAAATAAAATACTATTGAGGAAAAAAAGAAATCTGTTATTATCAGTCCCTTTATAGCCACATCATTCTCTTTAAAATATCTTTTTTCCTTCTCATTAGAATCATCTATGTTTGCTTCATTGGCATTTGTTTATTGAGAGAACCCTATCCCTTTTGTGCCAAATTTTTCTATTGTTCTTGATGGCTTGAGAGTCTTTCTTTTCTCTGATTTCTTTTTAAATTTTACTCCTTTTCACTGACTGTCTTCCATGCAAAAATGTTATTCCTCAACTCTGCCTCCTGCCCTTCTTCAAGACTTAGCTCAATTCACACTTTCTATAAGGGATCTTTCCCCATGTCCCTGATCCCAACATCCCATCCCAGTTCCTTTTGTCTGATATGATTTCCCTTTTACGTTTTATATATGTCATATGCTCAAAGTCGTTTGCATTAGAATAAGACCTCTATGAGGGCAGAAACTGGGTTTTTTTCTTTGTATCAATAGTAATTAATCAGTTTTTTTCTGGTGTCAAAGAATTGGAAATTGAGGAGAGTTTATAAACTGGGGAATGGCTGAACAAGGTGTAGTATATGATTGTGATGGAACACTATTATGCTATAAGAAATGATGAGCAGTGTACTTTTATTTTTTTTTCTTTTTATTTGCAAAACATATGTATGGGTAATTCTTCAACATTAACCCTTACAAAGTTTTCTGTTACAAATTTTTCCTCCCTACTCCCCACCTCTCCCCTAGATGTCAGGAAGTCCACTATATGTTAATTATGTTAAAATACTTGACAAATCGAATATATATATACTTATTTCCACACATCATTGTTGTGCAAGAAAAATCCCATCTACAAGAAAAAAAATCAGATAAAGGAAACACAATGCAAGCAAACATCAATAGAGAAAATGAAAATGTTATGTTGTGGTCCACATTTCACATCCCTCTCTCTGGGTGTGTATGGCTTTCTTCACTGAACAATTGGAACTGGTTTGAAACATTTCATTGTTGCAGAGAGCCATGTCCATCAGAATTGATCATCATATAGTATTGTTGTTGCCGTGTATAATGATCTCCTGGTTCTGCTCATTTCCCTCAGCATCAGTTCATGTAAGTCTCTCCAGGCCTCTCTGAAATTGTCCTGCTGGTCATTTCTTACAGAACAATAATATTCCATAATATTCATATACCATAATTTATTCAGCCATCTAATTGATGGGCATCCCTTCAGTTTCCAGTTTCTAGCCACTACAAAAAGGGCAAGCAGTGTACTTTTAGAAAAATTTGGAAAGACTTAAATGAACTGATGCAAAGTGAAATGAGTAGAACCAGGTAAACATTGTACACAGTAATAGCAATATTATAAGATGATCAACTTCTAATTTTTCTTATGCAGCATGATAATTGTGGAAATATGTATAGAAGAATTGTGCATGTTAACACATATTGAAATACTTGCTGTCTAGGAGGGGGGTAGGGAGAAGGGAGAGAAAAAATTTGGAACACAAGGCTTTGCAAGGGTGAATGCTGAAAACTATCTTTGTATATAATTTGAAAATAAAAGGCTATTATATAATTACATATGTAATATATTATATTATATTGTTATATAAAAAGCTCAACTGTGAATGACTAAGCTATTCTTAGCAATAAAATGATTCAAGACAACTGATGGAATTATGATGAAAAATACTATCCAAACCCAAAGAACTGATGGAATCTGAATAGAGATTGAAGAATACTTTTTTTTTTCAATTTCTTTGTTGTTGTTTTTATTTGGGGAGGAAGACTATGTTTTCTCTTACAACATGACTAACATGAAAATATGTTTTGCATGACTACACAAGTATAACATATCAAATTGCTTGCCTTCTCAATGAGGGAGGAAGGAAGGAAGAGAGAATTTGAAACTCAAAATTTTTAAAACAATTGTTAAAAATTGTTTTTACACGTAATTGGGGAAAATAAAATGCTAAATATTTTAAAACAGTGTTTAGCACAGTGTCTGGCTTAAAATAAGCACTTAATGAATGTTTGTTTATGATGATGAGAAATTTCAGAGAAGATGGCCACCTGCATGACAAGAGAGAATTTCCTCACCTGGGAGTTCCCTAAATTGATGAAATCATAAATCCAGTCTCTATCCTTACCCTTTATAAAATGCTCTCCCTAGTACTCTCTTATTTATCGATTAGAGAGCTGAAGATGATAAGGTTATTTCCTCCTGAGTTCCTAGTTATTTCCATTACATTAACTACTTTTCCCTAATTATTTAGAATGGTTCATCTACCATCTAAAAAGTGAATTCAGCAAAATAATAATAATAATAATAAATGTCAAATATTTACCAGGCACTGCATTTTTTAGCAAAAAGAAACCTTTTGCAGATATTGAGAGAATTGAAATCCTCCATAACAACTATATGTCTCTTCAGCATTGGCATTATAATCTGAATAAACAAAATTCAGCATTCATTTCCTTCTTTTGATTCAGTAATTTATAATATAATTTCCCTTAGTTTATTTCTTCTCTCCTCATTCAAATACTCTTTAATATGTTTCTTCTTTAAAATGTATGTATTTTGGGGCAGCTAGGTGGCGCAGTGGAAAGAGCACCAGCCCTGAAGTCAGGAGGACCTGGGTTCAAATCTGGTCTCAGACACTTAACATTCCCTAGCTGTGTGACCCTAGGCAAGTCACTTAACCTCAATTGCCTAAGCAAAAAAAAAAAAATGTATGTATTTCCCATTGGTACATACATTTTGAATGGATCAAACCATTCTGGAGAGCAATTTGGAACTATGCTCAAAAAAGTTATCAAACTGTGCATATCCTTTGACCCAGCATTGTTTCTATTGGGCCTATATCCCAAAGAGATCTTAAAGGAAGGAAAGGGCACCACATGTGCAAGAATGTTTGTGGCAGCCCTTTTTGTAGTGGCTAGAAACTGGAAACTGAATGGATGCCCATCAATTGGAGAGTGGCTGAATAAATTATGGTATATGAATGTTATGGAATATTATTGTTCTGTAAGAAACGACCAGCAGGATGATTTCAGAGAGGCCTGGAGAGATTTGCATGAACTGATACTGAGTGAAATGAGCAGAACCAGAAGATCATTATATACGGCAACAACAAGACTATATGATGATCAATTCTGATGGACATGGCTCTCTTCAACAATGAGATGTTTCAGACCAATTCCAATGGTCTTGTGATAAAGAGAGCCATCTACACTCAGAGAGAGGCCTTTCTTCCTGCCTGTCTTTCTTTTCTTTCTCTTTCTCTTTGTCTCTCTCTTTTTCTCTTTCTTTCTTTCTTTCTCTCTTTCTTTTTCTTTCTCTCTCTCTTTCTTTCTTTCTTCCTTCTCTTTTTCTTCTCCCTCCCTCTGTCTCTTTTTCTTAGGAAAGATGCTAGCTCCTTGTTGAAATTAGGAACTCAGAAATGCAGAACTAGACATAGAAGGACTCAGTTACTGACCTTTTTTCTTCTCTATGGAAAAAGACAGGTAGACCCACACAGAGCAAGGTGATCTGTTACTAGGGCTGTATGGAAATTGTTTGTGACTGAGCAGGTTTTTTGTTTTTGTTTTTGTTTTTGTTTTTTTTAGCTTCCCCTGGCACAGGGAGTCTGGCCCAAGAAGTTAGAGAAGGAAATGTGGCTGTCCCTATGACTGACTTCAAATACAATGGCCAGGGATTGAGTGAGGATAATTATAAACCAACAAAAAGAGAAAGCCCAGTGTCAGTCAAGAAAAGAATATTGGAAAGTACACTAGAAAAGAATTGAATGAATATTTGATATTTCAAAGAAAATCTTTGAAATGGAATAATTATCTTCAATTTTGCCTAATAATTTCTGGTTTTGAATAAAAGTAAGTAATTTCTATATAAGAGAAATCCATATCAAGCATATAGGGAAGTTTCTTATATTCTAGAAGTTCCAGGGTGTTAAATATATGTCACAAAGCACCATAAAATATATAACATATTTTTGATATACAAAGCAAACAATTTTTGAATTAATCATCTTTTCAGAAGCCTTAATCACATTCTTTTCAAGTTCAAATGTGAAATTAATAGATAGAGATTAGTATGCAGGAATTTATCTAAAGAAGAGGTTTTTACAGATAAGGCAAGAAGAAACCAAATATTTTGCAATATACTTTACAAGATAAAGATAGCAAAAATAAAGTCTGAAAAAACTAACAACATATTTGTTATCTGAAATTTCATTCTATCCCTTCTGTAATTTCAGTGCTATAATCAGAGGACTGTGCTTCTCCAAAGATGAAAGGTCGTACCATACAGGATTCAATGTTAGCCAGAGTCCATAAGAGAAAAAGGAGTAGGGGCAGCCAGGTGGCGCAATGGTTAGAGCAGTCAGGAGGACCTGAGTTCAAATCTGGTCTCAGACACTTCCTAGCTGTGTGACCCTGGGCAAGTCACTTGGCCCCAATTGCCTCAGCAAAAAGCCAAAAAAAAAAAAAAAAAAAAGAGAATAAGGAGTAAAAGTTGATGGAGAAAGTTTAGTAGGAAGACCTTGTTAATGCTGATATTTGCTTGATAATACTTGGATTACCTGACTAAGATATACAGCTGTTAGAAGAAATTTAACCAAACAATACAGTCTGTCCTGAGGCTCCATGCTATAGAACTACCAAGTAGTCATTAGTTATTTAAACAGATCAATAAACTAAATTGTGCCTTATGATGATTGAATTTTTGAGGGAAGAGACACTTTAGGTCACTTAACATATTCCAATTTTCTTCTGCTTTATAAAATAGAAGTAGGGGCAATGAATGATGATGAATGAATACTCCTTATAATTTTTCCTTCATATGGAATATAATTTTGCCTTTATGTGGAATTATGGCTTATAATGAAAATGGCTGAGGCCAATCTCAGCGTACTTAAAATAACATTCGAAAATTTGTAGTCACATCTGTCACTTGATTATTTTGCTTAACCTTCAAATATACTTGGTTAAAACAAAAGTTTACTCTATCAGATTGTTTGCTGTCTTGGGGAGCAGGGAAATAAGGAAGGGAGGGAGAAAATTTTGGAACACAAAATCTTACAAAAATAAATGTTCAAAACTATATGTGCATTTGGAAAAATAAAACACTATTGAGAGGGAAAATGTTAAAAAATAGAGTAAAATAAAAACAAAATGTTTAAGTTGTGTCTCTTTATATCTCTTAGTTTTTACTTTCCAAAGTATATTTCTATTTGTGACTATTAATATAGAAAGCACATTAATTTATATAACAAGTAGTTATAAGCAATAGTGGCTGAGATAGTTCCTAGTGAATGGCTGTATCTATATTTATCTTACAGCATTTATATAGCAAGTATCTATAGTGAATGATTGAGATGAACACCTTCAGTGCATTTACCTCAAACTGACCTAAATGATTCTTTTGGAGAAGGAGAGGCTGGGGTGTCTTAGTTTCTTCACCTATAAAACTATATAACTTAAAAATTCTATAATCCTTTCCAATAATTATATTCTCATTATTATAATCTTTGTGTTCTGTAGAATAAGAAAGTTCTTGGCAGTAAATTCCTTACTTAGTACTTTGATGTTTAAATATCTGAACTAGATTCTGTTTAATTAATGGAAATACTATTAAAGATGATGCATTATAAATTTGCCAGTAGTTAAATGTTCTCATGTATGTGGTCTCCCTCTATTCTAATGTTAAGAAGTTGAGAACAGGAGCAATCTTGCTTTTCTGTTTGTGTACCCAGCACTTAGACCAGTGCTTTCACCCCTAGCATTTTTTAAATGCTTTTTCATTCATTCATATCATTTGCTCCTGAAATTGCAGGGGGATCTGCCCCATTTGAAATTGTTTTATTAAGATTATGTAAGTATTATATTTTAACATGTATAACATATGTTGGAAAGCTTGCCATCTGGGGAAGGAGTGGGGGAAAGGAGGGGAAAATTTAAAATACAAGGCTATGCAAGGGACAGTTGAAAAATTATCCATGTGTATGTTTTAAAAATAAAAACCTTTAATAAAAAATATTTTAAAAAATTAAATGAGCAAGGTAAAAGTTTTATATATCAGTTGATAATATAGTAGAAAAAGCACTGTACTTAGAAGCCAAAGGCCATAGTTCTGCCACTCACTGTGAGATCATAAACAAGTTGTTTAGCTTACTTCTCTGTGATCCATTTTGTTACCTGCCCAATGAGAATAGTATGGCACTATTTACACTACTACATAGTGTTGTAAGAAAAGTAAATTGCCAATTGACTATTATAGAAAATCTCTGTATGTGACATTTCAAAGTAAAGTTATAAGTACAGCTTATTTTTTTTATGACTACAGCTGCGCTGGAAAATGCTATCTCCATCCAGAAAAAGAACTATGGAGACTAAGTGAGAATCAAAATGTACAATTTTCACCCTTTTTGTTATATTTTTTTTCTTTCTCATGATCTTTCCCTTTTCTTCTATTTTTTTTTCTTTCATACATGAGTAATAAGGAACAATCTTTAAAATGATTGTACATGTGAAACTGATATAAGATTATTTGCTGTTTTGGGGAGGCAAGAGATAAGAGAGGAAGGGGAAATGGAATTAAAAATTTTACAAAAATGAATCTTGAAAACTATATTTACATATAATTGGAAAAAATAAACTACTTTAATGTAAAAAAAATTGAAGAAAAAAATACAGCCATGTTAATGCTATTAACTGAATATTAGAGAACTTCCCACTTAATGCAAGAATACCTTTTACATATCCCTGAGATGATAATCTAGCATTTATGCCAAGGAATACACACTTACTACTTTGTAAGGCAGCCCATTCTGTTGTTCCAAAGCTCTTATTTTGATGAATGAATATTCCTTACAATGTTTCTAGTTGCCCCTACTTCTATTTTATAAAGCAGAAGAAAATTGGAATATATTAAGTGACCTAGTGTCTCTTCCCTCAAAAACTCTTTAATTCCAGCTTCCAATTTAGAATTAAATAATTTAAAGCTGGAAATGTTCTCAGAACTCCATGTAGTCCAGTTCTGTCATTTTAGAGATAATGAAATCATACTAGTCAGAAAGACTAAGTTACTAGGGTTTATGGATAACAAATAGTTATAATGTTAGACTTGGATCAAGATCTTCTGACTACAAAAATAATGTTCTTTCTTCTCATTGCAATGCCTTGCCATTTATAACTTCCATTTAAATGAGATGAGGCTGGGTTCTTGTCTTGATAGAGACAAAAAAACTAACATTAATGTGAATGTAATTGAATTATGTTCAGTTCAACAAGCATTCATTAAGTAACTACTATATGCTGTGAACTGTTCTGTGCTAGGTGCCAGGGAGAGGGAAATAGTGGATCTTTGATTTCTTTGGCATAGAGACCTCCCAGTCATTTCCACATTAGGCCACTTATCCTCTGGCCATCATCTTCATCCCTTCCCACCTACTCCTTGGAGTCAGTCTGTCCCTGATACTCTGAGCTCTGATAAATGAGTTTTCACTTTAACTTGCTCAGGACTAAGCCTCTATGCTACTTCCCAATCATCTCTAAATTCATAGATTGATTCTTGCTTTCCAATTCCACTTTATGTGTAAACTTCTCCATTAGAATGTAATTGAGGACAGAAGCTACCTGCTTGTACTAAGTCCCCAGCATTTATGGCTTACAAGAAACAATCAATGCTCTCATATCTTTAGGTGAAGCAACTCGCTCTACTTTTTACAATTTACTGCTTCCAACAGTTAACTAACACAAGGAAATTTGAATGACTTAAGCAGGGTCAAAAGTAGAATTTGAATCCTGTTTTTCTTTCATTGAGGCCAGATTTCTATCCACTACACTGTCACTGCTATAAAAACAAAGAAAGCCAAAATGGAATGCCTTTGATGTGAAGGTACTTCTGTTCTATTAACAGAGAAATCTCAAGAACTTATAAAATTAAATAGAAAAATAGACAAAATATCTGATGAAGTAATAAGGCAGTAGATTATACAATCCTTAACAATAGTAAAGACATTTTTTAAAATTTTAACTATTTTTTCAGTTAAAAATTTCTCCCAAATCAATAGAAAAAAAGGAAAGAAAAGAAAACCTTGATAACACATATGCCTAGTCAAACAAAACAAATTCCCAAATTGACGACATCCAAAAAAATATATATTTTTCAGTCTGCATAACCTAGATTAATGTGTCAGGAAGTAGATCATGTGCTTTTTCATTAGTCTTCTGGAATAATGGTTGTTCAAGCAATAACCAATCTTGAGAAATAGGTGAATAAGTACAGTTTCAGAAGGGAAGATGGCTAGTTCCTAGTTCTACCTGATAAGATAATAATCTGTGAAGTTCTAGGACCTTGCCAGTCATAAAGGAGTGAGGTTTGTTTGGGAGACTGAGTATCCAATCTTTAGAAAGGTCAGCCCTTGAAATTTAGGCTTGAAATTTAATAGAGGCATATTTTCTTATGCTAAACATATCTAAAGAACCTTTTCTTTGTTTTTATATAGAGTGGTTATATTGGAATCCCATGTATTGGTAGTCTTCAATAAAGTAATAAATAATAATAAGTTCTTTTTTACTAAGAAAAAAAAGAAAAGAAAAGAAGAAGAAGAATTAGACTTGGAATTAGGGTGGATAGAAGTCTGACATCTCTGAATAAGAGTTCTTGGAAAACACTCTAGCTTTATGCCAATAATAGAGATTAAGTAAAAAGAAAAGTTAATAATAATAATACTAATTCCAAAATCAGTCAGAATATGAAGGAACTGGACCAGGCTGAAACTTAGGTGATTTAATAATCATCCAGAACTAAGAAATCATTTAGTAAGGTCTTTCCTATGCTGAACAAAGTTAGTCTCTATAATGTTTCTATGAATTTCATGTCTATAAAAAGTTTGAGCCTGTATAAATCTTTATATATGCTAAAATAACTTTTGATGAACTCATGACAATTGGTCTAAAATATATTCTTGGCAAAAATTTAATCATATAGAGAAGTACAAGAATTAAAGGGAAAGGCTGTATTCCTAATTGTTGAACCCCAAAATAGAGTCCCAAATTTCTGGGTGGTAGCAGTGGTAGTAACAAGCAATCTCCCACTTTGGAGAAAGGCTGCCTACTCAACAACCTCCACATAAAGTCATCCCTAATGACCTTATCGAAAGCAGGGATATAGAAGTCTGTATGCGTTGCCCTTAGCAGCCAGTTGGGTGGCACTATGGGTTACAACACTGTGTTTAGAATTGGGAAGACTCATTTTTCAGAGTTCACTCTGAAAGTTCACTGCCTCAGACACTTATTAACAGTGTGACCTTAAGTACCTTAACCCTATTTGCCATAATTTCACACCTATAAAATGAGCTGGAGAAGGAAATGAAAAACTGCTCCTGTATCTTTGCTAAGAAAATGCCAAATGGAATCACAGAGTCAGACTTGACTGAAAAATGGCTAAGCAACAACAAAATTTTCACTCCTACCTTACAGCCTTTCAAATATTTGAAGACTACTGCCATGTTCCTCCATTCAAATTTTTTTTTTCTGCTCTAGGATAAATATTTTTCAACCAATTTTTCAACCAATCCTTTTAAGTTTCAAGAACAGCAAATTACTTGCTGTTAGATCCCATCTCTCTCACTTCAAAATACACTTCTGAAGGCTGTCCTATTAATCCTGGCTAAACAATGTGCCAATAGCAATTAGCTAAGATCTCCCTCATTGTCCATGTCATCCATTTCCTGTCCTGTTTTTGCTCAAGCATGTCCTCATGTTCCCTTATGCAACACCTTCACTTCCCTCTACATTTTTGTGAATTTATTCAATTTCATGAAGTTAATTCAATCTCTCATTGTTAAAAAAAAAAAAAGAAGAAGAAGAAACAAAAGAAACAAAAATTCATTAAGTATAGGCACATTTTCTGCAAGAGTGCAAAGTTTTTTGGCCAAGACAAAGTTGGCAATCTTTCCTGTGCCCCATGAGACAGACACAATATAGATCAACAAGTGGTACAATCAAAGAGAGCTTTGGCAACTCAAGAGATTCTATTAATCTAGATTTTTTTTCCCCTTTATAATTTATAGAAAAAGAAATTAGGAGGACCAGAATTCTTAGTTGAAAAGCTAAATAAATCCTTAGATAGGAGTACAACATCCCTTTAGCTTAGATCCTTTTATGTAATACTACTATGTAATTATTCTATTTCCCTCCCCCAGGAAACAACCCATTCCTAATTGGTCCAAGTTTCTAACTGCTAGATGAATGTACATATCTTTGGGGATTCAGCAACTGCTTCCAGCTTTGTTGTCAAAGCCATTTAGCTTGTCACATCTTACACAGTTATAGCTAATTTACCTAAAACTTTTATCTTATCTTATTCCAAACAGTTCTGGCCATTCTCTATTCTCCTTCTTATCTTAGTCCTGGTGCTGTAGTATGTCAACCCAAGACATTTGGCCTGACAGCCAAATACTTGAAGTGTTACCTTAAACATTCATTGTCCAACAAGTTTAAGGAGGAGAATTAAGGAAATTACTCAAGACTCCAAGATCAGAATATGAGAATCCCAAAGTCAAAAGGGAGCTCAGAAGTCAGTTCACATTATTGTTGTTGTTGATATTGTTCAGTTGCTTTCATTCTTGTGCAACTCTTTGTCACTCCATTTGGGTTTTTCTTGGCCAAAAACACTGGAATGGTTTTGTTACTTCTTCATCCAGTTTATTTTACAGATGAGGAAACTGAGACAAACAGGATTAAATGATTGGCCCAGGATCAAACAGCTAGTAAGTATTTGAGTCTAGATTTGAACTCAGGTCTTCCAGACTCCAAATGTGACATTCTATCCACTTCGGCCCTAGTCTATTCTGTACCTGAACAGAAATTCCCTCAGCAATGTTTCTCAGAAGTGATCATCCAGGAATTGCTTGAAAAAACTCAGAGGTGGTCTATTCCACTTTTGGCCAGCTACAAATTGTCAGAAAATGTTCTCTTCTACTGAACTGAAATCTACCTTTCTGATAATTCTAGTTATCTGAATTTTGGCAGCTGGCCAAGCAAAAAGAACAAAGGATCATAGCTCTGGAGATGGAAGAAACCATAGATATTATTTATTCCAATCTTCTCATAATATAGATAAGGAAATAGAGGACAAGAAAGTTTAACTTGCCCAAAGTTAATAGCCAGTATATGGAAAAGACCAGAATCAAAATAAAATTAAAATTTACTTCAAATCCATCCCAATTTCAATTTTGTACAATTATTTGTACAATGGTATTTCTTCTAGGACTAATTCCTCTTCCCCATGACAGCAAATAAATGTAAATTTAAACATCCCTGAGCTATCATCTAATACTCATCAAGTTAGCAAAGATGCTAAAGCATGGGAAAACTCACTGTTTGAGAAGCTATGAAAAGACAAGCACTCTGATTTATGGCTAATGGCATTGTGATCAGTTCAACCATTCAGGAAACCAACTCAAAGTCATTAAAAATTATTAAACTGTTCATCCCCTTTAATCTAGAGAATCCCTCACCAAGACTAGATTACAAGGAAGTTATTTTCAGAAAAAAAAAAAACAAAAACCAAACATATGAACAAAAATGCTCACAGGTCAATTATATGACAATAAAAAAATGGGAACAAAATATCCCCAGTGAGTATTAGATGGATGAACAATTAATAATCCTTTGAACCATATATCTCGAGCTGGAAGGTACTTGAATGGTCATGTAAGCCAATCTTTTCCTTTCACAGAAAACAACACTGATGTTCTGAGAAATAAAATGCTCAAGATCTAATATGTAGTACATAGAATAGTCAAGATTCAGACTTAAGTCCTACATCTCCAAATTAAGTGATTTCTCTACTGAACTTAATATATTAGTGTCATCGAATATTATTTTACTGTAAAATATGACAAATACCAAGAATTCAGAGAAATTTACAAAGTGATTCAGAGCCAAAAGAATAATATGCACAACTACTACAGCAACATAAATAAAGTCAACATAGGGGGGAAAAAAACAAACCTCTGATAAAATATACTGGTCAACATTAAGTCCCACTTATTGATTCATTTTTTCAGTCATGTCTATCTCTTCATGAACCCATTTGGGGTTTTCTTCTTAAAGATATAGGAGTGGGGGCACCTAGGTGGTGAATTGAATGGAGTACCAGCCCTGAAGTCAAAAAGTCTTGAGTTCAAATCTGGCCTCAGACATTTGACACTTTCTAGTTGTGTGACCCTGGGCAAGTCACTTAACCCCAATTGTCTCAGCAAAAAAGCAAAAAAAAAAAAAAAAAAGATAGAGGAGTGGGTTGCCATTTCCTTCTCTAGCTCATTTTATAGATAAGGAATTGAAGCAAATAGGATTAATTGACTTTTCCAGGATCACACATCTAATAAGTGTTTGAAGCTGGCTTTGAATTCAGAAAGATGAGTCTTCTTGACTCTAGCACAGTTGGCCTATTAGTCCCATACTGTCAAAGTTAAAATAGATATTTCATCTTCGTTTTCAATTGATAAATCAACTTACTTTAGGGAATATATTTGTAAGGGGGTTGGTTTGAGTGTTCCTTGAGAGAAGTAGATTATATCAAAGTAAAATGTGTTAATAAATTAATAGCAAACAATAACAACAAAGAAAACAAAATAATTTTAATCCGATTTTATGATCCTTTTAAGTATTCTCTTCTGAAATTTAAATGTCCTTAGTTCCTTCAACTCATTTTTATAGAGCATCATTTTGAGTTTTTAATATTTTTAACCAAATTTGTAATTCTCATCTGAACATATTCTAATTTACCAATGTCTTGAAAGGCATTCTAAGAAGAGGGATCAAGTCCCAGTTCTCCAACTTAACACAAGAGTGTTTTTGAACAAATCATTTGACCTCTAGAGACCTAAAATTCTTCATTTAGAAGATGAAACTAATGGACTGACTGGAAGTAGGTAACCTCAAATATCCCTTTTCATCTCTAAATCTATTATCTATGATCACTGCATAGGACTGAACATGATATTCCACATGTAATTGAATAGAAAGCAGCAGGGCTTATCAACTATTTTGTTAGGTACACTATGTTTCTATTAACATTACTTATGATTGCTGGGATTACCTTTTTTGATAGGTCACATTGCTGACTCATATTGAGCTGGCAGTCCTCAGAAACCTCAAGAGCATTTTCAATAGGAATTACTGTGTAACCAAGCCTTGCTCATCCTATAATACATCTTTCATTTTCCCAAGGAACACTTCATTTCCTATGTTAAATCTAAGGGTAAATTCCAGCAATTTCGTCTTCTCCAATACTTAGATCACCCCACATTCTTTATGCTGCAGTTATTTCCCATTGATAAAAAGTCAAGGCACAATCTCTGGAGGTCAATTAACAAGTCTCATGAGAAAGGAATTATTTTTAATGAGAGATTCTCCAAATCATTGTATTCTGTGAAAAGTGAATAGTAAAATTAGAAGCTCCCAAATGCAGAAGCAGATGGAAAATGAATTGAATTAACTTAAAATGAGATCAGAATTCTCATGAAAGAATCCATAAGAGTGCTATAAAATAGAAACATTGAATTTGAAGATAGAATATGAAAAGATGACATAGGGATCCAGAAAAAAAAATCATGAAGAAAACTTGAATACTGTGCTTCAAATGAGGCAAAATGGTCAACCTATAATCAGTACAAATTGGATCATTTGGAGAAGTTCTTTGTTAAGAGATGTTCATGCAGAAAATTTTCCATGGTACTAGGGTGCAGGTCTTTCTGCTTTACATTCGTGCTTTTTTTATGTTGCTAATAAATGAACAAATGTATCTGTGCCATCCTATCTCTTGTGGAATCTGGTATGATCTTGAAATATCAGTACAGATCTTTTTGAGGTAAACCTTCAAGCCACTATTTTTTTTTCTCAGTCAAATACTTTGTTTTAATCCCCGTCTTTCTTACTTCCTTCAAGTTGCTGCTTAATTCCCACCTTTTACAAGAAGTCTTTCCTGATTCCCCCTCAATTATAGTCCCTTCTTTCATGATTTATCCATTTTATTCTGTATATAACTTGTCTGTACATGACTGTTGGCATGTTTTCTCCTTCTTTAGAATGTGAGCTCTTTGAGGCACCAGACTATCTTTTACCTTTCTTGTATCCTCAACATTTAGCACAGGGTCTGGCATATAGTGGGTATTTAAAAAAATACTTTTTGATTTGTAATCAACAAACACAGTAGGATCATATATTATCTATATCAGACAATCATTGTTTTCAAATTGTAATTTGCAGTAAAAAATCATAAAAAATTCTGAGGATGTATCACAAAGGTCTAAACATATATAATTTAGTTTTCTAGACATTGTTTATCTGAACTGTCACCCTGCATTTCTTGTGTTTCTTCCCCATATTTCCATGACAGATGGCCTGGAGTGGTCTTGCTAGATAGCTTACATATTTTGATGTATTTCATGTGAACATATTTTGCATCTTGCATAAATACCAAGGAGAAAGGATCTCCCCAGAGTATCTAGATTTTTATATCTTTTAAACTGATTCTGGTGTATGAAATTGTTTTGCTTTTTCGCTCTTTTCCCAAAGAATGTCTAATTTTTGAGTTAAGTAATAGAGTGTAGGAGTGCAAATAAGAGAAAATCACAGTCTAAAAATAGTTACAGAATTTTCCATTTACTTTCTCCCTTTCATCAGTTGTGATGGCAGGAACACATATCTCTCTCTACCCTCCTTCCTTTCACATTTTCTTTCTCTTACTGTACTTAAACATAGCTGTTTCAAAAGCATGATGCTTTTTATAAATGTGTTTGGTCTTTTGTTTTTTAACATGAATATTTGAATAGAAAATTAAATCTGTTTCCCTACATTTTCTAACTGGTAGTTGTAATTTATTTATTTGTGTAAATAGATTTTTAACATCCGAACACCAAATTATATAAATGAACATATATGGTGTTTCCTTCTACACAACTTTTAAAGATATGTCACATATTCAGAACTCATAGAGAAAATAGAGCAGTGAATGGATCTGTGATTTAATTAGTGTAGGAAACTCTGGGGTGAGGAAATTGCATATACTAATTCTAGTTGGGTGTCTCCTCTAAAATTTTTTATTTTCTAGAGTTGTCTAGAGTATTGTAAGGTTATCCAGCTATAGTCATACAATCAATATGCATCAGAATCAGAACATGAGCTCAGGTTTTCCCATTAGACAGACTTATGGCGTAATATAATAGAAAAGCATGATGCATAAGTGAATGGTTTATGGAACATAGGTAATAATCCTGAAACATTAAGGGAATTTATTAAGTTCCAGATAAATTGTTGAATTGAACCTCATCTTTCTTGTTTCTGTGTCAAATGCATGGGATCATTTCAGTAAAGGACAAACAGTATTACTTGGGCTAATATAAGTGAGATAGAATCCACTGTGGTTGTCATATATCTTAACCATCAGTTAACAAAAATTCTCTTTACTTACTCTGGAAAAAAGCTACCAAGCTTATTTGTGAATTACATGTAAGAAAATAGAACTACATTTTGGTAACTTATTCAGGGAATGAGGTGTCAAGATCAGGTTAGAATCATCATATCTTGATTCATGGAACTAGATTAGACATCAACTCATTGAGCCAGAAATATACCTCTCACTTAATGGCAATTTATTTTCAAAACAATTATTTTTAAATCCATTTATTTACAAATATGTTGATAAAGAAGGTATATCTGTTCTTTAAGAATCTTTTAGGTTAACATGAGGGAAAGAACTAGACATGACATAGGAAAGAATTAGGAGGAGTTATGATTGGTACAAACTAAAAATATAAACTTTTACATTTTAAAATTTGGACTCTTCAAAGAAAAGAAACTACAAAAAAAGGGAATACAGGACTGCTATCTTCCTGAATTCCATTAAGGATTTTGCCCCAGAGTAAGACCTCAATTTAGATAGGATTGAGCTAAGTAGGGAGAGTTTTGAACTTCTTATCCTAATGCACTTTCTTAACATCCTGACTTGACATGACTACCAGGAGCCCTTGTCACAGCTGATAAAAGTATTTTCCATACCAAATAGTAATAGGAATGCTTTTCAGTTTATGTTCATCTCATCCCCTTTTCCTGATGGAAGGTTCTGGCTTATGGAGCTGAAGGAATGGGAAAATAGAAGATCTCAGGACAGAAAAGAAGCAAGACTTATTAGAAAGTTGATCTACAACAAGAGAGTACAAAAAAAAAAATGGAATTGTTAAGAGGCAGCATGATTGTAGAGTGTGGATAAACTAATTCTGCAGCATATTTAGTGTTGGTCCATTATAGAACTTCTACTGCTTTGGGTCTTATTACAAGGATGCATTGAATTTTGCTAAAAGGGAAATTCCGTCTTTAAGCATTTGTCTTATCTCATTCCCCAAGGATTAGACAGGTTCTATAAGCAAGTGAAAACAGTTGAACTTGCAATGGCTGATTAGCTGTTGCTTTAACAGTTTCTACAAAGTCAGGGTAAGCTATATCAATAAATACATAAAATGCCATATTGGAAATAATCAATCGGGTGCTACTAGAACACTTAGGAGTATTTTAAAAACAGTTCCTGGAAGTAGTAGCCTGGTGGAGGCACTCAGCCATTGATTACTAGCCTACATTGAGTCACACTCAGACAGACAGACTCAGAATTAGTAGAAACATCATTTAGGAAATGGGTACACTCACCTTATAACACTACATAAATGACATAATTTAATTGCCATGTGGGATGTACTCTTACTGTTAGCTACATGGCACATTAGAGAGCATGTTGAACCTGGACTCAGGAATACCTGAGTTCAAATTCAGCATCATATACTAACTAGTTGTGTTGTGAAGATAAAATGAGGTGTTTGTGAAGCAATTTATGAACTTTAAAGGACTAGATAAATGATAGCTAATATTATTTTTCCTATTGCAGCCTATTCTATAAATACTGATAACTTCTACACCACATGGATGATATGTACTTTTTGTTTTACTATAATATGCCTTTGTAACTTCTTAGTACCACATGAATGACATACTTGTAGTCTTTCATGCAAGTCTGTATATCTTTTTGAGATTTTTAAATTGTTTTTGTATTGAAAGATTTATTATCTTGCATTATTCTTGATAATCATAGACTTAAAAAAATTTTTTTAACTGAACCAAATGATATTATAGAAAGAGTTTTGCTTTGTGATAGGGTCGGTCCTTTCCCACCTCCCCTCCTACACCCATGTACTTTTGGAGAGTTTTATTTTCTCTGAAAAAAGCAAGAAAGCTGTTCTAGAGATTTGAGAAACCCAAGAATGGCATTTGGGTCATTTGATCAGCATTGACACCTTAGACTATGACTTCCTGATGGGCTTAAAAAGGGCCTCCCATGTGGAGAGATAAGTTGCTGTGTCCTTTTTGAGGGTCCTTTCTATGCTTTGGCTAAATGTTGACTGCCTCCTTTTCCTCCCAATATCTAAGCTAAACATTGCTGGAAACTGGCCTGAATCAGGCTTGCCCATCACAAGCTTGAAGTTTGGAGTTATAACAAAGTAGTGTTTGAATTTTGCCTCCATCACTTTAGCAGCTATGTAAAATATGCAGTTCACTGAACTCCTCTGACTCTCAACTTTTATTATAATACCTTAGTAACTATCTTACAGGGATAGTGTGAGGATTCCAGGTGCTAACATGTTAAGTGTACTGGAAACCTAAAAAAACTCACATGTCAGCTGTCCTATATATGATTAAGTAGTAGAAAATTGGATTTTCACATTGGGCTTTCTTGTAGACAACAGCTAAGGGTAGTCACTTTTTATATTTTGGCATTGGCAAGTGTCTACTAATTATGGATCACAGAAACCAAAGTAAATGATCAGGAAAAAAAAAAAAAAAGTTCTGCTACAAATAAAACTTTAACCCTCAGAGACAGTCACTGATATTTTAGGAGCTCCTGTAGAACGTATTATAATTCTTTTACCATCTTTCCTTTGTTGCAAAAGTGTGGTAATTTAGTCATTCCAGTCCCATCTGATTCTGTGACCCCATATGCACTTGATCCAAAGAGTACTTGAAAATGGGGGCAAAAGATATAATAAGTAAAGACTAGTGCGTGGGAGAGTGACTCTTACCCAGATTAAAATCAGAGACTCTCAAGGTAAGAAAAAAGGCCAAAAGGGAGATGATTATGATCTTGGGGAGAAAGGACAATTCCCAACAGACAAGGTGTTATCAGTAAAGTAGTGCAAAGCACAAAATGCCAAACACAAGACTAAATGCAGAAGCTCCCCCTCCACCAACACTCTAAACACAGAGATCTATCCAAGAAACAAAAGAATATTAGCAAATAACAAACTCTTAATTCAAATTTCCCTAGAGAAATACTATCCAAGCAAATATTCTTGGATGAGAGAGCCATCCTCATCTTTAAAAGAAGTATTTAAATGCTAATAAAGAGGTGGTGGGAAACAGGAGGGACAACGTTCCAAGATAGTCAAAGGCCTGCAGCTTTTTAGCTATAGCTCAACTTGATATGCAAAACTTCAAGTCACAATTAGGACACAGTTCAAAGCCACATTCCCATGAGAGGTTTTCACTAAATTTATCCCATACAATTAGCATGGAAAACTGCAGAAAGATTGGGAATTATTGCTCCAGATTGGATTAATAGTTTATTATTAGAATAATAGAATTTTAAATAGTTCCTTCTGGCTCTGTTTCTTATCAGCTTGGGCTTCTGCTACAGTTTAATTCTTTTGAAAGAAAGGAACTTCTTTCAGTTCCTTTGACCTTCTCTCCCTATAGCATCCATCCACTCCTTTATCCCTCTAAACCTGAAACAGCTCATCCCACTATACCTCCTCCCTTATCCTATTGGTAAACACCTCCTGCAAGCCTCTATTTTGGAGAGGGATTTAGATTGCCGACTTTCATTCCCCTTCCACGTTCTAACTTTGTGGACATCAATACCATGCCCTTATTCAGTTTCCTTTTATTAACATTAGCCAATCAACAACAGTGTAGCAGAAAATTGGTTGAGAATTGTGAATCTACACACCTGGATTCTGTTTTCAGCTTTGCCTTTAACTTACCTGTCTGACCTTGGCAAAGCACTTAATCTTTCCAGGCCTCATCCCACTCATCTACAAAGTGATGAGATCAGACTAAATGATTTCTAATGCTTATCCATATCCATATTCATATATGAGAAAATAAAAGAATGAGAATATTGGTTTTCAGTTTCATCATCTGTAAAAGGAGTCCTAAACTAAAATTTCTCTGAGTTTTCTGATACTGGTGGGGTTTCCCACCAAATGTTGGGGAAAGGGAGTGCCTTAAAGATATATTGAAGTTATAGGCTGTTGTGAGAAGATGAGCATTTATTTGATTTCCACAGATATGAATATTAAGTTGGAGAAATGAAATTTAAATTAAAAAACTGAAACCCACAAAGACAACAAAAAATAATCAAGGGTTAAATTTATCTTTTCCCAAAAGAATGGAAGTTCCTTGGGGGCAGGAACTGACTCTTGTAATCAGAGGTGATGGCCTGATATTTGAAAAGAATCTTTTTTTTTTTCTTTTCCCTTTGCTCTTCTGTTATCTTCCCCCTCCTAGAATGTAAGCTCTTTTGGAGCAGGGATTGGCTAGGTAATGAGAGGTGGAGATTCATGTCATGCAACTTCTGTAACATCCAATTAATGAGGAATCAGGGGAAGATAGGAAGTAAAATGCTACCTTTGGAGTTCCAAAGGTGTGTCTATTCATGTAAAATAAATCTTTCCTGCATTCATCAGTGATTTAGTGGAGTTCTTGGTAAGATACTTTGTTTTGTTCCACTGGTGTCTCAGGTTGTCTCAAAAGAATTTACAAATTTTCCAAATAAAGAGGCAAAAATTTTATTACACTGTGAGGAACAGGCTAAATCCATAAGAGTTTTTTTGTTTCGTTTTGCTGAGGCAATTGAGGTTAAGTGACTTGCCCAGGGTCACACAGCTAGGGAATGTTAAGTGTCTGAGACCAGATTTGAACTCAGGTCCTCCTGACTTCAGGGCTAGTGCTCTATCCACTACAGCACCTAGCTGCCCCTGTTTTTTTTTTTTTTTTGTTTGTTTGTTTGTTTGTTTGTTTGTTTTAACAAGGAAAGGGGTTTCTTAGCAATTAATAAAGAGAAAGACAAGTTCCCAAGTGGAACTCACATCAAGGGGGAAGATGCCATCAAGGTGGGGACAAGTTGGTAATAAACTCCTCAACTCCACAAGTCAAGGTAACCCTAAAAAGGAGTTAGCCAGTTAGTGAGATACAGGTAGGTTCTGTTATAGGGGAAATATAACCTGGAGGAAGGGGTGGCGTCATATCTTGGCTTTCTGATTGGATGTATAGTAACTGTGTAGTTATGATGGTTTTGTCATTGCAAAGAATTCAGCCATGAATTCTACCAGAGACCACAACTAAGGGTGTGGAACTATAATAAAACTCCACTTAAAGAACAAAAGATCCAATTTAGATCAAAAGGTTAAGGTAATCAGTTCTCCTCCCAGCTTGTCTCAGAGAACTTCCAGCTTTTTTTTGAAAGCCATTCCATGATATACTGCAAAGATCTGGGCTATTCTCCTCCACTCTCTCCAATACCTTTTCCACACAATAGGGTCTTTGCTCATATAATTTTAAAATTCAGAGAGTCAATGACAGGGCAAAAATTGGGATTTAAGAGCCGAGTTTTTCAATTGATGTAATTTAGCTTCTAGGGGAGATAGCAATAATTTTAAGGTCCCCTGACCTGAGAGGGTTTTCTATTCTAACAATCTGTCAGTGATTCTAAATCTTCTGGCTTTGGACTTTGATCTTGGGCCCTCTGATCTAAGAATGCTATTGTTCTAACCATCTTGTCTGTCCAAGATTCTAAGTCTTCTGGCTTTAGGATAGTCCTAGATCTATTGGTCAGTTTCTTGAGACCACTCCTTGGTTCTACCCCTAAGCCATAAAATTAGCATATTTATAACATGAAGAACTAGATAAATGTGTCTCCTTGCTTCTGTTTCTTTGCTAAATTCTCTTGGAATTTAGATTGCTTTAATTGGCTTTACAATTACAATAAACTTTGCCCCTTGACTTGGAGATGTGTTCAAGCCTGCAAATTCTTTTGAGACACGTCTGGACACCAGTCTGTGACCCCCAAACTTTTGGGGTTTTCTTCCCAACTTATCAAACCTAGCCTCCTTTCAAAAAAGAAAGCTTGACCTTTCCCCTTGCCTTTGAAGGACAGAGATACTTCAACATATTCTGATGGAGGACAGGGGGTTGTGAAAGGAAGGGGGAGGGGAAAGGGGAGAAGCTGTGCAAATTAGTTTTTGTTAATGCTTAGTCACTCTCTGCCTCTTCACAGTGGTTGAAAAACCAAGGCCTTTGGGGTGTCCATTGGTCAGGTTCAATCTTGTAACTTTACACATTTGCCTTTTTTGGTTGACCCCCACTAAAGGATTCCCCCTGGAAACCTCAGAATTTGATTCATGTCTAGTAAGAAAAAAGTAAAAAGTCCTCAGTTCCCTTTCAAACTGGGCGGCTAATCAATGAATCTAGAATAAACTTTATTTAGCACCTTTAAACAAATACAGAAAACTTGCAAATGAGCAACTGAAAACTCCCTCTCCTCTAGTGAGCCCCTAGTATGTGTCTGGAATGGTGCTAACCACAAGAAGCACAGGTAATATCATCAGACTTTAACACTGTTCTGGGCTAAGGCCTTCCCACAAAAGAAAAGCACTGGGGGTTACAAGGTCAAGCCCATTTCCTTCAAAGTCTACATATTGCAACTCAGGACCAGTCTGGGTTTGCTCTTCCACTCTGTAACTGTCTTCAGTTGCTTTTATTATCAGGACTCCTTAAAGTCCTGAAGGATTGCTCCAGGAATCCCTCTAACAGTCTGGAAGCATGACTCCAGCACTGTCTGCATCTGATGCCATCTCTGGGCCACCTAATTTCCTGAAGGATTCTTGTGGCTGAATAGGCTTGCCTTCAGTGAAATGAGTTTGTTTCTACGTGTATTTCCTTTCCCTGGAGAGAGAAAGAGTATATGTAACTAGCTCTCTCTCTCTGTGTCTCTCTCTCTGTCTCTCTGTCTCTGTCTCTCTGTCTCTCTCTGTCTATCTCTCTCTCTGTCTCTCTCTGTCTCTCTGTCTCTCTCTGTCTATCTCTCTCTCTGTCTCTCTCTGTCTCTCTGTCTCTCTCTGTCTCTCTGTCTCTCTCTCTGTCTATCTCTCTCTCTGTCTCTCTGTCTCTCTCTGTCTATCTCTCTCTCTGTCTCTCTCTGTCTCTCTGTCTCTCTCTGTCTCTCTGTCTCTCTCTCTGTCTCTGTCTCTCTCTCTGTCTCTGTCTCTCTGTCTCTCTCTGTCTATCTCTCTCTCTGTCTCTCTCTGTCTCTCTGTCTCTCTCTGTCTCTCTGTCTCTCTCTGTCTCTCTCTCTGTCTCTGTCTCTCTCTCTGTCTCTGTCTCTCTGTCTCTCTCTGTCTCTGTCTCTCTCTCTGTCTCTTTGTCTCTCTCTGTCTCTGTCTCTCTGTCTCTGTTTCTATCTCTCTCTCTGTCTCTGTCTCTCTGTCTCTCTCGCTCTCTCTTTCTCTCTGTGGATATAGATAGCTTTTATTTTATTTTTTAAGCTTTTTATTTTCAAAACATATGCACAGATAATTTTTCAACATAGACCCTTGCAGGGGCAGCTAGGTGGCACAGTGGATAGAGCACCAGTCCTGAAGTCAAGAGGACCTGAGTTCAAATCTGGTCTCAGACACTTAACACTTCCTAGCTGTGTGACCTTGGGCAAGTCACTTAGCCCCAATTGCCTCAGCTTAAAAAAAAAAAAAAGACCCTTGCATAATTTGTTTCAGATTTTCCCTTCCTTTCCCCATTCCTCCCCTAGATAGCAAGCAATCCAATATATGTTATACATGTTAAAATATATGTTAAATACAATATGTGTAAAATATAATTCTCTTACTACACAAAAAAAATCAGATCAAAAAAGGAAAGTAAACGAGTAAGAAAACAAAAAACAAACAACAAGAAAAATAGTGAGAATATTATATTATGGTCCACACTCAGTTCCCACAGTTCTCACTCTGGGTATATGATCACATAGATCATTAGTACTTGCCTCATTCATCTCATTGTTGGAAAGAGCCATGTTCATCAGAATTGATCATTATATAATATTGATGTTGCCATGTACTATGATCTCCTGGTTCTGACTAGCTCTCCTTTTGAAGGCCAAATCCAAGGGTATATAATCCAGCTATATGAACTGACCATGCATTATCAATCATCTTTACCTACTGGTGGTAAAGGGGAAAGGAAATAGGAAATAACTAAGTAAATTGCCATCTTTACTAGAGACTTAACTTGTCATGGGAATTTAATGAGACACACACAAAAAAAAGGATTCAGAGGAATCTCATTGTGTTACCTCAGGAACATCCTCTAAATGAAGAATTCTTTTTTTTTTTTTGCTTTTTGCTGAAGCAGTTGAGGTTAAGTGACTTGCCCAGAGTCACACAGCTAGGGAATGTTTTAGTGTCTGAGATCAAATTCGAACTCAGGTCCTCCTGACTTCAGGGCTGGTATTCTATCTACTGCGCCACCTAGCTGCCCTAAATGAAGAATTCTTAACCTTTTTAATATCATGGATCCCTTTGGCAGTCTGGTTAAATAAATGGGACTCGTCAGAATAATAGTTTTAAAGAAACAAAATAAATAAGTTTATAAAGGAAACCAATTATATTGAATATTAAAATAATTGGTTATCAAAATATCTTTTAGAAACCAAGTTCATAGGTAACTTCTCCCTCCTAAGAATCTCACTTCTCAATGTTCATTTCTTTTTTTTTTTAATTAAAGTTTTTTTATTTACAAAACATATGCATGGGTAATTTTTCAACAATGACCCTTGCAAAACTTTCTGTTCCAAATTTTTACCTCCTTCTTCTCCCCCCTCCCCCCCACCATGGCAGGTAGTCCAATACATGTTAAATATGTTAAAACATATGGTAAATCAAATATATGTATACATATTTATATTTATCTTGCTGCACAAGAAAAATATGATCTAGAAAGAAAAAAAAACTGAGAAGGAAAACAAAATGCAAGGAAACATCAACAGAAAGTATGAAAATACTATGTTGTGGTCCACACTCAGATCTCACAGGCCTCTGGGTGTATATGGCCTTCTTCATCACTGAACAATTGGAACTGGTTTGAATCATCCCTCAATGTTCATTTCTTAAAAAAAACAAAATAAAATAAAAGCTACCTCTCTTCTTCTACCACCTTTAATTGGATCTAGGAAGGAGAAGAATTGACAAACTCATCTAAAATCTTAACACTAATGGAAAGTATTTTGATAGATTTTACGAAAAACTGAATGATTTCCATTGGTAACATGTTTAAGAGATAGGGTAAACTAAAAGTCATTCAAAATAAGGAAGCCTAGGTCTACTTCAATTTCCTATTTCAAGAATCTTTTAAATTAAATGTAATTTTAAAAGCGAAATGAATATACTGGTACATGTTATGATCAGGACAATATGACTTATATAAAGCAACTAGATTTATGAAGTGTTATTTTATTAAAAGTTCTTTTGGTGGTCTAAGAAGGCTCCCAAGTAAATCAGAGTGTATTGTATGTGGTGATAACCTTCTGACTTAGATCATAATTTTCCTGGTAGCAACAATCCTACTTATAAGTTAGACCTTTGCTTGAGACCTAAAATTATCAATAAGGAAATTTCCTAATCTAGAAATGTTATTTCTCTATCACAATTTTCCATGTATTTTTTTGTTTTGTTTTGTTTTTTATCTTTTTTTTTTTGCTGAGGCAATTAAGTAACTTTCCTAGGGTCACACAGCTAGGAAGTATTAAGTGTCTGAGACTCAGGTCCTCCTGACTTCAGGGCTGGTGCTCTATCTACTGTACTACCTACCTGCCCCCATATATAGTTTTAAAAGACTCCCCTAAACCATAATATTTTATCTTATAATTTTGATTTATTCTCATCAGGCCTACCCATTGTTAATTGTCTCTCCTAACCATTAACCATAGCCACTTCTCCAAAACTTTCCCACAGAATTGTGTTTAGATACCTAGACAACAAGTATATTATAAACTTAAAAACATTCCAGACACTGTACTAAAAGCTAGTCACAAAGTTCAAGCAAAGAGAAAGGCTCTGCCTTCAAGAAACTTATATTCTAACAGTAAGACAATATACAAAAGGTGAAAAAGAAAACATACTTATGGGTGTATGGTGGCAAAGTCCAGATGAGTAAAAAATACAGAAAAAAGGGGAATAACAGAAGGAAACATGGATGGCCTGGAACTATTCTCAAAATGGAGGACCACCCTCTCCCCAGAAGGAATTCCCCAGCAGGTAAAGAGGGCCAGCATAGGAGAGTAGAGAGATGTTCTGAAGTGAGGATGCCCAAGGCACTAAATAATTTCCAAGGTGAGAAGGCAGTTAAATTATGGAGACAAAAATCTGGAAAGGTTGGAAGTACAGCTGAACTGGTCTCTTCCTCAGACACTTAACAATTACTAGCTGTATAAGCCTTGACAACTCACTTATCCCTAATTACCCTGAAAAAAAAGTAAAAAAAGGGGGTCAGGTAGGTGGCTCAGTGGATAGAGCACCAGTCCTTAACTCAGGAGGACCTGAGTTCAAATCTGGTTTCAGACACTTAACACTTCCTAGCTATGTGACTCTGGGCAAATTATTTAACCCTAATTGCCTCAGCAAAAAAAAAAAAAAAAGAGAGAGAGAGAGAGAGAGAGAGAATGAGAAGAGTATACAACAAAACGAATAAGTCACTGTTCATTTTTCCTTTCCAATAGCAGTAAAACAGTTTTCCATCTTTGAATGTTGTAGACTCCTCTGGCAGTCTGGTGAAGTCTAGAGACTCTCCTCCCATCCCCCTTAATAAGATTTTAAAATGTACAAAATACATAGAGTTTAAAAAGGAAGTCATTACTTTGAAATAAAGTTATATATATTAATTTCTTGCACCCTAGTTTATCATTCAATTTATATTTGATTGAAAGACTAATAAGGAATGCATTTTTTTTGATAATATATATTGAGGGACAGTAAAATCATTGTTCTTAAGTAAAGAAATAAGCATTTACTAAGCATTTAAAGTGTCAGGCTTTATGCTAAGCATTTTACAAATATGTCATTTGTTCCTCATAGCAACCTTAGAAAATAGATGTTATTTTTATCTCCATTTTACCGTTAAGGAAAAAGCCAAGAGAGTTTAAATGATTTGCTGAGGGTCATGTATCTATAATGTCTGAAGCAGAATTTGAATTCAGGTCTTTCTGATTCTTAAATCCGGCACTCTATCCACTGCAATTTTTTTCTGTTAAAATTTCTTCAAAAATATAAAAAAGAAATACAAATTCCTAAATTAGACTGTTGGGAAATAACACCATCAAATCTAATTGGTCCTCAGATATGATTTATAAATTGGACTTCTGAGTTCAGAAAACTTATTACGGTAGAAAGAAGGAAGTTGAATAGCCAATTTTATTTTGACTTTTTTGTTAGTCTGTCAATTTAGCAATTATATTAAGATTCTTTTATTGTAAGAATATTCTGATGTGAAAACCACAGAACTATTTGCAATCCCCTTATTTGCCTCTAGACCCCTGTGGGTTGAATGTATATACCACATGCTTTTAAGCTTGTCTTTAGAGAATTTAAGAGTGGTATGCCCAACAGGGCACATTACATCATTGAACTGAAAGGAAACAATTAGGCAGAGGCTTTAACCCACACTAATTACAAAGCACTTCAAAGACACAAATATGAAACACATTTAAAATGGGTTGAGGATTTTCTCAAGTGTTCTGCCCAAATCTCTTTTGTAATATTCAATTCAATTAGTATGTATTAAGTGCCTAATTTGTGCTGAGAACTCTTCTAAGTATTGTGGAGGATTTTTAAAAGTATGATACATTTCCTGCCTACCTAAAATTTATAATTTCTCTAAGAGAAAATACATTTAACATTGAGGTAACAATACAAGACAGTATAAGGTTAAGAGTCAACATGAATGGCACAAACTCTAAGACCCAAAGGCACTGAGAGGGGTAGAAAACCAATGTGAATTTCTTCCATCCTAAGAGATACCACCAGATCCATCCATTCATCAAGTACCAAGTACTTCAGATGTGAAAGCAATAGGCTGGGTGCAAAGAAGATTCACCCATCTTTATAATACTCATAATCTAGTAGGGAGAAAAGACAAAGACATAACACAAATAGACTCTACATACATTAGGGTTGTAAAATAAAGGATAAGATCTCAGAGAGATGGTTGCTATGGACTGCTGGAGATAAGAGTCAGATAAGCTGCCTTTGACAATCATCTGGTATTACACAGAAGAAATGACTCCCACCTCCACACCAACAGGCTCAGCAGCATTTTTGGTGAGGATATAATTAATCACTGGTGCAACTAAGTGACACAGTAGAGTGCCAAGGCTGGAATCAGGAAGACTCATCTTCTTGAGCTCAAATCTAGCTTCGGATACTGACTAGGTATGTGCCTCTGGGCAACCCTGTTTGCTTTAGTTCTTCATCTGTAGAGTGAACTGGAAAAGCAAACAGGAAATCATTACAGTATCTTTTTGCCAAGAAAACCTCAAATGGGGTGATGGAGTGTCAAACACAATTAAAAAACATTAGCCAATGTTTTGATCATTTCATTGGGAGAGAGGTAGAAGTCTCAAGTTCTAGAGTAGTCAATATCCTAAACAAATGGTAGCAATAGTCCAAAATGCTCGGAACACATTTCTTTTTGAGCTTTTCACTGTCATAAAAGCCTTGTAGACGAATTTCCAACACTGTTTACAGGGAGGACTTACATGTACACTAGTAGAAGCAACATTAGATTAACATTAATAAACCATATAGGAGGAAGGCAATGGAAGAATAATTGTTAGAAGCACTTTGTTCAAGTCAGACAGCAAGAAAACCAGACTAAGCATCTTGACAAAGAAGTATCATATCAAAATTTTACTTTTTGTTCCCACATACTGTTTTTTCTACCTACTCACCAAGTCCCACTCTATCAAAAACAAAAATACCTTGCAGGCTAATTAAGTGAATGGGAAAGAGGACAAAATCATAACTAAGAGGAAATTCCAAAAAGCGTTCTCCCTTCACAATTACCCCACTATACTGCACATATAGGAGGGAAGAGAGAAGCAGTCTGCTCTCAAGAGTCATCTTGAGTCAGCAGTTGGATTACCATTATCAGCTAATAGAATAGTTTCTAGAATTTCCAGTGAATGAGAGATTGCAATGAGCAAACAAAACCAGGGAAACAATGTTGACAATTACAACACCAATGTAAAAATAAATAAATGTGAAAGCTGTAAGAACAATGATCATTCATTTTTTTCCATAGGATTCATGATGAAATATACTGTTTATTAAAGAGATGAAAGATTTAGGATATAGAATTAGGAATATACATATGTCTGTATGTATACACATATACATATGTCTGTATGTGTGTGTATTTTACATTACCACTAAGGACATTTGTTTTCCTTTATTATATACTGGTTATAAGAAATTAATATTTCTTTGTCAGCGGAGGAGGGAGTGTGTGAGAGGAAAAAAAACAGATATCTTAAATTTTTTTAAGGAGAGGGGATAATGGTACAGATGTGAAATGGTTTATGGACTTTTTAAAAGTTTTTTTTATCATCTGTTTTTTACAAATATCTTACAGATAAATATGATATCATCATATTTCTCTCTTCCATCCCAGATTTGCATTCCATATGATAAATAATATTTTATAAAGGGGGTGAGGGAGAACATAATACAATTGATTGACATCTTTAGAAAGTTCAAAATCATGTGCAATGTGTGACACCCTGGAACTTTCCACCTCCACAAAAAGATGGATTGGGGATGTCCTCTCATATCTCTTCATCTGAGTCATACTTAATCTTTAACACTTTGCTATTTTCATTTTTGATCTTTTAGAGTATGGTTAATCTTTCTATTTGCGTTATTGTGATCAGCATATGTTGTGTTTTCTTGGTTTTGCTCATTCCAACAATTCACATAGATCTTTCCATGCTGCTCTAGAGCCATCATAAACATAATTTCTTACAAGACTACAATATCCCATTACATCCATGTACTACAATTTGTCTAGTTGTTCCCCAATAGATGGAGATTTACTTTGTTATTAATTCTTTGCTATCATCACTGATATAAATATTTTAGTGGTATAGATAGGATAGTTCTTGTTCTCATACCTTCCTTGGGGCATAAGCCTAATAAGGGAGTATCTGGGTCAAAGGGTAAGAACATTTTAATCATTTTATTTCATGATTCTAAATTGCTTTCTGAGTTTTTTATACAATTTCATAGCTTTACCAATAATATATTAGTATGCCATTCCTTAAACCCTCCAACATTGACTATTGCCTTTTAGTAGTTTACAACTTTGCTGAAGCTATTGTCTTAATATCTTTGTTGATATTATAGGATTTTCAAAGTATACTATCATATCATCAGCAAATAGAGATAATTTTATCTCCTCAATGTTGACTTGTCATTTGTTATCATCTTTGCCAATTTTTAGGGTATGATATGAAATCTCAAAGTTTTTTTATTTGCATTTTTATGAATGATTTAGAGCATCCTTTCAAGTGGCATACACTTAAATTCTTTTCAAAATTGTTTGTTTACATCTTTTGACCATTTGCCTATTTGTGTGTGTGTATATGTGTGTGTGTATGTGTCTATGTATGTATAATATATATGACTTAAATACCAAATCATTTGGTTAAAGAAACTTAGTACAAAGATTTATATATGCCTATAAATTCTTTTGAGATACTTGCAACCTCAATATATTTTGAGGGCTTTAGCACTTCTGTACCCCAATGCTCCATCAGTAGTATTGTCACTTTTATTTTATTAGTACGGCCTACCCATGAGCAGTGAATGTTCCTCCAGCTATTTAAGTTGTTTTTTATTTCTTTAAACGACATTTTGTAGTTTTAATCTATATTTTTGTGTAAATTGGTAGGTTGAATCCTGAATATTTTACATATTTCCAAATTGGCTGTATCATTGTACAGCTTTCCCGACAATGTGGTAATGTGCCTATCATTCTATAAGCTTTCCAACACTGACTATTGCTATTTGTTAGTTTATAATTTTGCTAAAAGTGTTGATTCACGAATGCAGGAAGGCAGAAATAATAAATGCATTTTTTTCAGATCATGACGGAATAAAAATCACATGCAATATAAGGCCAGGAGAAAATAGACCAAAAACCAATTGGAAACTAAATAATTTTATCCTAAAGAATGAATGGGTGAAACAGCAAATTACAGACACAATTACTAATTTCATTCAAGAGAATGACAATAATGAGACCACATACCAAAATTTGTGGGATACAGCCAAAGCGGTAATAAGGGGAAATTTTATATCTCTAGATGCTTATTTGCATAAAATAGAAAAAGAGAAAATCAATGAATTGGGCTTGCAACTAAAAAAGCTAGAGAAAGAACAAATTAAAAACCCCCAATCAAATACCAAACTTGAAATCCTAAAAATAAAAGGAGAGATTAGTAAAATTGAAAGTAAAAAAACTATTGAATTAATAAATAAAACTAAAAGTTGGTTTTATGAAAAAACCAACAAAATAGATAAACCTCTAGTTAATTTAATTAGAAAAAGGAAAGAGGAAAATCAAATTGTTAGTCTCAAAAATGAAAAGGGAGAACTTTCCACCAATGAAGAGGAAATTAGAGCAATAATCAGGAGTTACTTTGCCCAACTGTATGCCAATAAATTTGATAACCTAAGTGAAATGGAGGAATATCTACAAAAATATAGATTGCCCAGATTAACAGAAGAGGAAATAAATTACTTAAATAGTCCCATTTCAGAAAAAGAAATAGAACAAGTCATTAATCAACTCCCTAAGAAAAAATCCCCAGGACCAGATGGATTTACATGTGAATTCTACCAAACATTTAAAGAACAGTTAACTCCAATATTATATAAACTATTTGAAAAAATAGGAAATGAAGGACTCCTACCAAACTCTTTTTATGATACAGACATGGTACTGATACCTAAACCAGGTAAAACAAAAACAGAGAAAGAAAATTATAGACCAATCTCCTTAATGAATATTGATGCAAAAATCTTAAATAAAATATTAGCAAAGAGATTACAGAAAATCATTCCTAGAATAATACACCATGACCAAGTAGGATTTATACCAGGAATGCAGGGATGGTTCAATATTAGGAAAACTATTAACATAATTGACTGTATTAATAACCAAACTAACAAAAACCATATGATAATCTCAATAGATGCAGAAAAAGCATTTGATAAAATTCAACATCCATTCCTATTAAAAACATTAGAGAGTATAGGAATTAATGGACTTTTCCTTAAAATAGTCGGTAGCATCTATTTAAAACCATCAGCTAGCATCATATGTAATGGTGATAAACTGGAACCATTCCCAATAAGATCAGGGGTGAAACAAGGTTGTCCACTATCACCATTACTGTTCAATATTGTATTAGAAATGCTAGCCTTGGCAATAAGACAAGAAAACGAGATTAAAGGAATTAGAGTAGGTCATGAGGAAACCAAATTATCACTCTTTGCAGATGATATGATGGTCTACTTAGAGAACCCTAGAGAATCAACTAAAAAACTATTAGAATTAATCCACAACTTTAGCAAAGTTGCAGGATACAAAATAAATCCACATAAATCATCAGCATTTTTATACATCACCAACAAAATGCAACAGCAAGAGATACAAAGAGAAATTCCATTCAAAATAACTATCAATAGTATAAAATATTTGGGAATGTATCTGCCAAGGGAAAGTCAGGATCTATATGAGCAAAACTACAAAACACTCTCCACACAAATAAAGTCAGATCTAAACAATTGGAAAAACATCAAGTGCTCTTGGATAGGTCGAGCGAATATAATAAAGATGGCAATACTACCTAAACTAATCTATTTAGTGCTATACCAATCAAACTCCCAAGAGATTATTTAACTGAACTAGAAAAAATAACGACAAAATTCATCTGGAAAAACAAAAGGTCAAGAATTTCAAGGGAATTAATGAAAAAAAATGCAAATGAGGTTGGCCTAGCTGCACCAGATCTAAAACTATATTATAAAGCAGTGGTCACCAAAACCATTTGGTACTGGATAAGAAATAGAGTAGTGGATCAGTGGAATAGGTTAGGTTCACAGAACAAAATATTCAATGACAATTGTAATCTAGTATTTGATAAACCCAAAGACCCCAGTTTTGGGGATAAAAACTCACTATTTGACAAAAACTGCTGGGATCCTTGGAAACTAGTCTGGAAGAAATTAGGCATTGACCCACACCTAACACCATATACCAAGATAAGGTCAAAATGGATTCATGATCTAGGCATAAAGAATGATATTATAAACAAATTAGAACAATGTAAGATGGTTTACCTCTCAGACCTGTGGAGGGGGAAGGAATTTGTGACCAAAGAAGAACTAGAGGTCATCATTAATCACAAAATAGATAAGTTTGACTATATCAAGTTAAAAAGTTTTTGTACAAACAAAATGAATGCAGACAAGATTAGAAGGGTAGCAGTAAACTGGGAAAATATTTTTACATCCAAAGGTTCTGATAAAGGCCTCATTTCTAAAATATATAGAGAATTGACTCAAATACATAAGAATTCAAGCCATTCTCCAATTGACAAATGGTCAAAAGATATGAACAGACAATTTTCAGACGAAGAAATCGAAACTATTTCCGGTCACAT
Source organism: Myrmecobius fasciatus (assembly GCA_023553655.1). Taxonomy (NCBI): domain Eukaryota; kingdom Metazoa; phylum Chordata; class Mammalia; order Dasyuromorphia; family Myrmecobiidae; genus Myrmecobius; species Myrmecobius fasciatus. The sequence goes on from JAJPUD010000309.1 coordinate 360,389, forward strand.
GAAAAGGTGCTCCAAGTCACTATTGATCAGAGAAATGCAAATTAAGACAACTCTGAGATACCACTACACACCTGTCAGATTGGCTAAAATGACAGGAAATGATAATGATAGCTGTTGGAGGGGATGTGGGAAAACTGGGACACTGATACATTGTTGGTGGAACTGTGAACGGATCCAACCATTCTGGAGAGCAATTTGGAGTTATGCTCAAAGAGTTATCAAACAGTGCATACCCTTTGACCCAGCAGTGTTTCTACTGGGCCTATATCCCAAAGAGATTTTTAAGGAGGGAAAGGGACCCACATGTGCAAAAATGTTTGTGGCAGCCCTTTTTGTAGTGGCAAGAAACTGGAAATTGAAAAGATGCCCATCAATTGGAGAATGGCTGAATAAATTATGGTATATGAATTTTATGGAATATTATTGTTCTGTAAGAAATGACCAACAGGAGGATTTCAGAGAGGATTGGAGAGACTTGCATGAACTGATGCTGAGTGAAGTCAGCAGAGCTAGGAGAACATTATACACAGAAACAAGACTATACGATGATCAATTTTGATGGACATGGTTCTCTTCAACAATGATGTGATTCAAACCAGTTGTGCTGCGATGAAGATAGTCATATACATCCAGAGAGAGGCCTGTGGGAATTGAGAGTGAACCACAACATAGCATTTTAACGCTTTCTGTGAATATTTCCATGCATTCTGTTTTCCTTCTTGGGTTGTTTTTTTTTTTTTTTTTCTTCTTCTCTTTCTAGATCTGATGTTTCTTGTGCCGTAAGATAACTGTATAGATATGTATACATGTATTGTATTTGTCATATAATTTATCCTATCTAGCATGTATTGGATTACCTGTCATCTGGGGGTGGGGGGCGGGGGGAGGGAAGGGAAAAGCTTGGGAAAAAAAAAGTTTTTTTTGCAAAGGTCAATGTTGAAAGATCACTCATATGTTTTGCAAATAAAAAGCTTTATTAAAAAAAAAAAAGATTTTTAGGTGAGAAGAGCTGTGGATAACTCTTCTTGAACTGTCTTTCATGATTTCCCTGAACCTAACCTCTAAAAAATCTTGTGAGCCATCAATTAAAAGCAAAAATAGGTTAAAAAAAATAAAAATAAAAGTGTTGATTCAATTATATCTTAGGACTTTCGAAATATACTATCATATCATCAGCAAATAGAGATAATCTTATCTCCTCTTCATCTATTATTATTTAATTTCTTTCTCATTGTTGTTGCTAGCATTTCAAGAACTATATCAAATAATAATTGAGAGAATGGGCATCCTCATTGAACTTTTATGTGTTTTGAAAAAGATTCAAGAGTATCCCCATTGAATATGATGCTTATTCTTAGATATAGATAGATGCTCTTTTCTGATATTTTTTAAAGCTCCCTCTATACATATATTTTGTAGGGTTTTTAGCACACAAAAAAAGAATGCTGTTCTTTGTCAAAGACTTTTTTGTTTTTTGTTTTTTGTATTTATTGAAATAATTATATGGTTTTGGATGCTGGATTTAAATTTGATTAATTTTGTTGATTCCTTCCCCAATATTGAACCATCTATACATCTCTGATATAACTTCTACTTGGTCTTAATGAATGATTTCTTGGATAAATCACTGCAATCTGTTTGACAAGATTTTTGTTTAAAAATTTTGAGTTAATATTCATTAATAATATTTGTCAAACTATTTTTTTTCTATCATTGATATTAGAATTATTATCTCATTGAAAAAAGATTCTGGGGGCAACTAGATGGTGCAGAGCACTAGCCCTGAAGTCAGGAGGACCTGAGTTCAAGTCTGGCCTCAGACACTTAGCACTTTTTAGCTATGTGACTCTGGGCAAGTCATTTAACCCCAATTGCCTCAGTAAAAAAAAAAAAAAGGAAAAGAAAAAAAAGATTCTTGTAGGGATTTCTCTCTCAATTTCAAAATTTTTGAGAATAATTTATAAAGTATAGGTACTAATTTAAATTTAAAAATGAAAAAAATTATCTTATTCTTCTATGAATCTGGACCAGGAAATTTTTTTTCTCCTTTACTAGCTCCTTTACAACTAGATTTATTTCTGTTTCAGGGATTGCATTATTTAGCATTTCTATCTGGTCTTCTGATAATTTGGGTATCTTATATTTTTGGAGGTATTCTTCTATTTCTTTTGTGTTTTTAGTTTTGTTAATATATAATTGTGTTACATTCTAATTTTTTTATTTCTTTCAGTTTTGTTTTAATTTCACCTTGCTCATTTGGTATTTTATTGATTTTGTTTCCTTTTTCTTTTTAATGAAAATACATAAAAGTTTATCAATGTTATTATTGTTTTTGAAGAATTATCTTTTAGTTTTATTTTCCTTTTTTTTGTTGTTGTTTCTGATTCCTCTGTTTGTTACTCCTGTTTTATATCCTCTTGTACTCATTTTACATTGGCTTATTTGTTGGCTTTCTAATTTTTTTGTAGATGCATATTCAATTCATTGATTTTTTTCTGCATATATATGTGTACATATATATATACACACATATATAATCTCCCTATTTGTAAGGATATGAGTTTTCCCCTAAGACCTGTTTTAGCCATGTCCTAGAAATTTTTATTTTTTTATCATCATTTTCTTTCACACTCTGACCCACTCATTATTTAAAATGTCATTGTTAAGTCTCTATTTTCATCTATATCTTTTTGTTTGTGGTTCCTGAACCAATAACTCTCTGTTGTGTTACGGTTTGTAAAGGATTATTAACTATCTTTCTTTTTTACATTAATATCTCCATGGCATAATACATGATCAATTTTTATAAAAGTTTCATGTGATTCTCAGAAATATGTATATTCTTTTGAAGTCTCATTTAAAAGGAAATATAAATATTTTAACTCTAGCTTCTCTAGCAATTTGTTCAGTTACATATTTTCACTTTTATCTTCCTGCTAGATTTATTCAAAATTAAGAGAGAAATATTGAAATTTTCTGCCACTATAGATAGCATCACAGTTTAGGCCTTCTTGTAACTCATCTAATGTTTCCAAAGTGTACAAGTTTATTACTAATATTATTTTATTTATGCTTTCTTTCAGCTTAACACAATTTTCTTGTTTATCCCTTTTTTTAAAATTTTGTTTATGCTTTGTCTGATAGTATGTTTACAACTACTTTGGGGGGCAAAGGTCAAACAAAGGTCCAGCTTATAGGGAGTGTAAATGACCCCAGACCCATATATAATCCTTCTTTTCTTACTGTACCTTGCCTCTCCTTGTTTGACAGCTTGTTGGGAGGGAGAAGCCCTTTCTTGAGAGAGAGAGAGATTCCTTTCTGTTTTTACCTTGAGACACCTTGAGAAATCTTGATTTATTTGAGCCGGGTGGTCTTTGACTCATACAACACTAATTAAAGAGTTCTCTTCTTCCCAGATTTCCCCTTCCCTTTTAGGATGCTCTCTCCTTTGGGGTTTTGCTTATTAGTTGTTCTTTTTATTTTCTACTTTTATCTGATTAATTCTTCCCTTCTTTTTTCCTCCTCTTAGTTGGTCAAGTGGATTCCCTTTCTCCTCTCTCCAACTAGTTCTATTCATTAGTTTATTAAATTTAATTTTATATTCCCCTTTTCCAGAGTTTCTCTCATTTGCTTCACTAACCACCCTTTCTGCCTACTCTAGACCCTCCTTCCCTAGTTCATGTTGCATGCGTTTTCAGATGAGGTTTACTTATTAACTCATTTTATTTTACTAAAAGAGTCCTCTCTTATTAAGTAAGAGTAATTTTACTAAGATGACCTCCACAGAAGAAAGGACCAAGGAACTAAACTGATGTCTATCAGAGCCTTTTTCCTGCCTGCCCCAGGGAACAATTTTATCACTGTTTAAGTTTCTCTGTCACAACCACACTCACTATTTAGGACCTCATCATCCTCATATTTGTAGCTTGGGAAGAGGGAGAAAAAAGGCAGATTCTTTATTCATCAAAAACCCGTGGACCACTTTAAATTCACCCTTTATCTCCTTGTTGTTCACAGAATAAGACATTCCATCTCTACACAGTATGAATTTTCAGTTACTGATCCCCATGTCTGGAATGCTCTCCCTTCTTGTCCACATCCTTACTTGCCTGGTTTTCTTCAAGTCTCAGCTAAAATTCTAGGTTCTTAAGGAGTTTTTCATGATTCCCCTTAATGCTAGTACTTTTGCTCTGAGATTATATCCAACTTACATGTATATTGTTTGAACAGAGTTGTTTCCATATGAATCCTTGTTAGCCAGTACAATTCTGAGCCTTCTTTTTTTTCCCTGGCACAACACTTGTTGCATAATAGGGTGCTTAATAATTGTCTCTCTCTCTCTTTTTTTTTTTTTTTGATCTTAGAACTTGAAAGACTTGTATTGAATTTGAGCTCAATCACTTTAAAACTATGCTCCATGTCTAACTTTACTATATTAGATTATTAGCTGTGTAGGGGACTAGGGAAGTGGGGAGGAGGGAGAAAAATTTGTAACAAAGATTTTGCCAGGGGAAATGTTGAAAACTATCTTTGCATGAATTTTTTAAAATAAAAAGTTTTTATTATCAATCAAACAAAGCAAAATTGTGCTCTTTGGGTAATACCATTTCTCTATGGGAGTCAGTTTCCTCATTGTAAGTGAAGGTGGGAGGAAGGGAAGTTGCTTGAGCACAGTGACCTCCTAGAGTCCTTCCAACTCTAAATCTATGATTCAAAGTAGCTAATGGATATTACTTTGATTTGCATTTTAATGGGGACTTTTGGAAAGAATCTCTAGTGCTAGGGATTTAATATACATTTCATATACATATATACACACACATATCTATATGCTGGCCCAGATCAAGGATTTTAAAGAGCTGATCTCATCAAAGGTTTGACCCTGATGCATTCACAAAGTGGTTGAATTATTAATTGTTGTAAGTAATAAAATGAAAGTGCTCCAACCCAACCTTTCACTCCAACCAACCCTGCCCACAAAATCAACTGATTTCATCAAGAAGTAGACTAGAAACATCTGAAAACTACAGTTCACACATTTCTTTAACTCTTTGGAAATTCTGGTTATTATTTATTCTTATTAAAGATTTGGGGACTAGGGCAAGTCCTATTGCATGTTCTTTTTCCAAGTTTTGTAAGCCAGTAATGTCAAATCAAGGGCAGCTTTTAAGAGGAAAAGAATTCACAAAAGAACATCTTGTTACCTATATGGAGAATTTGAGAGATGCAGTTAACTCCTAGATCTATCTGTTCTTAATCTCTTGCTTGAGCTCCAGATTGTCATCAGTAGGTCTCAGATGTTTCCAAATGAGCTCCCTAACAAATTAATCTTAAATTTAACATGTCTAAAACTAAATTAAGTATCCCACTCTCAAAAAATCCTCTTCTTTTTCCATTACTTCTATTGAGGGTACTACTACCACCTTTCTAGTCATCCAGACCTGCAATCTTGGCAGGATATTTCACTCTTTTCTCTTATTCCCTCCCTCACCATAACCAACATAACCATAACTTCTTGCCACTCAATACAATCACCGGAGCTCAGATTTCCAATTTTCACCTGAACTACTGGATATGTTTCAAATTGACCTTCTTGACTTGGTCTCCCTTTCATAACTTCTACAAAAAGCTGCCAAATTGACATTTGTAAAGCACAGATCTGTCACTTCCCTACTTAAGCAGTTTCAATGTCTCCCTTTTGCTTCTAAAATAAAGTACAATCGTCTGTATTTTAAAGCCCTTCTGAATGTGGTTCTAGCCTTCCTTTTTAGAAGTATTTCCTATTACTTCCCTTCACATGCCCTACATTCTGACCTACTGGTCTACTTTTGATTGCTTAGAGTATTCTATATTAACTCTGTGTTCTTTTTCAAAGCTATTATCTCATGCCTAGAATACTCTCCATCCTCATTCTAACTCTTAAAATCTCTAGAGTTCTTCAAAGCTCAGCTCAAGTAGGACTTCTTATACTGGGCCTATTCAGATCTTTGCAGTCCATTACAAATATCCTCCCACTTAGTTCCACTGAAAAGTTGCTCTCTCTCTAGATACAAATAAATAAATAAATATATGTGTGTGTGTGTGTGTATAAATATTTGTGTACACATATGTATATACATATATATTGTATGCATTTATCTGTTGTCACATTCTCTCATCGCTGCCCCATGTAAGAGTGGGGACTGTTTGACGTATCCCAAGCACAGTGCCTGGAAATGCAGTTTTGTTTTAGTAATTGAAGATAGCTATTAACCATTATATATAAACCTCGACTGTTTTGGGTCAGTTTATGAAATCATCTCCTGTATTCCCAGGTACTTATGCTACTTGTGGTCCAGGGATTCATCTAAACTTCCCTGCAATAATTCACCATAATCTATGAAACTCTAATATTAAGAGTTAGAAGAATACAGATTCTATAGAATCACAGGAAGTAAGAATACCAAAGGATCTCAAAGGACTTCTAGGCCAATCCATACTTGAAACATGAATCCTTTTTCAACATCTTCTACAAGTGGGTTTTTGTACACTCTCAAATCCTCAATAGGAAAATTACTACCTGAAGTAAATATATTTCATATTGGGGTGGCTCTGATTGCTTAGATTTTCTCTTTCTTATAGAGATGAATAACTTCCATATAACTTAAATCCACTGATTTAGGTTCTGCCCCATGAACCAAGTAAATGAACAATTCTTCTTCTCTAATAATCCTTCAAATATTTGAGAACTGCAATCATAGAATACAAAATAAACAGCATTTTTTTATTAAAACACAGCATACATATATATATACATATATATATCTGAATGTGACAGAATATAGGAGAAAATAATAGAAAAAAAAGTAATCCTCTTCAAAATAGCATTAACCAATGCATAAAATACCTTAGGAGTATATCAATATCTCAGGTTATGTTTAAGAGATACAATTTTAAAGTATCTTTTAAAAATAAAGGATGACAAATACTCAAAATTCCTCTCAAGGCTAAAAAAAATACTCTAATTCCTCCTTAACATAGTTTTAAATACATTTAGATATGTCTGCATTGATTGTAACAAAAAATAAATATTACTTATATAGTATTCTCTGTTATTAATTAGAGTAAGATTTAACATACGTACTACTATTCAGTCCTATTTGAAGACTCACACATGTTGAATACTGATTGAAAAAAGACAATAATGAAATAAATAGTTATTCATTTGGACAAAAATGGACTTATAATGGGGATGAAAGAATGGTTCAGCATTAAGAAAGCAACATAATTAAATCATATTCAAAGCAAAAACATCCAAAACCAAATGACTATCAATAGAGGTAGAAAGAGCTTTTGCCAAAGTATAGAGAGTAAAAATCCTAAAAAACAGGCTTAGAATATTTAAAATACACATGAAAATAAACACACATACATATATGCCATCAAAAGCTATCATTATATGAAAAAAATAAAATAGTATGTTCCATTCAAAATGCATGAAATATCTATGACTTGATATACTAAGGCATAGTCTACACTTACAAAATATTCTTTAAAGAGATCAAGAATAAAGAAAAAATTTGAAGAATAATAAATTCTAATGCTGGGCCTTGCCAATATTATAAAAATGATAAATTAACAGAATAATGTTATATCAAACTATCAAAAAGATATAGAGCTTCAAGAACCTTGACAAAATCATTGCAAAAAGACATTTTATTATGATAAAAGAATATAGATCTAGATGTATATGCACAGAAACATACATATATACCCATACATACATACACACAAACATATATAATGCATATATAAACCTGTCTAGACTTTGATATATATGTGTATGTATATATATCAAAATTCAGCAACATTTCAATAAGGAAAAAAAAAACAACCTAGTAACTTTCCCAATAAATTCAGAGTAAAACAAGTATTGTCTTTTCTAGCTATTATTTAGGATAATTTTAGAAATGTTAATAACAAGGACAGAAAGAAATTAAAGTTAAAAAATATAGACACAGAAGAAACAAAATTATCACTGCTGATGACATAATGGCTTATTTAGGAAACTCAAAGACATCAACAAAAGAACTAACTGATACAATACTGTCAATAAAGTAATAGGATACAAAATAAATCCATAAAAATAAACAGTATTTCTATATGGCATTATAATACATATATATGTAAATCACAAAATATCAGAGAAAATAATGGAAAAGATAGTTCTATTCAAAATAACAAATCAATGCATAAAACATTTAGAAGTAGATCTATCAGTATTTTCAAGAATTATACAAATACAATTGCAAAGAATTCTTTAAAAATAAAGGATGACAAATACTTGGAAAAATGTTTATTGATTTCATGGTTGGGTCATGTCAATATAATAAAAATGATAATACTATTTAAATCTATCTATAGATTTAGTTTATACCAACCAAATTACCAAAGGGACACTTTATAGAGCTAAACAAAACAATAATGAACATTTTTGAAATAACAAAAGGTTAACAAAATCTTAAGGGAAATCTAGAAAATACATATGTATGTGTAATACAGGATGTATATACTACAAATAAAATACAGTATGTATATGCTACAAATAAACCTACCAGAAAAATAAAAGAATGTAATTATCAGTTCATCCCCACCTTACAAATGAACTTGGGCAGTTATGCTTCCAAATTCCTGATGACTCAGTTTCTGCTTTAGGAAGCACTAGGGCCTCACCAGCTCCCATTAAGGTAAGATATTTGAAATAAGATTCAAAGTTTTTATTTTTGTTATATTAAGGAAAGATCAAGGAATATTAGAATTATGCTTTAGTCTTTCAGAGATTCTTGGTGATATTGGAGAGAATGGCATCAGTATAAGGGACAGATTACAAAAGTTTGAACAGCATATAGATGGCAGGAAAAGCATCCTATGGATGCTTTGTACAGCAAATATAGTCTGCTCATTCTAGCTTAGCTGGGAAGTCCCAAGCCTAAAGCTATACAAATCAAATCATAGATTTCTTTAATACAACCTTTACATTAAGCATGAATCTCTACAGTCTCCAACAATGACTCACCCCATGTTTGCTTAAAATATTGTGATAAGGATATCCCTATTTCTGTGAGAAGGATATTAAATAAAAAGAATCTTGCTGTTGTTGCTTGGGGTAGAGAATTCTTTTTCTTCTCCTTTCAAACACTCAGGGCTTTAATGCTCTTTCTGTGATCTAAATTAACAGGAAGATTTTGTGGTCAAGCCATTTACACTGAGACATAAAGTGGGATTTTATGTGTTCTCTCTTAAAGGGATATTTTCATTTTAAAATGATTCATCAGACTTAACCTTCTGTTAAGGAGTGTCTTTTGAGATCCCAGAAACTTGCTTCAGGTGGGAGTAGATTCTCTATACTGAGGTTGGATGACTTGGGATGGTATAAAGGAAATTCCTGTTCAAGCACAGGTTGAGACAAGTGACCTCTGAGGTCCCTTCCAACTCTGAGTTTTTGTGATTCTTTACTTTTTTGAATTTCAGGTATTAGCCAGCTAGGTGGAGGAGGTGTTTATTTCATCAGCTGGTCTTTCTGCAGTCCCCTGAAATCTACTTTTCCCTGCAATGACGAAAGCTTCTGGTACTTTCCCCATTGTAATTAATGCTAGCTTACAGTTTTTTGGAATACTATTTTTATATTAAAACGGTCTTTTGGTAATCATTTTGTCAGGTTTTGTCAAGTATCTCATGGGTAGTTTAATTGGCATAGCACCTATGAATTCATGTAGATACTGTCGTCATTAAAAAAAAATCTTATCGCCATGGTCCAGCCCACCAGCCCTGACTATTCCTCCAGTTACTGAAATCAACATTTATTTAAAGAGGCTTTTGTAATTGGTCTATATAGGTTTTGAACATAAGTTGGTTAATTGATTCCCAGGTATTTCAATGGAAGTTTTGTATTTTGGGGTTTTTTTGAATCAGGTTTCCCTTTTAAAATTTAAAATTTGCTTGGGCTGAATGGGGAAAGCCAGTTTGAACCAGGGGTAGTTAACTCCATAGGAAACCTCACCAAAGCAAATGTAAGGAGGAATGAGACCCCTACTTTTCTCCCCAACAAATCCTTGGAAATCAAAGATTCAGGGTACCTGCAGTTCTGTCAAGAGCAGATAGAAATGGGAAAGATATTTACTGTCTTAGTCATCTTTCATCAGTAAAGGTTGGGGCAAAGCAATCCCCACAGGTTTTCTCCCCAGTACCACCCTCCCCTTGCTGTTGGTGGTTGGGGATACATCCAATTAAGTTGAAAGAATTAGCTGCCCCTGCTGCAGTTTACCAAGAGCAAAGGCTCATCTATGCAAACAATCAATTCCTAACTCCACCCACCCCCTTGACAAAGGGGCTAGCTACCCCCACCCGATTGCAGTCCCCCTCCTCTTCTCCCCTGCCCTCTCTTCTGCGGCTCTAAGCTTCCCGAATGTTCGGCGGGGAGGGAAGTGGTGCAGACCTCTGGGCTGCCAAATGCTAGGGACACCAGCAGGGGAAACTCCCATCACTTGCGGCTTGTCAGGCTGCAAAAAGGCCCCACCCTGCTTCTGCAGGTCCCCCTCTGGCAGGAGAAGCACGTCCCATTCTGCTTAGGGCAGCTCTCCAGGTTGCTCGCTCTCCGTTCTGTTCCCCGCCTCTTTGCGGCTCTGCAGTTACCAGCAGCAGACTCTCGCCTGGCTGTTGCAGGATGGATTTCGCTACCGTGAGTGACTTGGAGGACTTTTTTTTTCTGTTTTTTTTTGTTTTTGTTTTTATTGTTTTAAGTTGTCCGCGGTGGGGATAGGATTTGGAATAGGGTAGGGGGTTGGAAATGGAAATTTTGGAGGGTAGGGGGTGAGGAATGGGAGCGGGTAGAATTGGGGGGGGTTGGAGGGGAATAGGAAGACATTTGGACCTTTTCTTAATAAATAGTTTGGAATCGGGTACATTTTTTGTGCATTTATTGGAAAGGTCTGAAAAGAACTCTAATTTCAAAATTCAGGTTGGGGGAAAAACATAACATAATAAAGACCCGGGTGTAAGAGAGGGAGCCCCAGGACCGGCCAAACTCTTGCCTGATGGAGCTATCCATCGGGAATGCCAGGGGAGGACTTTGGGAGAAAAATGCTTCTTTATAGAAAGAAATCTTTTTCAGACATCGCCCTTTCTTCTTTAGTTTTGCAGCTTTATTTTTAAGGGGGTATAAATTGGGGGTAAACCACATCAGAGCGCGCAGGCTCTCCGGGGGAGCGCGCTCTCGGGGGACTGGAGAGGTTTAGTCTCCCCCCTGTGGCTGGCAGCTGAGTGTGGTGATCCATGCCTAGGAATGGAGTGAGGAGGGGGGAGGTGGCGGGGGGAGATGACTTCATGCACAGCCCGAGCTGGGTGAGTGGAGCAGCTGCCGCAGCTGGAGCACGGGAGGAGGGGAATAGGGAGAAGGGGGGGGG